>VWZW01003558.1:3423107-3699413 GCA_013397115.1 Edolisoma coerulescens | reverse complement strand
TCCCATCCTCTGATCATCTTCATGGCCTCCTCTGGACTCACTTCAACAGGTCCATCTCCATCTTATGTTGGGGGTCCCAGAGCTGGATGCAGCTCTCCAGGTGGGGTCTCATGAGAACAGAATCCAGAGGCAGAATCATCTCACTCAGCCTTCTGCCCACATTGCTTTTGATGCAACCCAGGACTCAGTTGGTTTTCTGGGCTGCGACTTGCACACTGCTGGATCCTTGCATGTTGAGCTTCTTGTTGAACAAGACCCTGAAATCCTTTCCAGGGCGGCTCTGAGTCTATTCTCTGCCCAGCCTGTGTTTGTGCTTGGGGTTGCCCTGACCCAGGAGCAGGACCTGGTACTTGGCCATGTTGAACTTCATGAGGTTCACACATGCCCACCTCTCCAGCCTGCCCAGGCCCCTCTGGATGGCGGCCCCTCTGGATGGCATCCCCTCTCTCCAGTGTGTGGAAAAGCTGCTCCAAAAAGCTTGGTGTCATTGGTACACTTTCTGAGGGTGCACTCAATCCCACGGTCTGTGTCACTGAGAGTGCTGGTCCCAATACCGACCCCTGAAGAACGCCACTTGCCCCTGGTCTCCACCAGTGACATCACTGATCTCCAGGAATACAACAGACATCAGCAAATGAAATGTACACCGGTGTGGGGACATGTTCTAATATAATCTTCATTATGACCTATTGCAGCCAACTCACCCACACAATGATATATTTATCATTTCATATTTTTTTATCAGAGGTATACATGATTATATGGAGAATATTAGCACATCACAGATCACAATGGGCTATTATAGTATTTTGTGATTCATAAGTCTTTTCAAAAGGCTTTTTGTTTCAGCTGTTAGGGAGACAACATTAAAAGTATATGTTCAAAGCTGTTAAACAATACTTAAAAGAAATTTTGCTACTCATTAAAACATTTCTTGGGGAATCAATGTTTTTCCTCTTATTAGCAACAAGGAAATAGGTGATTTTATAGACAGATTTTTAAAAACATTCTTTAAATTAGAGTATGCATTATTGCATTTTCTATGCTAATTTATCAGTATAAATTATAACTGATGTTACTCCATTAAGTGACAATTCTCCTTGACATTAAACCACAGTTATTATGCAGAAAGGCTTCTGGTTTTTAAGTATTGGCATTTATTTATTATGCAAAGACTAATTTTTGGTTAAAGACATATTCACTTTTAGTAGTCTTTATCTTATTTTCTTTCATGATGTCATGCTCTGCAAGGTGAAAATTTAGCTGTGCAACAAAACCTAGCTCATCTTCATATCAATACTGATTTCAGCCAGATCCTTAAATGCACTCATCATTTTGATTGTCTTGATCCAAATGCAGAACTTTTATTCAAAACATGTATGTGACAGTTTCACCCCAGAAAAAGTATTCGTAAACACTAAAAGTAAAATTAACTTATATAGTAATAAATTTGTAATACAAAGCAGCTTGAAGTTTCTGATTGAAAAAGTTCTTGAAAATTTAATTAATCCTATTTAAATTGTCTTCAGCCCTATCGATCCCAATAAGATTTTTCAATTAGAGGGGTTCATCATAAAAATATATTACAAACTTCCTTCTGCATGATTTCTGCTTGTTCTTTTTGAAGTGCATATTATTAATTTTATTATTTGAAAATAACGCCAACAATAACAGAGTTATTTATCTCTGAAAAACAGAGCATGGAATCACATGGGTAAAGAAATCTGGATATGTATTTGGAGTTATAATTACATTGCTGATGATGCCCATAAATGAAAATAACTTTTCAGCAGGTGTATATGGCGTATTGCTCACCAACGCAAATAGATTTAATTGACTCAAATGTCCATGACTCATTCACAGCAAATTTGGTTTTAAAAGGGGTCAGCAAATGAGTTTTGAAAAAAGTGTAGGTTCTTTATATTCAAATCTCTTTTACATAAGATTAAACAGATATTTTTTCCAATATCATGCCTTCACTTTTTTCATTTGATTGATCCTTCAATGAAAAAAGATCTAGGGGCAAACACTAAACCTTATTTTTGCATAAGCCTTCAAATCTACTTAACCCTGTGGGATTGTTCCCATTCCCATTCCACATATATACAGATAACTCTCCTCTACTGCAGCCTCACTTTTCTTTCTCACCCTTACCTGTATACTTTTTACCCTGCAATTTATTTCTCAATCTTATGCATGTTAAAAAAAAAAAAAAAAAGATTATCCTATTTCCCAGCAAGGGTACAAAATATTGACCTCACTTAAGCCAGATATTTCAAATCAGAATGATCTTACACAGATGGGCTTTTGCAAAGTCGGGGAAGGTTGCTAAGTAGGCATAAAAGGAAGTTAGCTTTTTTAAAATTTCTCATTAACTGAGGATTTTGTAGAATAGATGAATTTATAGTCTTCATTCTAGAAATATTTAATCAGCTTTTTCTAGGAGAAAAGGGATGAGTTGACAATTTTGGAAGAAATCGAAACATTTGCTCTCGGTGAAAATTATTTTTTTAATTTGACTAAGAAATATAACAGAAAGTTACTCAAAATGGAGATAGGGTAGGCTTCTAACTAGTAATTAGCTGTAACAGCTTTTATTTGAAAGTGCGTTCTTTTTAAATACAGGGTGCTTTACAGCAAAAAAGTTCTTTTCTGTATTGGATTCCTTTTCTTTCTACATAGAAAGCTATGACCTTGGATCATATTTAATAAATTTTTCACTTGGAGCTTCCAAAGACACCATCGATTTTGCATCATTTCTCTCACCAGCTGCACTTTTGTTCACACATATACATGGACAGTAACATGCTTTATTCTAAACAGGACAGTTTGTCCTTTAAAATTTTGATGTTTATTTTGACAAGAGCAAAGTAACAAGCAATCCCCATTAAAAAAAACCAACAAACTCTTACAAGAGCAAAATCAGAAGCAGTGCTAGCCCCTATATTCACATTTACAAGAAAATCAACTCACTGGTTTGGGGAGCACTCTCCTTTCCCAAACTGATAGTTAAAACACTGTTGTAAGGAGAATGATTTTTAGGTTCTATTGTTGAGGAGCACTTAAAATGATTCTACCTACTCTTGAGTTTTTAAATATGTATTTTCAAACTTAAAATTAGAATCTCTTTTAGTGAGGAATACTTTTGACAGTGAATCATACTTCAGATTCACTAAAAAACCCCAAGAAACAGCATTCACCTTTTTTCTTCAAGCATAGTTTTTCTTGTGCATTTGCAAACACTTTGGTCCCTACTCATAGAAATATGCAGGCAGTATCATGGGAAGTAGAAGTCATTTCTCACATTCACTTTTTCAGCTCTGTGGCACCAGGAATAAACCTCTCATTTCCTGAGATGTAAGACAACTACCATCTCCTGGATTTCACTTTCTGTCTTCAGAAAGGAATTTTTTCCCAATAGTCTAAAGTCAGTCATAGGGGGAAAAAAAGTTACTTATGATAAGATGCACCACTCATTGCTGAAGTTTAGCCATTTAATAGTTCATCTCATTCCAAGGCAGATGTCTCAGAGAGATGCCTGTCTGCCTCCTCTGACCTCTCATCAAATCTTAATGAGTGACTTGAATTAGATGTCATTTCACTGACAGACAAATCCTAACCTCTAACTCTTAAAACACTGCAGGGCCTGGCCTTGTTGGGACCTCATGGTGAAATACAGTTCTCTCTCATAATATTTAGACTTGTGCAAAACAGTAAGTGATGCAGAAAAAGATTTGTACATACAAGCACAGTAATAGGAAAATCAATGTATCAGATAGGAAGACACTCAGTTTGTCAAAGTGGAGCCTGTAACACATAATGATAACCCAGAGATGCTGGTAGATTTGCAGAGCTTCGTCCCATTGAGTACTTAGATACCTAAAATCAAAATGGACAAGTCTCAAGTGCACAGTTTAACAGTCATAGAATCATAAAGGTCGGAAAAGATATCCAAGGTCATCAACTCCAACCTTTGACCAAATACCACCATGCTGACTAAACCACATCATGAAGTGCCACATCTGCTTGTTTTTTGAATACTTTCAGGGATGGTGTCTCTACCACTTCCCTGGAAAGCCTGTTCCAGTGCTTAACCACTCTTTCAGTGAAGAAATTTTTCTTCATATCCAACCTGAACCTCTTTTGGCCAAAGTTGAGGTTATTTCCCTGTTCTATTCTTATTCCAGTTGCCTGGGAGAAGAGGCACTCATCTCTTGCAACCTCCTTTCAGGTAGTTGTAGAGAGTGAAAAGGTCTCCCTTGAGCCTTCTGTTCTCCAGAATAAACAATCCCAGTGCCCTTAGCCACTCTTTATGTTCCAGACCCTTCACCAGCTCCATTGTCTTTCTCTAGACACGCTCCAGCACCTCAATGTCCTTGCTGTAATGAAGGAGCCAAAACTGAACACAGGATTTGAAGTGAAGCCTCACCAGTGCTGCATATAGGTGGACAATCACTGCTCAGGTTCTGTTGGCCACACTATTCTCAGTTATCTGGTGTTTTAGCTATGATCACTCTTTATCCTGAATGAAGTCTCTACCACTATGAAAGTGAGTGAAAAAAATAAACTCTCTCTTCCTCTGGCAGATCTTTTGTGCAAAATCCAACCCTTCTGGCTTGATTTTGCAGTGACTACTGCAGGTGGAGTCATTCCAATGTCATGAACTCACTAAGGCAAGCAGTGAGGGACACGGTCTTGGACTGAGGGGATTCTTAACAAAGCCTTTGGATACCTACAAAGGCAGATTCTACCTCATTTGACCATGTGTGTGAGTGCATATAACAGATGCACACTGAAACATAGGAGCCGTATAGCAATTTAAATAAAATCATGCTGCTGTTGTATGTGCTATGCCTTCCTATTTTGCTCTATTTGATTATAGCTAAGGTATCGAAATTAATTCTGGATTACACATGTTCAGAGCCTGAGACCTTTAGCTGGCTTTTAGAGAACAAGCATTTACAACATTACATTGATCATCATGGTGTGAGGTTTGCTTTTTGGGGTTTGGGTGGAGGTATTCTGACTAAAACAAGGAAGTATGTAACGCAGAAGAAAACATTTTCTGCACATTGAAGAATAATGGAATTTTATGATTAGTAGAATTAAAACACACACCTATTGTAATGGTTGATGTTATTTTGCATGACCTTTGTAAATGTAGCATAGGACATGATGGGTAAAAACTCAATTTTTAATGATATTTCAGAGTGCAGCCCAATACCTAAGAAAACAAAGGACGGTAAAAAAAAGTAGGTTCTATAATTCAGTTTTATGAAGGTAACATGAAACTGGAAGTGGTGTCATAGACCATAATGATATAAATTGCAAGGTGCTATCAACCTCGAAGGAATTGACATGATAAACCAAAAAGCTGTAGGAAATACAGAGAAATTTAAGCAGGTTGACAAGTATGGCCATTTAAACATGAATAAAGCGTGCATTTCTAAATTAAGCTGGCTGTTTACTTGACTATTTTTAGATAGTCTCATTTAGGCTTTTCTACCTACATGCAAAATAATAATAAAAACTTTGAAGCCTGTTTTGGAAGTGATCAGATAAGCAGCCAGCTTAAACACTCAATGAAGTCTAAATATATATATATATACATGCGTGAATATATATATATACACATACACACATATATATATAGAGAGAGAGCTACACATAGGTATATTTTACTCTTTTCTTATAACTTGTCAATTATTGCCCACCTATTACACTCTTTTTTCTGAGTTAGCTAATCAGATGCTGATTGGGGATGCTAGAATACACTTGCTGATGATTATGTGTTATTTTAACAGGAGAATGACAATAATTTCCTGTAATGCCACTTGTTAAGGTAATTATGCTGTAATTGCCTTATCAAGGTGTCATAGAGGAGAGAGGAGAAACTCTGAGATTTCACAGCTGCTGTCATGCTTTGATAAAGTGTTATCTTGAAAATATCAGTCATCAAGCTAAATTTCTATCAGTTGTTTTAAATCAGAAAAATCTCTCTTGGGTGGGGCATATGGCCTCTGCACTTATGTTTCTCAGCCTGATAATTAGGGAGGATGGATTATCTTTGTTTTAAGGCATAAACCTAACAACAGATTTGCGTAGATAAGAGTATGTAAATGCAGCTTCATGAAGGTGTCTGTAGTTTTCAAAGGTTGCTGTGAAAATAGAGACTTCAACTGTAATCTTGGCTTTGGAGTACAGCTGCAGTTACTTGGATTTTGTCTCTCATGTAGAGAGAGAATGTGACACCTCTAAAGTAGGAATTATTATTAGGACCTATTAGAGGTCTCATAAACATGTTTTTTTTTATTATTTGTTAAAGAATTAGACAGCCTTAATAAGAGCACTAACTTCAGACTTACTGAGGTCCACTTTCCAGGACCTGCTTAACAGGAAAAAAGGCTTGAGCTCTGTTCCTTTGGGTCAGAAATACAAAATTCCCAGTGAGAATTTGAATTATCAAGGGCTTGGCATCAGGGCAAAATCAAGGTGGAATGTACCATTTGCCATGCCTAGTTTTGCGATGATGTCCAAAGTGATTTTTATTTTTCACACTCTGCTTAATCATGTAACCATGAACTGGGAAATCTGAGTAATGCCTATGGAATACCCCCATTGTGCAACTGATCCTGCACTGCCAACAATTCACTCATACTCACGACAATTTAACTCAGAGAGAAGCAGCCACCACTTCAACTTGTGATGACTAATTGTCCTTTAAATGATTATTAGTAATGATAAGGTCAAAAGTAATAGAGAATTAGGCTCGTACAACCTAAAACATTATTTAGACTTGCACCCGATGTCAGCAAGAATTAAGGGCTGTGTACCTTACTAGATCTAGCCCAAGTGCATGCATTAAGAAAAACAAATGAATGTGCATATATTTTTGTGCATTTGCATCTGTTTCATACCTTCAAGCAGCTGATGCAATATACCATGGCAGTGATTATATAAGCAATCCACAGATAGGTACACTAGCTTGATTAATGTCAGATCTTGCACTGAAGCACTTCCCCAATCAGAAAACTGAGAAACTAAATTTGGAGGGGGAAGCACTTTTCTATTCTTCCCGACATGTCTTTCCTTCTCTCTGAACTATTTAGAGATGTGCTGCTAACTGTAATTTTCTGTGTGAAGGTTCCATTCCTTGGATTATACAGTGCAAAATCCGATAAAAGAAGCATCACTGACAGTTTTGAAACAAATTTGGCAATCCATTTGTCAGCTGGATGAGAAGAAAGAGTTACATTTCAAGCAGTGCTGCTGGGACATTTTAACTGATCCATCCATGGAAACTCATGCTCCGCCAAATTTACAAGGGCATGCTCTCAAACTGATGACATTCCTCTCTCTGCTTGGAACAGGTTAACTGCTCAACATTAAATGTAATTACTACCAAAACCTCAGAGAATGTTTAAGAATAAGAAAGTGACCATGAAGTTATAGCATTTGTGACTCTACTGATAGGAAAGAATGAAAGCAGGAAAAGGAAAGAACAGAATGCAGCACATACAGGGATTAGTAGAAAGGATCTTTGGGGAAGACGGTGTGAGGAACAAAAGGTGAATTTGCATCTTTAATATGTGGTACTAAAGGCAGAAAACCAATCTATATATTCTAAGACTTTCTGAGGCATAAAAGAAAAAGAAAAGCTAATGGGTTTACTAAAATTTTTAAATATATGAAAGAAAGAAGATATTTTGCAAAAACTAGAATAAAATGTTCACAATCAAAACAAATACAAGGAAAACAAAGAAACAAAAAGACCCCAAACCAAACCTATCAGGCAGGACTAAAATGAAAATGAGCAATATGAAAAATGGATTGGAGACAAAAAGAATAGAAGCAGCAAAAATGAAAGTTTCCATAAAAAAATTGTAAAAAGAGAAATGAGAGTTCCATGATGTGACTGGGATGGAAAGCAAATTTGGCATTTCATAGATAAGGCAACAATATTAATAACTTTCTACCTTTTAATTTTTATAAACCAGCAAATAAATGAAATTAGGGCCTGAAACTTAACATATTCCTAAGAAAGAAAATATGAGAGGCAAGAACTGTTTAGTTTGATTTTACTCCCTGTCAGTCTCAGAAGACCTCAAAAACCCTAAGGTATTCAACAACCACCAAGCTATTTCCTTGAGAACACATAAAGAACGATGTCCAGGTGGCCTTCAGAATGAGAAATAAAATCAAAGAGGGCTTGGTGTTTCAGAGCTTTCTAGCATATGACAAACCAATTTACCTTTTTAAACTTCCAAGAATACCAGAACAACATGAATTTGTATGTTTAGCTGCAGTCAAACTTAAACTGATTTCCTGGTTAAGTGAAAAAGCAGGTGAGGTATATCAGCAAATTCTTTGATACTATCCTATATTGTATCCTTAAGATCAAAATACAAATACATTACATTCATGTGTGACTGATTCCAAAACCTAACCAAGTGTTTATTAGCAATGCAACATCAGACTAGAAGAATATTTCAAGAGATGTCAGATGGATCTGAGATGAAGCATGTTCTATTGATTATTTTCATTAATGACTTAGCTAATAGAATAAAATTGCATTTAGTTACAGTCAGATTGTTCTGAGAGATGGACAATTAAAAGACTGTTAATTTAGACTGGGGCAGAGTTAATTTTCTTCACAGTGGATGGTACAGGGATATGTTTTATATCCGTGCTGATTATGGGTTGGTAACAAAGAGATGTTTTTGTTATTGCTGAGCAGGGCTCACACAGAGCCAAGGCCTTTTCTGCTTTCCCTACAGCCACAGTGGCCAGGAGGCTGGGGGTGACTGGGAGGGTGGGAGGAGACAGAGCCAGGACAGGTGACCCCAAATGACCAAAGGGATGTTCCAGACCATGTGACATCGTGCTCAGTATATAAAGTGGGAGGAAGAAGGAGGAAAGGGGGGATATTTGGAGTGGTGGTGCTTGTCTTCCCCAGTCACCTCTATGTGTGATGGGGCCCTGCCCTCCAGGAGATGAACACCTGCTCATCCTTGGGAAGCAGTGAATTAATTCCTTGCTTTGGTTTCATATGCAGCTCTTTCTTTCCCTATTAAACTCTGTTTATCTCAGCACACAAATTTTCTCACTTTTATTCTTCTGATACTTTCCTCAATCCTGCTGGTGGGGGAGTGAGTGAGAGGCTGTCTTGGTGCTTGGTTGCTGACTGTGGTTAAAGCACAACAAGGACTCATGCTGCAAAAAGATAATTCTGTTTTAATATAAGGGATTTTTTTTTTCCACAATAAACATGGACAAAAATGAACAGGTTTCTCAGCAAGGTTGTGGAATCTCCATCCTTGGATTTATTCACAACTAGACTTGACCCTGATAAACCTCATATAACTTTGAAAATGCTCTTACTGGAGAAAGAGATAGGAGTAGAAGTATTTTCCAACATAAATTATTCTTTAATTCCACAATTACATCAAAATTATTGTTGAAAACTGAAAGAAAACATGGAAAGCTTGGAAGAAAACAAAACCTGGATAAATTGGCAAAACTACCCATAATCAGTAAAAAATAAATCAAAACTCAGAGAAGATGAGATCAGAAAATTACTTGCAAAGAATCTGAAAGTTAGCTTCTGAAACTTGGACTTTAAAAAAAAAAAAAAGCCACCCCATCAACCAAGGGCAAGGTTTTGGCTTATTATATAAATATCTGTCCTTTTAAGAAAGGAAGTCAAGTTCTGTTCTGGGCTATTCTGTTTGCAAGACAAGAAAGGGAGATGTAGAAAAATTAATTAATGATTCCATTCTATCTGGGACTTCACAGGCTTCATGTTGAGCATTCTGTCTGGTTTTATAAATGTTATTTTAAGAAGATTAAAGCCAAATCAGCAGTAGCTCACAAAATATGAGTGACAATGCTGAGGCTGTTACACACGCTTTGTGAAAAAGGTTAAAGGAATTTTTGAAGTCTTTTAACAAAAAGTGGGGATGATTTTGGTGTAGTTCCAGTACACAAAAGCTCTTTACAGAGCATACTGATGTGCAATGTATCTACTGTGTCATTGGACAATAAAGCTAGAATTAATGAACACAGTGGTCACTTAAGACATTTTTAGGTAAAATTCTGTCAAATATGAATTCTAGTTATAAAAAGACTAAAGCACTGGAACAGATTACTGAGGAGTGTCATGGAATATCAACAGCAGATTTCTAAAAAGAAGTTAGATAATCTTCTGCCAGTGATAGTCTGAGAACATGTGAACTTGCTTTAACAGGGAAGGTTAAATCAGATAATCTCTTGACATTTATCCTGTATTTGCCATGCTGATGACAAATAGTTACCGATTGTTTTTGGTGTGATCACAAAAGCTGCAGAAGGAACTGCCATTCACATAACCCTCTTTCCTGTTTACCACCATGAAAACTTCATCCATCTGCAGTCATCTGTGGTTCAGTGACAAAACCAATGCCTCTCTCTTCAAATGATAGCCAAATGCAGTGAAGTTTAGGAGACCCCAGACAAGGTTTCTCTCAGCCCTTCCTCCTACACTTGTTTCCCAAAAGCCTCACCTGAGGCTGCACGATAACAGAGTTGGCTGCACCCCCTAGGAGGGCCAGGAGAGGCTTTATCTCATTGTGCCCTTCCTTTCAGTAGTTTTTATATTGGTCATCAAATGACTTTTATCTAAGCCTTAAAAATGACATGAAAGAAGGAGGAGAAGAGACCTTAGACAGTAACGCAAGAGTAAGAATTTATAAACTGATAAGCAACAATCACATGAAGGCTGGAAATTGGAACTCATGAGCAGATGGAAAATGGTAGATACAGAGTAGAGTCAGGGGAAGCACAGTGAGGCAGAGCTGCTGGAAGCAGGATGTGGTCAGAGCCCAGCAGCTTTCTGTCAGGATGGATGGGCGCTGCCATGTCCAGCCAGACCGGCCTCGACAACAACTCTCCTCCTGCCTCAAATGCCTCGTCAGTTAATCAAATGCTTAAAGGATAGATCAGGAAGGAAGGACAAACTATGGAACTGCTGTGCAGTTTGGGTTTTTTTCCTCTTTTTACACAATTTTAATTTGCTGAAGTCATTAGTTAGCAGTCACCGATTTAGTAAAGAGGCTCTCCTGAGTATGCTCTAATGTCTAATTGACAGCATGTGTTTTAGTGAAAAATTTAAGGATGAAATGAGTTGTTAATCGACCCACACTCTGACATTTAGATGAATAGAAATGCATTTCCAAGGAAACACATTCTTCTAATGCCCACTGTTGGCTTTATGGACAGAGATACTGCATTTGCTCCTATGTTTCTGTTAAATGACATAAGCCATCATTTTGAAGCATGATGTTGATTTATTTTGCTTTCTTGGTTTTTGAATATTTGATGTCCCTGGTATATGTCAAAAAAGAAATTTTATGAGATGGCTTTTTTATATTCACTTTGCATTTGCTTTGATGCTTTGAAGCTTCACAAATATATTTCAAGTGTCAAAGGTTTTAAGATACAGGATAGTGGTCCTGCTGGTTTTAAAACAGACAGCTACATATTTTGCGGCCAGAGGATAGAAGACCACTGGAATAGTCAGGTTCCAAAAATCAGAATATCCTGACAAAAATATGCCTTGGAGATATGTACTGGTTTTTAGTAGAGCAAAACTAAAAATACACAGCATCCCAGTGAGGACAACTAACAAATACTGACAAGGCTTGGCCTTGTCTGAAGGAAAAACATGTAGTGATTCATTTCTGCAGGAAACCCTTCTCTGTGCTTTAACAGTATTTGAACACTAATAAGATTGAACATCCCCTGCTTGTGTGGAGCAGTGCTCAGTAAAAAAAGAAGTTTTGATTTTCCTTTCTTGCAAAAATGTGAGAATGGTTTAAAATTGGAAATACAGTTTAAAAAGCCAATCTTTTCCTGAACTTTACATAGTTTTGAAAGAGGCAGAAGAAGAATGTCAAGAAGGAACATTTGTAATTTGCTAGTAGAAGAAATATCATTTTCACATAGTCAAATTTTTATCTAACTTGCCTAAGGATGGAGTGACCCACCATCATTTATTTTCTTTCCAGACTATTAAAAAGTACAATAGATACAAAATCATGATTGCAAGCTATGCACATCTGTTAAATTAACTAAAAAAACCACAAACTGAGCAGGGTTGAAAGTGTCTATAACAACAGTGTGTTGCCTGAGGCTCAATGAGTCTGTGTGAACAAAACTGCAGCGTTGACCTCCCAGAGTTTTAATGTCTTTTACTTCACCCTTGAACTGAATAAAGGCACTTAATCTCTCATGGGAGGCTTTCTTGGTTCCCAATATAATTCTATTTTGCTATTATTCTTTATCTTTGTTCTAAACCCATATTTAAAAATAATTTAAAAAAACATAAAACCTCTAGTTAATCTTAAAAGATGGAAAATTATTTGAGAGATTGAAGTGGACACTGCATGAAAACAATGTCTTTCTTGTTGGTTATAAACAAGATTTGCAATAATAACTGCTGATTTTTAAGGTGGGATTTTGGAGTTCTCCTTGAAACCTTTTAGAGTTCCTGGACACTCACAGGGCTGCCCGTGATATCTTATGGCTTGAATTCATACAGTCTCAAAGATTTTCTTCAGATATTTTATACATTATGAATCCTTTGATCAATTGGGAAAACAAGAAAAAAAAAGTTTGTTTGAAGTCACAGTTGCCCAAGACAGTTAATTAGAATGGGAATACATAGACGTGAGTGGGTATTTGCTATCATTTCCTATTTGCTATCATCATAGTTGAGAGCTGAGCTGAAGAGATTTAAAAATATTTGTATTAGTAGAAGTCACTTGAAATGCAGCTATGTTAGAAGCAGAATGCTAGTAGAGTGGAAACACAGCTGGGATGATTCCCAGGTCCCGAGGTGAGCTGGAAGTGCTAATGTCCAGCCTAATACTCCGACTGAGCCCATCACTGCACGGAGTGACTTACTGTTCATTTGCTTAATAAGTGCCAATGTAAGTTCTCCTTTGTTCCATCACTTGTTTGTTTAAAATAATTAGTTCTTGTTTTAAAGGTTTATGGGCAGGGGTGTTATGGAAAAGATGCGCTCCAGTATTTCAAGTGGTAAAACCAGGCTACTGACCAGGAAAATTAGAAGAAAAATTGAATGTGAAGAAAATTCAGTTTTATGAAAAACAGTGTGACAAAATGAAATCTTGACCTTGTTTAGTTATGTTTCATAGCTATTCTATCAAAATTCTTACATTTGATTTGCATGAAGTTATAGCATTATGAAAAGTTAGCTGAACAAATTACATGGCCAAAGAAAGATGAACTGTAAAAACTGAGCTCAGTTTAACACGCCTCTTCTTATACAGCTGTAATAAATAACAACCTTGTAAGGTTTTGCTTTTTCATGTGCCTTTCATGTTAAGTCCACAGTAATTGAGATATCTTAAATGTTTCACAATCCTGTCCTTGAATACTGACTTTTACATAGGAAAATGGGGAAATCACCATCCTCCCTGCTCCAGCTTCTGTGATGGAACAAGTTCATGATGAGCAACTCCAGACATTAAGTCCTGAAAAAAAGATTATTTCTTTGAATTACTCTTACACCTACTAATACCAGTCCAGACCCCGAGTGATAGATGCTAAAAAGACACTCCTGGCTTTCAGAAACTTAAAATATGGATTTTGACCAGATACAAAAGGAAGAAGTAAATCAAGGAGGAAATTGAAAACCAAGTATCAGAGAAGTAAGTCAACCACCTTACAAGGGATAGGTATCACATTTTACAATTTACTTAACCAAACCCATATTAAAGGAGTTATTTTCAAAAACTTTTCTTGTTAAGGAAAGGATAACGTAAATTACACTGAAAAATTGTCATCACTAATTCTACTTTTCCATGGAGTACTAACCACATTGTTGTTGTTGGTTTTTGTTGATCCCTAATTATATTTTTGATACTATTGTTTTTATTATTTTTATTATTAACATGAATGCTAATATTATCTATTTTGTAGCCCCCTTTAAGTTTAGCCATGTGTTGGTATCTAAGCAGTACCTGAAACACCTGGTGTTCTAAGTACTCTTGGCTTTTTGCTGGCTCAAGATGAGAAGCTGATCCAGCTCAGTAACAGGATAGTAAATACCAACTTCTATCTCTCTCTGGCTTTCAGATATTCAGCCCTCTGTGAGCTAAAACTCTGTGCTGCTTTTAAAAAAATTGCTTGTCCAAAAGAATATGTGGCTTTCTGAAATTAAGCAAAATCTTAGAAAATATTTATTCTATTGAAGTAAAAATGTAAAGAAATCTTAAGTTCTTTCTAAACCATGCAGTCAATCTCACTTTTGAGGAAGAATAAACAACATTAAAAACTCTCTTAGCTTGTTGGCAGTTCATTCATAAAGAAAAAATAATAAATCTACTTCCACCCACAAAGTAAAACAAGCAAATATAAGGCAGTTTCTAGTGCTTGCTACTGGAGACCTGTGTCTCAGAATGTTCCATCTTGTTAATGTATACGGGTATTTTAATTGTTCAGAAGAAATGAAGGGGAACTAGTTACCAAAAGAGATGTCTCTTTCTTTGCTCCTCTAATTTTTCAGAAGCTTTATGTATAATTACAGATTGTTGATGCAGTGATTACTGTGAAACAAAAGAAGCTTGATTGCTGTACTATTATACATTGAATGAGGGGGAAATAATTTGCCATGATTGAATTTACTAATAAATATTTAATAGATTATTCTGTCCTAACATATTTCGACAATATACAATGCAGGGGGTGGTAAGTGTTAAGCAGAGTAATTTTAAACTTTATGTTATTTTTTTAATTTAATTGGACATCAGCCTCATATAATAAATTCTTTACTTGGAATAAACATGTCTCCTTGTACTCCAGCTCATACATTATGATTCGTGAATTCTAAGTCTCAGTGTATTTTATTTTAGCATCCTGCTAAAGCTAAAGCTGTAAGTTATTCTCTGCATTTTTTAGAAAGCCGAGCATAAAGAAATTCACTTAATTTTAAATTTAACTGGTTTCTTTTTTATCTTGCTAATATTATATCTCTGAAAGAAAGATTTCCATATAAAAGAAGTGGGAAAATAAACATATAGTACTAAAAACTTTGTTTAAAATAGTCCCTAACCATGTGTTTGTCTCTGAATTCTCATTAAGCGTCAGAAAAGTTAAGTATTGTGTTACGGCATTTTTGATATAGATTATTAATGTTCAGAACAGTAGGAAGTCACAAGTTTTGGTTCTTTTTGTAATGCATAGGAAGATGTGGCCTTTCATCTCACAGTCCAAGACTGACCCAAATTAAAAATGACCTGCCTAGAGCAGGAAACGTGAAGTATATTGGCATATATGGTCTCCTGCTCCTACCAGGCCTCTGTATGAAGGATAATGTGGAGTTGCCTTCATCTATTCATGCTCAAAGTTCTTCTCTATATTCAGACCAGAGGCCATGACCAGCACTGCCTTTCCATAAAGAAACTGGTGAAATTATTCTCTCTATTTGCAGTGATCTAATTCAATAAATTAGGACGGAGAGATTCAGATTTGTAAAAAAGGTTTGCATGGCTCCAAGTCTATGTTTCCCCAGGAACAGTTTTAACCATGAGGCCGAGAAAGTACCTGTGCATCTCTAATTACCTTCAGGCCCTTAGGTACAAAAGGGTGAAAGATCCATTGTGCTGTAAAAAGCAGAAAACCAGTTTGGGTCTGCGATCCAGGAATGAAGGCTCTACCTCAGGATTGTGTTTGAGCTGCCTTTGGCTGCAAGGGAATTGAAGCTGTGGCGAAAGCTTGATTATTTCTGCATGTCGACATCATGGTCATCAAAACTTCATTGGTCATAAATTTTGAGGGATTGTCTGTCTTAGAAATAATATTATTTTTAAAATATTTTGCTTGATTCTGAAATTTCTAGCATACAGTAACTAATTCAACCTCTTCCATTTACTATGGGTTAACTGGAGAGCTAGTAATCTTTCCCACACAAGCATTCATTTCTGAATAAATCTGGACATCCAGAAGCTGAAATAATAATCTCAAAGGTGAAAATGTCCCTGCATTTCCTCCTTTCTCTGGAAAGTGCGAAAGGAAGAAACAAGCTCCATTTTTCTTATTCTCCCTGTAAGAAAAGCATGTCATCTGCTACAGAGTTTCTTATCCAAAACTGTCTCAGTTTATGTGCAGTGACAGTCAGAAGAAGTTTATTGATTCCCATAATTTGAAATCTTAATCCCATCAAAATCAAATCCTTACATGTATACATGATTTTGAGTGGTAATATTTTAATGCAAATTGAGTAAACTGAAAGCGAAGAGGTAAAAGGAAACACTTGTGTTTCATTTTACTTGGAAATTTATAATATTTAAGGCTGATGTATTTTACATTTTCAGTACTGGTAATATTTCCTAAATTAGTATATTCTTTGTAAATAATCTTCTTAAAAGTAAAAAAAAAAAGTCGCTTACTTTTGGAAAAGATGTCACCATGCAGATCTACTTTCCTTTTTCGTTCTGCTTAAGGTGATTTTCTGTAGAATTATTTTTACAAGCTCTTATGCTAAAATAGGTAGAGTATGGAATATATTTTCCGCATTTCCTAACCTTTATGCCTCACAGAGATTGCAGTCTTCTTGATATTTAAAATAATGTCTTGACACCAACTACACCACTATTTCCAATGAGGTAAGCCAATAGCATCAGCACTGTTTATTTTATTTCTGTCCTTTCAGCAGCAGAGTTCAGCTGGTTACCAGTGACCTGTGCTGTTCTGTATTCCTGCCAGGTGAACAGCCATAACCCAAATCCTTCTTGTTAGCTTGTCTTTACATTCCAGTGTTTAAAATTAGCACCTAAACACAATTCCATAGGTTCCATGGGAAGCAGCTTCCAATAAATAAACATCTTGTGCTATGCATGCTGGGCACAGGCTGGATGAAGCAATTATCTTGGGAAGCCATCTTTGTTGTTTATTCAAAACAGAGTTCTTCACACTTTATTGTTAATCTGCTGTAAGAGTCTAACAAAGTCTGTGTAAAGTAATGGTATCTTGCTCATAAATATCTTATTACTTATGTAACAAAGAATTCCTGCTTAACAATTTAATCAACCTGTTCTCACTGTTCTTGTATATGTGCTCCTTAGCAAGAGCACATGCTACTAAACTAGCAAATCAGATTTTATTAGACAATGGAACCTTGAAAGGAGACAAACTGTTAGAAATAAAGGGAGTAAATTCACAGCGACAGCAAGGTAGATCAACATATATGATATTTGACATTCATGGAAGGATCCACGGGAAGGGAGAGTTTTTAAAAGGCCATAAATAATTTCCATGAATTCAAAATGTTCTTTTATAACCTGCTAAAAATGCAAACTTTTATTCTACTCTTTTATAAATTATGTTGTGTTTTTTAATGTCAATGTGACACTGCAGAAACTCTAAAATAATATAGTATTATTAAAACCCAATGTATCATAGACCAAATATTTTTAAGAATTTAGAAAGATAGTCTAATTTCACTAAATGTGAATTTTTTTCAATATCATGTTTTAAAAATATGTATGTAGCCAAATTGTGACGCAGATTTTCAAAGCAATCAAATAACTAAGGCAATTTATGAAACCAATGATTTTGAATCCTTTGCAGTTTTTATGAGTTTTATATCACTTCAAACTAAGAGTCAAACTAATATAAAATTTTTCCCTAAATCAATTCTAAAATTCATTATAAAAGAGCCATTTATCTCCAAATATTTTTAGATTTCAAGCTAATTTCTTTTTCTTTGTTTGTTTTAAATATTTAGGGTTCTACATTGCCAACACCAATGCATTCCCTGTTGCACAGTGTTAAAATTACTAATGTGATTTGTTTTCCCAATTTTAGTGTTGTGATTCAAGTTCATAAGTTACTTTTAATCTGTTAGTTTAGTAAAATTGCACAATATGGAACATGTTCTAGTTAGGCAGAGATGATAGGCAATGACAGATTGCCTCACAACTCAGTAAGATTTCTTTGCTGATCTTAGAGAATTAGCTGTCCTGGTTTGCTCATCCTTATGTTTTCTGTGTGATTCACAGAAACAACCTCTGCTGTTTAGATGGTTTTAAAATGTTAAGAGAACAATACACTGAACTTCTTATTTATTTACAGGTTTAAATAACACTACTCTTTACCAATGCATCTGTTTACTGTACTGTTGGTCATGTTGATTAAGGGCCTAAATCAGTCAACCAAACTTGGCAATTCAGGACTATTTTAAAAGCTTCCACATGTCATGCCTGGCCTCCAGCTGACTTCCAGGAGGGCATAGTAGAACCTGTCATATCTGGCATTCCCACGTGAGCACTCTGTATTCACTAAGGAATCATATTTTATTTTATAAATAACTGTAATGAGAGCTGACATATACATCACATGTGGGAATCCACATGTAGATGGCTACATGTAAGTGTGCTGAATCCCATCTTCAGCAGTAGTTTTCAAATATGCAAATGGAAAATGCTGAAATCAATTTGTCTTCCACGTCTGCACTCAAGAAGGCAAGAACTATTGCTGGTACTTAAACTGCAGCAAGCCAAATTCAGATTTAGACAAGAAGAAATACTGCCTGACAAAATGGATAGTTAACGACTGTAATAGATTGCATGAGAAGTTTGAGGAGTCTGCCTCCTTGGAAACCTTTAAGAACAGGTGAGACAAACATTTGTCAGGAAAGGCAGATATAAAGCTAATCTGGCCTTTACAGCAGATTTAGATGACATGATTCCTTCAAAAGACGTGGACTAGATGGCACAGTTACTGATTCAAATAGAAATATATGTCTGACAATAATTTTGTCTTCTCTTTTTACTCATTTACCTGTCCCTGGTGACCTAAAATCAGTTTCTTCTACCTCCACATATGAGTTGTATGTTCTATACTATATCTCTGTTCCTCTGTTTCATTAGTTACACTAACCTGCCATGCCACATGGCTCTCAAATGTAGCTGACTGAAAGTTAATTGTCTACAGTATGCAGTCATCAGTAATCAATCAACTGTGCTTTTGTTTTAGCTGTGTCTCAAAAACATTGTGTAAACAAGCTTTGAAAAAGGATAAAGCTTTAAAATTACTAGGGAGCGTGCACTACACCAAATGCAGCTGTCTTTTATGGTGAATCTGTATACAGATTATTTAAAAACAACACTGGTTTACGTCTTCATTAATGACTTGGATGATGAAGCTGAGTGCAGGTTTGCTGGCCATACCAAAGGGGATAGAATGGGTGATACACCAGATGGTTGTGCTGTCATTCAGAGGGACATTGACAAACTCTAGAAATGGGCTGGTGGGAGTCTCATAAAGTTAAGAAAAGGGAAATACAAAAGTCCTTCTTCACCTTGGGAAGAATAACCCCATGCAGCAGGACAGGCTGTGAGCTGACTGGTTGGAAAGCCACTTTACAGAAAACAACTTGGGATTCTTGTTGGACAATAAAAACATAAGAAAAAATTTTTACTGTTAGTGTGGTCAAACCTTGAAATGGGTTACCCAGAAAGGTTGTGAAATCTCAAGCCTTGGAGACATTCAAAACCAATAAGACATGGCCATACACAAGCTGCTTTAGGTGGTCCTGCTCCAAGCAGGGGCTTGGGCTGGATGACCTCTAGAGATGCCCTCCAACCACAACTATTCTGTGATTCTGTGAAATGGTACAAAGCAGTGATTTAGTGATATTTAAATAAGTGTTGTAAAGCAAGACACAGTGAAAAGGAACATGTAATAATCACCTTGACAGCTAATCATCTTGGTTTATACACTAACAGTCATATAATGCAAGGGTTGTTTTGTCTACTTTATTCAAAGGATTTGACTCCAAAATAGAACTTTTGTAATACATTCTTTAGTGTAAAATATGTAACCGTAAAACAGGGTAGAGATTGAACATAGAAGATTCTTGTTAACAAAGAAAGACAAAATATTTTAGTCTCTAACATTCCTTGATACTGAACACAATGTTGATACTCCTGTTCAGAGAAGTCTTTTTAAATACAATGCCTGGTAGTGAACTTCTGACCTCTAAACCTCACAATTCCGGATAAGGTGTCCAAGTTCACTTCAGCAATGTTATCCTTTTCAGAGATTCTCTTGAGAATTGCCATGGTAACTCAGGAATAATTGTGTGAATACAACTTTAGATGAATTCTAAGGGCATGTTTCTAAGGGCACTGATGCATGATGGGTACTAGTGATCTCACCAAACACAGAATCCATCACTGCTTGCACACCTGAGCTGTGTGAGAATCGCAGTATCATCTGAGATATCACAAAAGTCAACCCTTCCTTGTTAGTAGGCTCATTCTGGATCTGCATTATATGGCTTCATAAAATTAACTACATCTGGAAAAATCTCATTCAATTTTCTTATTCCATACTGGGAGAATGAATATTAAAAAACTACACACAATATACTGAATATTTCCACATGTAACATAAAGGCACGGGAATGGTTTTGCTTTCTGTGATAAATAAGAGAATTATATGATCAGAAGATTATATTCAAGGTTTAAAGAAGGGCACTGTAATGATAATCAAACAGACAAGTCTGTTCTGTGACTTTCCTACATGGAGGGGAAAAAAGGTCCATTTATTTAATACTTTTAGTCTGAGCAACTGTACTCAGTCCGTTATGGATAGTACAACTAAACTGTAAAAAAAGTGGATTTTGAAATAGAATCCATTATATTTTGATGAACAAGAAATTGTGAGCAATAGTGTTGGAATTTAGAGCTTCCGGTAATAAACAGAACCACAAAATCATGGAATGGTTTGGGTTGGAAGTCACCTTAAAGACTATCTTTTTCCAATCCCCATGCCATAGGCAGGGACATGTTCAACTAGATCAGGTTGCTAAAAACCCATCCATCCTGGCCTTTCACTACCAGCAATGTGGAACCACAGCTTCCCTGGTGAGCCTGCTCTAGTGTTGCGAAGACTCTACTAAACATATATATATATATATATCTATATATCTTTTTTTCCAGCAAAAATCACTGCTTGACTAATAGCTAATTTTATTAATTTTTACAAAAAGGTACAGTAATGTGGAACCGCTGATTAACTAGGACCAGGGATTACATGATCAATACCGATAAACAAAATGTTGGTGCAATAATATATATTAACATTATAAAAAAGTCTATAAATAGACCATCATTATTTTAATTTCTGTGAGTCTTTCCTGTATTTCCAGTCATTCTTCTACTGTGCACTGATAAAATAGCTAAATTTTCCTTTCACTTTCACGATGCCAGAAAATNGGATTGCCTGCTCAGGGGCAGCTCCATCGGGTGAGGAGCTCGCCTTCAGATCTTTTTGTGTGTGTGCCGCCTTTACCGAAGACATAGCAGCAAGGCCTCCGAGCTGGCCATGTTTATATACCTGGGCTTGCGTGCTATAATGTACCTTATGTGTTGGAAAATACCCAGAGAGGACCCTTTCTAAATGGGACCAAGACTCTTAAACGTTTGTCATGTTTATGGTTTTTCTCATGTATAGGCCATTATCTATGTCAAGGTTCATCAATCTGGATTGCTTTGATAGAACACTTTGTTTTGGCATGTTGCATAATTTGCGGTGCAATTGGTCTTGAATCAACAGGTCTACCTTCATACACGTATTTCTGAAGCAATATGTTAAGAAAAGTTTAAGAAGGTTCAAAATTAAGAAGGTACCTAGTCTTTAAATTATGGTCTCAGAACAGTCATATGCTGCAGTTATCTATTGCATTATTACTGTATTATTTATGATATTAAAGTAATATATTTTATTATATTACCATTTGTGAACATTTGTGAATTGAGTGATTTTTTTATTTGCAAGTGAGTACAAAACTGTAGGCTTACATAAAAAAAATCTTTACATAAAATATATAAAGATAAAAGTTTTCCAAGTATCTGTTATAGGACAGCAGTAGTATACAAAGTGTATCTACTTGTAGCTTTATCAGGTATGCATTTCCTGGATATCCCTGTAAAATGTAGAAGAAAATTCTATTTCTGGAAGAGAGAAAGTTGTTTCAGTGAGTGCTTTTCTTCTGCAAACACACAATGCTTCTCTTTGCTTATAATTAATTTTTTTTTCTTTTTTCAGCAAAGTGTCTTTCATCTCTTATCCTCCAGTGTCCAAAATAACTGAAAAACAAAGCAAGATTTTTGCTATATGATCACTGTTGAGGAGTACTTTGAGTTTTTCCACAAGAGTTGCTTCTTAGTGCTCAGCTTCTTCAAGAATAGTTTGCAATAGGCTACTCACATAGGCACAGTGCTGCAGGATGGCAGCCTTAGTCTGCTAATCTTTTCCTGATCCTTTATATCCTATTACTAGTATTTACAGAAAAAAAAAAGCCCATACAGACATGTAAGAAGTAGTACTCCTTTCTTTTTTTTAAAGCCACTTACACTTTACACTTTAAAAAATTGTAAATAGCTTTATTTCCTGTTAATGGAGTAATTTATATAGTACCTACTATCTACATTGACAGCACTTTTTATCCACTAGCAAATGTGAGGCATTTACTGAATCAATTACTTGAGTTATGAAGAGGAGCACAAAGCCTCATTGCCACTCCATTCTTCTCAATAACAAAGGAGAAAACACATTAAAAACTAGCATTGATGGGTTGTTGTGAGATTCAGTCAATGAGCACTCCCAGAGTTGAAATTAAAAGGCAGTTAGGAGAAAATTGTTTTCTCTGGTCATCAGTCACAATGTGAAAGGCCTTTTTCACAATGATTAATTAAAAGCTGAAAAAGGACTGAGCTTTAATAAAGTGTCTGGATGGCTTTTTGGTAGCATCATGAGTTAATGGACAGTGGCTTGCCTTGACTAAGTGTTATTGCTCTAGTCCATAATTTCATCTTGAAAATGGGCAAGGGAGTGAATCTTCCTCTTAGTAATTGAGTATTGATTTGAAAATAAATGGCACTGAAACTCCCACTGAACTGTCAGGATATATTCTGGACAGCACTGACAAGAAATGGCTTTTGGTTGCTGTGAAAGTTATGGATCAGCTTGATACTTAAATACATAGAGCTCCACTGCATTCTATCTTCTGATTTATCAAGATTCAGATGGTCAATACATGACATTGCAGAGGAAATAACATTTATGTGCCTGAAGCAAGAATAGGGAAACATTATCACCTTCTTTTTTAAATGTTTCCTGCAATTTGTGAAGCTATTTAAAAAACAACAGCAAAAATTTGGTTGATGCCTTAAATAAATACTCTCACTTGTAGAAATTAAGCTTGAAACTATTTTAAATTTGCCTACAATTAAGGTGATTAATTTAACATAAGCATGTTAACTTAAATGCCATTATTGGTGGCGTTCAAGTGGAGGCAGTATGGTCTGTGTAAGCTGGGAGGTTACAAAAGTCACCACCTTTAAGGTTTCAAGTACTGTACTCTGCTGGCTGTATTTAAAGGTGCATAACCTACATTGTAAGTCTTAAAACCTTCACTAATGATACAAAATAGACTTTGGGCATAGAAAATAAAATACTTTAATGAAAGATTATAGAGAGAAAACAGAATTCAGCCAGACTTTTTAACCTAGTAAAAATGAAGCAGAGTTTTAAGAGTGTCGATGTGCCAAACTGCCATAGAAATTAACAGGTGTTAAGCATTTTAGATACCAGAGTCAGAGGGGTCTTTACTTCCTTCTGAAGTAGCTCTAGGCTTTGGATGGCAATATCTTTGCATTAGTTATGAGACCACCAAAGCATATTGAAGAGTTAGGCCCCACGTTCCTCTTCCTCAAAAGAGCGTGAAAGGAGCTTCAAACACAGGTGCTAAATGGGGAGTCATCTAAACACTGCCAGCAGGAAACAAGAAGCACAGCCATGTCTTCACAGTTTTCACCTGGGAGAAGACTGTCTTTTTTCCCTTAAAAAAATAAATTATAATACTTTTGCAGCAAGGCTTGATGTCACTTGCATCTATATGAAAGATTTATATAAAAAAATTGTGTGACTGATATGCATGTCAGCTCTCATTTTCTAGGTCCTCGTCTTTCTGAAAGTTAAAATGCCAAAGTCCTTCAAGGCCTCTTGATCCCCACTCAACGTTTTGAGAAAAAACTTCATGGGGTGTTTGCATGCTTGCAGACATCTGTGTTCAGAAATGATGGCCAGACTGCAGGGTCAGGAAAGACAGAAAGGCAAATACTCCACAGCACATTGTTTACGAATCTTACATGGGGAGATTAGAGTGTCCAAATAAGTGAAATGAGTTTCCACTTTGAAACAAGGTTGAGCTCTGAAATTGCTTCATTTCTGCTGTGATGTTGCAAGAGTAGTTCCTGTAAGGGGGAAGGAAGTTGCTCTCCCTTTTCTAGTTGATCCTCAGGTGTTATAACTGAGGGTATACACAGGGTACAGTGAGTATGTGGCACTTCCAGAAATTTTGTCAGCCTGCTCTGCTATTTTTGGTTGCTGTCAGTACACTTAAAACGGTGCCTGGAAAGACTTTGTTTTCACAAGGACTTTGCAGGTTTTCCTATTCAATTGTCAAATATCTTAAAGAAGTTTTGAAGTCAAATATTCCCATTCGCCTGCACAAGAAAAAGAAAACAAACCTGTATTCATAACAAAGCCTTCTTTCGAGTTCTTACTCATGACGTATGTTTGCAATTGATGGTTTCCTATATTGTCTCTTCCCAGTGCAGCAGAGAATCCAACAGGACACAGAAATTGCAAGTCAGAAATCACTGCAAGGCTGGCTCCATTTCCTGAGCAAAGAGCAAACAGACAAATAGGAATTGCATTCAGTGCTTCCTTATAAACAGATGATACTGTCTTTTCAGAGCNTTTTTTTTGGTGCACCTAGTTTAGAAGTTCTAGAGTCTAGAACAGGAATGACTTTTTCACTCAGGGTACGAGAGCCCTGAGCTCTCTTACATTCACACCTCACTTTTCACTGGAGGAATTGAAACTAATCGCTCTGGCTTCTCAAAAATGTGTTACACTCTAAACTATTGTTTTGTTAGTAAGAAAGAAGAAAAGGAAATAGGGAAGTTCACATTAGAATCATCATCACATTGCTGTTCTACCACTGTGAAGAGAGAATTTAAAATTCCCAGGACTGGAAATCTAGCATACAAAAAGGTTCATTATTCTCTCACGGAACTAGAATTTGAAATGAAAATTTTCAAGCAATGTTGAAATTAAGTATGTGCAGAAGAAAAGGGAAGTATGTTTTTCAGTTAGCTCTCTTCAGAATGCAGAATATAGCAAAAGAAGAAAATATTTTTTTGAGACAATGTGGGGGTTTTTTGCTGTTTTGGTTTTGTTATTTCTCTTTATTTTAGCTATGTGTTTTAGGGACTATTCCTTGTATATGAAGAAGCAGAAAGAGTGTACTTATTTAGGAGACATGACTACATGACTCCAGCTACAGTTTATGTTGAGTTCAACTTTACGGGGGAATGTATCTGTACTGCCACTACAAGTATCACAGCAGCTGGTGATTCAAGAACACTTAAGATATGTTCTCTTGATGACAGCGGCCATAATACCACTCTGAATATGATTCACTGAATATGATTTGAACTTGGCTTAGTACAAACAGATTCCTTTTGCTAGAGATGGTATATTTCGGCAGAATAGCTGTCAATTTACCAGCTGGATGGTCAGACACATCCAACACTTGGTACCTGTGTGGGTGAATTGAATATCTTAATCCTTCCTTGACAGAGACATCCATTTTACTTGAATGCAGAACAATTAAGTTTTCTTCATCAAAATATAACTTTTATAAAATACAACTTATAAAGCACTTGAACACATGAAGTGTTCAAGATCAGACTGAGTGAGGCTTCTGGCAAACTTATCTAATGAAGGTGTTCCCATTCTTGGGATGATTTTTAAAGTCCATTCTGACCCAAGCCATTCTATAAGTCTGTGATTCTCTGACTTAACCAAGGCAAACACATTTTAAAAGTTTTATATATCTTACTTTTCTTAGAAATATAAGGCACTGTAGAATGTTAGAATGTAATAGACTAGTGCTATATGAAAAACCATGGGAGTTTTACTTCTCCTGGAATTGCTACATACAAACATCATATTGTTTCACCCATCAATTTCTGAGAAGATGATAGTTTGTAATGTTTATAATGCCTGTAGCTATCTCTTTGACAATGAATCACAAAATAATATTTTAAATGGGGATAAATTTAAAAAGAAAGTGCTGCAAGTGGTTTTTTTTTTTAAATCATCTTCTTAATGAACAGCTGCCATATCTAATTTTGCAGTGCCTCAAAGTGACAGCTAACAGTTGTCAGTCTGTAAAAAAACCCCAAAACCCTAGAAACAAAATGTAGTTGTTCAGTTCATTAATCACCAAGATTATCAGTTGAGGAAATATCTCATAATAGACAGATGAAATGTCTTTATTTTTTCTTAATCCTTTTTCATACTTATAAAATTCATATTTAAGGAAATTGAATTCTCATGTTCTTAGACAGAGTCTGACAGTTATAATTAAAAAGAAGAAATCGTATCGTGAGTGAAGCAATGCTTTTGTAAATCTCCCCTTCCTTCCTATTTGTTTCAAGATATATATTTTCATGTAAAGACAAATTCCTTTTACTGTTGTTTTATGACTGTTTTTATGGAGCTAATTTTTCTGAAAGATTGAATATTGGCAGTAAAATATTCAGGATTTGTGACAGAAACACCGTGACTATAAGAAATACACATTTTGTCGGTCATAAAAACCTCTCAATAAAACTTCAGCTAAATTTTTTAGCATCACAGTTCTTGGAGGCAGAGATGAATTAATGCATGCATTTTGTGAAGCAGAAATAGTATTACTGCTTCATCAATACCAATCATACTAGTAATTATTTTGAAATTTCCTTTAAGCTGAGTAATTTTTTTGTGTTAGTAAAGAAATATAAACCCAAGGGTCAGGTTGCTTCCATGAAGAAAGGAGGTCTAGGAAAAACACAAGGATATCCAAAATGTTCCTTCAAGAGATTTCTTCTTGCTAATGCCAGAAAAGGAGAAAATAGAGCAGCTTGCAGCTTGATACAGTGTGGTAGACGGGAGTCTTTGGGGCACCATAGCAAGAAAAAGCCTTAACCAGGTCTTGCATGTTCCCCAGCTTGACAAGATCTTCCTCTCTTCAAGATCTTTACAGCCACATATGAATGGGGTAGACAAATATTTTTTATGCCATTCACTTTTCACAATTAATTTTTGTCCCTTTGCTTTAACGTTCTTTTGCCCACACATTCTGTAGGCAGCAGCTTTTCAAAAAATTGCGGTGAATTCAGTCGACCTGGAACTCATCCCACCTCTACTGCCTGGACAGCACCTGTGGCTTGGAGTGTCTGTGTTCAAAGGAAAAAATATTCAGGTGGGTTAGCTAAAGGATAATATCTACAAGTATATCATACATACTATAAATACACAGAAATCTCTGCTTTTTTGATCATTGATGATTTTTAACTAATGCAGGAGCCTCAAGGAATATTAATTTCAATTACCTTGTGTACTGCCACAGGAAACATCACTTCTTCTAATGTTAAAACTTACATGGAGACACACTGATTTTCTTAAAGCAGGACAAGGCTTGTAAGCGATATCTTTATAGACCAAGCAATTTAATTGGAAAGAAAACAGACAACATTTTGGATGCAAAAGCCTCCTTCAAGTCTGAAATAGAAGCAGCAAACTTCAAGCAAAATACTTCTGAGTTTTAGAGCTTAAGAAAGAATTTTGGCAATGTTTGCAAAAACGGGTAAAGTACTGATAAGGTTGAGAAGTGAATGCTGGTGTGTGAATGTACTCAGCCAGGAAGTGAAACAGCAGAAAAAACAACCTGTGATGACCTGAAAATGATGGTACTTGAAGTAAGTACATTAAAGCATGACAGCAACAGCAGTTTAAACGAAGGTAAGACCAAATAAATCTGGTTTTAACTCTTTACAGTTTCTCTCATTCCTCCATGCTTCTGCTTCCGTCCTAGGAACACTGTCATCATCAATGTGGAGTCATGGTTAGTGAGCAAAGGTTTCTGACTAACCATGGGTCACTCTGTTGTGCTGAGCACTGGAGTTTCAGAAAGCCATGCAGGTACTTGTGCCCCACGTCACTGTCTTGGATACCAAAATGGATCTAAAACAGAAGGCCACTCAGCCAATTTATAGGACCCAGATGTATCTAATCAGAACAGAGAAAACCAGCAGATGACAGTGTCACTAAAGCTGCCCTTTCTGAGGCAGATGAAACAAGTAACCTTAAAACAATTGTGTTTTTCTATCTCCGTGTCTTAATTTTTGTCATTCTAAGGATATTTTTCTGAGTGTATTTCAAGCTTAAAATGCTGTTGGGGACATTAGGCACAGTAATAAATGTCTGCCTTAAAAAAAACCCAGAAACAACAAATCAGTAACTTGATATGCTGCATAGAGGTTACTGCATTAAGATGTCCCACCATGGAGAATTTTCCTGACTTTGGTATGCTTTTCCCTAGATTTCTAGGTGAGTTTCATAAACTACTTTTTTACAATATCTAGGTTTAAACAGACAAGTAGTGTCCTATGTGACCTTTCAAGGTCCCTTCCAACCTAACCCATTCAATGGCTCTATAGGCACAACCCTCACTGGAGCTCAGCAGTGATGGGCACCACAGGCTCGGTTCCTGACAGAAGTTATGCCTCTTGCATGCCTGAAATGAAGGGTAGGGGAAGGGGTGGCTTAAAGGGGCTTAGAAAAAACAGAGAGAGAGACTTTTTACATGGGTGCTGATGGAGGGTAGGTTTGGGTTAGGTAATAGGAAGAAATTCTTTACTGTGATGGTGGTGAGGCACAGAAACAAGTTTCCCAAAGAAGTTGGGGATGCCTCATCCCTGGAAGTGTTCAAGGCCAGGTTGGATGGGGCTTTGAACAACCGGGGCTAATGGAAAGTGTCCTTGCACATGGCAGGGGTGTTGGGACTGGAGGATCTTTAAAGTCCCTTCCAACCAAACCCAGTCTGTGATTCTATGACTTCTTGTGCCAGGAGTGCACTGCAAGGCAGTGGCTTCTGCCCAAAGCTCTGCAATAGGAGGTGGTGGTACAGGAGCAGGCCTTGCCTCCCATCAGGAGTGGTGGTGCTCTCTCCTCAGGGAGAGCTTTTTGGGAAGGAGGAGGCAGTGCTCTGGGGTCTATAACTGGGTTGCAGGTAGTTAACACCCTCCTCTGGGGAGCAAACCTGCCTGGCCCAGCTCCAGACTGTGATTTGTGTTGTCTCAAATGAATTAAACAAACTGCCACTGCTGCAATTGTCTGGCAACATTTTCCTGTGTCTCTGTACCTTTGATTTCTCTTCTAAGTTCATCTGACTCACTTGATCATATGTTTACCTCCTCTATAATATAAATGGAGACACCATCATTGCTCCAGCAGGCCCTGATTATCTCCTGAAATTAAAAATCTGCATGTTATTTTTAAATGAAATTAAAATGCTTAATAACTTAAGAGCATTCGGATGGATACTGTCTAGTTGCTTTGAAATAGATCTAATCACACAGAATGACATTAGTCTAGTCTTACAGTAGCACTGATTGCTGTTTTGCTACCATGGTAACTTGTAGCAAATACTAGAATTTTTTTTTTTCCATTAAAAAAAATGACTTGGAAGAATTTTTTGGAGAATTTTCCATAGGCAATTTTAAAAAATAATATTTAAGAACAAAATAAAATTTTCCATATAATTTTGTTTTTAATCTTAATTTTAATTAAACCCGTATTCTACAAAGTGAAATTAAAATGAAGCTTAAACAGGTGTAAGACACTAAAGTGTGTTTTTATTTTGGCACTCATTATTTTTAAAAGATGTCTGCTTCTATGAAATATTAATTTCTTTTTTAATTTTTTTTGAGAAGTAGGTGAAAAGCCAGCGAAGTCTAAAGTCTGAAGTAGAAAAATCGACTCCCACAGTTAAGGCCAAGTTTGCAGGGCAGGGAAACAAGGGAACAACAGGATCCTGCAATTGAAATAGGACAAACTTTGTCTAGAGAAGGACAGTATTTCACAGCTATACATTAGTACCTTTGTTACAGCAGAGTTTTTCTGAAATTCCTTTTAGAAGCCATTCTGTGTATAAACCCACTGGGTTTATATGAAAACATAAATATTATATTTTCAAATCATCACAGAAGAAATTTATATTTCAATGATCACCTTGCCCAATAATTTTCTTCTATAGATTCTCTCACTGAGATGTGAAAAAAAGAACCAAAATCAAGAAAGGTCTGCACTGAATTATGTCTATGTGTTTTTAGCACACAGTCACAAACTTTCAAGCTTCATCTTACAAACACTTGAAGAAACAAAAACACACATGTTTGGAAAGTGAATACTGGTTCACTTGTCCTCTAAAATTTCTCCTCTGTCAGAAGCATCTTAATTTTCATGTAGTGAAAATATCTGGTATTAACTAATCTGATTTCTAATCTCTTTCCTTTTATTCCCTTTTGCTACCTTGAAGGATTCAAGGCAGCCACCTTTGGAGAGGTGAGCAGAGGTGCCATAGCAGCACTCTGCATAGCACATTCCTGCAGCCCTCTGGTCATGCCATTTTGACCTCTGGCTTCCTGATAAAACAAATAAATTGCATGTTGAGGCTTCCCAAGAACCTGATTGTGTTTGCTTGTTTTTTGGTTTTTTGTCTATTTTTCTAATGGGTAATAATGTTTTTCACACAATATTTTTTTCTGGCAATAAAACAGCTTTCCCTCTCCTCCTCTCCCCTCCCCTCCCCTCTTTATTCCTCCCTCTCCTCTCCTCCCCTTCCCAGTCTTGCACTGAGACTTAGGAAACAAACTAGAATCAGAACCAAAGAAAACTATTTCTTGTTAGTCATGTTTAAAGATGTAGAGGGTCTCCCTTTGAGAGTTTCTGTCATCTCATCTAGTGTTTCTTCCCTTGGTATATCTTGTTCCAGGCACATCATTATTAACTTTGGTTTGTTCATGTAAATAGTACACCAATAAAAATGGCACATACCAAGGACATGGCAGTTCTCAAAGCTGAACAGTCAGTTCACATAATGTGGATGAAAGCAGTAAGGATTTTAGAGCAGGGGTCATTTTATTGCCTCTGGCATGGCACAAATCTGAACATAATCGCAGCCTGGGTCATGGTGGGTGACAAGAGGTGCACTTATTCTGTGAAAGTATTTACAGTGGGAATAGCAATTATTGTGACAATAATGTTTACATGATTTAATGTTTCTGTAAACTACTGCAACTTGTCTCTTTGCTATGTAAAACTTTCCAGATTTTATGTCTTGTAAAGTCTTTATTCCTAGCAAGATTCAGCAGTTTAAAGTGATTAATTACTTTTGTATTTAGTGCTTAGGAGATGTTGCTGGCAGTCAAGTCCCCTAAATCTTTCGTTGGGTGTAGAGGAAGCACTTCAATGACAAAACAGACAAGGGTCTATCTGTGCAGATGTAACCCATCTCAGAAGAGGTGATCAGGCCCCTTTTCCTCCCATTAGCAATTTCTTATTCACAGAGAAAAAGACAAGGACTTCTGGCAATGAGCTATATTAATCCCTTAAATCAAGCAGTGCTTTTGCTGAGTGCTTAATGTTCAGATCCCAAATCGATCCCTCACAAGATGACCTGTGTGAGAAGTTGCTGACTGCGTGTTTGCACAGTTTTGCATATAATGCTAGAAATGCAAAAAACCCCACCAGAGAAATAATTTTCTAGTATTTTTTAATGAAGTTGTATGGTTGACTACAGAGTTGAATCTACATATTCAATTCAAATTCATGCATATGTGTTACCCCCTTCTGGAAGCAGAGACCTTGCTTGGTACAGCTGTCTTTCTAGATTAGACCTGGTTCATGACCATTTCTAAGTGCATATTATTTCCTGTATGAGGCACCAACATATAATGGAATTAGTTAGGATTTATGAGAAAGACAAATAATTTGACAATTAATTCTTCACTTGGTGTTTCTCAGCAGCAAAAAATAGAGATGACACTGAAAAAAGTATTTCCTTTAGTACATGTTAACTATTTTAGGTGAATACAGAACATACAAAAATAATTATTTTTCATGTGATATTAAAATAACTGGTTAAGGCTTTGTAAAAATAGAGCAGAAGAACAATAGAACAATAATCATTCTTTAATGTTTGACATTGTCTGGACAATAATATAGATTTCCTATACAAAGATAGTAACACTTTAAGCAAACTTGGTTCAAATCCTTCCTCTTATTCTGCTTGTGTGCATGTATAATTCACAGTGACTCAAATCAAGGTTACTAGTGGGAAAGCAAAGTGCATTCTTGACTGCTGAAAGTCACTTAGCTAGTCACCTCACCTGGGCCATAGCTTTTTGATCCCCCAAATTCCCACCCGCACAATTAAAATGTTTGCTTACTATCCATTTTGTTTTTTCTTTAATTTTTTTTTTCACTTTGGCTTTGTTCAGAATACTATTGTATTACAATTTATTATCATTTAGATCACACTATTCTCATTAAATTGAAGAAGTGTGCAAGTGATAAAACACACCACTTTTGCAGACCATGCCAAACCTTTCTGCAATTTTTTAGCAATTTCAGCTTCATTTTCCATATTAACTTTTTCTTATGTTTTTATTAGAAGACCAAATTTATATGCCCATGCTTTCACAAGGTCTTTAGAGTGTGTCCTGCTGACAACATGTCTCTCAGAACATGCTTGGTGACACTCAGAGAAACCAGGGGCTCTTCCAGTGACACTGCCAGGATCTATGTAATACATCACAAAAGAGGTCCAAACAATGGGTAACAAAGCAAGCAGACCAAGGCAAGGAAAACATGCTCTGCATGTAAATCATAGAGCATGCTATGGCTCACCACACTACTTGAAAGAAATGATGCATTGCCATTGTGATGCTATCAGTCTCTATTAATTTGCTTGATTTTACATTTCCTGCTGTGTAACCTGAAGGCAAGAACTTTAAAGGACTTTTGTATACATGGAAGAATTCCTTCACTCTCTTATTGATATTTTCTAATCATCTCTTAGGTCTCTCTTCCTAGAAAAACATTTTCCCTGCTTGTTACCTTGGAGGCACATGAGAATGGCATAAGGAATCAGAGAAGATCGATTCCCTGAGCTGCAGGTTGTGTCTTTGTTTAACTTTTTTCTCTTGTGTTTATACTTCTGGCATTCTACTCAGACAAAATCAACAGAATACTGACAAGAATTTGAAAGTAGAAGTGGAAAAGAGATGAAAAAGCTTCACTATTCCTTCCTCAAAATTAGGTATTTTCTAACAGACAGGCTTTGTCTCATCTCAAGCTGTAGAAAATAATGCTGAAAGGAGTGAAATTATTTGTCAGTATATTTCCTGGGAGACCCATCCCCTTGATTGATGAGATGCAAGCCAAGCAGGCAGCTTTGTAAACACAAACATGGCCCTGTCCTAAGTGTACTGTGCACTAAGGCTGATTGACAATCTTCTCTGCTTGGAGGCCTCTGCTCTGCCTGCAGTGGACTGGACTCCAGACATCGTGCTACAAGAAGTCGGAGAACAAAACCATCAGCAGGAGAAAAGCTGGAGTATTTTTCAGAGTTTAGAGACCACTTTTTGTAACCATACAAAGTCTTGAATTTAAATAAGGTCTGATATGCAAGAAACAATGTTTGTAGAACCATAATATTCTTCATTAGTATTTTTACATAGTGCCAAAACAGATTTATAGGATTACTGAAAGTCCATTACTTTTAAAGCTGATCTTCAAGGTATAGCATTCATTTAATGCAAAGCAATGGAAAATACCAATGTGACCTTCACAACACATTAAACTTGCTAGAATGTAGAGGTGTGGTGTAGTCTGTGTCTAAAACTAAACACAGAGAGTACATTTTTTTTTTTCTATGTCTCCTCCTGTTCCTTTTTTATTTTCCTTTAATAACTGGATAGTGCAATGACTACCACATATACTAATAAAAGTTGTTTTTGTTGCACTTGACATTTTGGAAATGTTTATAACAGGTCTTACAAGGATTTAAATATTTTAAGATAACAGTAAAAACAAGTCTGCATTATCAGAGGTAAGCTGGTAGAATCTCTAAGGGTATTTCCACCTTGTAATGTTTCCAATAATAGATTAATGTCTAAGAAGCTAAGGAACTTAGAGAGGTATTACATGTTTAATTTGCTGCTGTGGGCATGTAACTAATGAATTAAAGTACATAGGGTTGTATCTACTTTGAGCATAATCTTGGTTTTGGGCAAAGACTCTCCTCTCAAAAGCATTTTGTTAGCTTAGGATAGTAGAGAAATAGATTTATTTCTTTACATAAATAATTGTTTCTTGACCATAAAACTGAGAAGCTACATTTCCATATTCACCAAGTTTCCAGTCTAAACAGGTGTTAGGGAAAGACTATGAGTTGCAGAAGTTTGTTTTGAGACATAAAATTTGGCGTCTTTCAGGCCAAATGAGGTCCTGTACTATGACCTGATTAATGCAAAAACTGTCTCTTAAGTAACAACTCTTTACTGTGAAGTGGCTGGAAAACATGTTTACGATTATCACTTCACTAGTAAGCAGAACAAATTGTTTGGTTTTAGATTAAAAATGAGAGTAATCTTTACTATCAGGGCTAGAAATATTTCCAAGACTCTCACTTCATCCCACAAGTTTTTGTGGGTGGGTACAGAGAAGGGCAATCCAGCTTGAGCCTCCTTCTGGCCTTGGGAAATACTGGAGTGTACCATTTTCTTAACCTCGTTCTGTTGCAGTAAGTAGGAGTTCCACATCGTGTTTGTCTAAATATGTCTAAAATGAAGAGCTGATAACTTGTTTGCATTCTTATAAGGACAAATCCAATGGTGTGACACTCTTTTAAAACACTCGGTTCTGACCTTTCTTTCTGGTGATAGACCTTCTCGTAACTTTAGTAGGAGTGTACGTGGGCACGAACATAAGCTTTTCAAAAAGTGATGTACAAACAATAAAAAGTCTGAAACATGTCTGATTACATTATGATTGCAGGAGGATATATTTTGATGGGTTTTATGTATTTTAGCTTGGGTGACTTGCTGCCAAATCACCTATGTTTTTTTCTTCTTGAAAGACTGGAACGGTTTTAACCAGAAAATAAAAGCGTAATAGGGCAACTCTCTCCAAAGATGTTGCAAAGTAAGTCATCAGCTATGCTAAATTTCTTGAAGCTTTCAGGGATAACCCATATTTCCTCAAATGCCATACTTCAATCTGAAGAATGGGAAACCGGGCTTTGAATCATAATTGCCCAAATTCCACGATTTTGTTTTCAAATATGTTCCTCTTTCTGCTTTACTTCTGGATGACCAGTTCCATGCTGTTTATTCACACATTCCATTTCAGTTTTGCTCACCTCTGAAATATTTATCAGATTTTTTATTGATGTATGAACTGAATTTGTTGACATGGATTTTACAGCTTATGTGAGAAGCTGAAAATGTTACTGACTGGTGAAGGGGGAAAAAAAGAGGTAAAATAATCACTAATCAATAGTCTTTTTACATAAAAGTTTGCAGATAGAAAAAATCCAACATTGCACTTCATTACACTCTGCATTTCATGCAGATCTTAGAATTTTAAAAAGAGAATCTTACCTTCAGTTGCTGCTATTAATGAAACTGCTTGTTTCTGAGCTGTGCAAACCACAGTTAATGAGAAATTAAACAGAAATCACTGTACAGATGAAACAAAATAATATATTTAGGAAGAAAATTCTCTGATTTTCATGCTGCCTCATGCCACAGTTTTCCTGGCTTCTTTGATGTTGAGCTAAATCTTTGGTCTACTAAAATAGATATGCTGCATTTTGAATTTTTTGTATTCCTACTTAAAACATACTGCTTTAAAGTAAAAAAAAAAAAGTGATGGTGGACTGGTTTGGAGAGGGAAATACTCAAGAGTAGAGATGAAAGTAAAAGAAGATGTCTGCCTGTTTTTGTGGGTAGGTCTCCTTTATTTATTATTGTATTTTTTTCTCATTTGAAAATGAAAAATAGAATACCAGGAAATCAGTATCTGTATCTAAATCAGTATCTACATCTGTACCCAAGCATGTGATGCTAGGTGTTCACTTCATTCTTGAACTGAGTTGAATTAATGGAAATTTCATTCTTGAAGCAGCATAGGTTAATGAGAGATGTCCTAGAAAAGTCACCAGCTTCTACATGGTGAGGCTGTTATCCCATGTCCTCTGCTCCTCAACATATTACAAATGAAACCGTATCTTTTTTTTCCTTAGCTGACAAGCTTGTTTTAGAACAGGTTATTCAAGAGCAACTCAAAACTGTTAAGATTTTTTTACATCCACTTAAAGAAAAATCATTTTTCAATAACTAATTTACAAGAATGTTCCTTAGAAGTGGATGCAGAAGGAGAAATATTTTTCATTTCTGTGATTTTTACAATTAGCTACAGTTTGTATTTTCAGCTTCTACCGTGTACTTCCAGTTTCACCATTCAAGTAGAGCAATCAGAAATCATAAGTGCTGTCTCTGAGAAAAAGTGTTAAAAAGACTGGAGATGGATCTTTTAAAATTCCCTCAAAATATTTGGATTCTTACTGATTCTAAGTAGGCTTCTAACTAGGTAACTGTTCACCATGCCAATTCAAGCACTTTGTCAAATTATGACTTTAATTTTCACTTATGTCTGATATCATTGTCCACAGACAACCAGGCTCAAACCCAGCCTGTTATTCTTCCTCCAACTCTGCTGTAACTGGGGCTAATAAAGAATTCTCAAAATTATTACTAAAAACTTCTGAAGTCACTTTTACAGTCGGCTTTTTATCAGCCTCAGTTTTTTTTTTAAGACCAAAGAATGCCTTGAATAAGCTTTCATAACCAAAATATCATTTTTTAGTATTATCATATCTTCTTAAATAAAAGGAATTCAATTTTTTTTTTAAATGTTGGAAGTTTTAGGAAAAAATCTCAAAATCCTACTCAGAACTGCTGTTTGATGAAATTAAATAGAAATAATTCATTTTCTGTGAGCTAAAATTTATAGCAGTTCCAGATGAGGTTAAGTGATGATGGAGGGAGTGAATAGGAAAGTGTCTTTTTCTTTTCATGTGAAAATACAGCCCAGGGAAGTAACTGCAGTGAGATTTGTGATACAGCACTGCCTGTGTCAGCCGTACCCCACCTGCACTTGGTTCCCATTTGCTGTATTAAAAGGCACTACTCCCATTTTACTCTTTCTCACAGCTGTGGTACCAGCCAGCTAAAATGTGAGCTGCAAAATTTTGTCGTGCTTATAAATGCGTCTTTCCACCCCTTCTCCACAGGCAGCAGTTGTCTTACTTTAGAAATGAAAGGATAACAGCAAAATGTCTCAGGATCTGGGACAGACAGCAGCTGCGGCAACAATTCAGTACATGATGTGAGAATTTTCAAATTTCAAGAACTACTTAAATGTTTTACCCAGAGTAAGGCAGAGCCCTAAATTAAATTGAAAACTACTTTTGGGAAGTTGCTACATTTTATATATTTGTTCAGAGATTCTGCCCTGGTAATACTAACAAAATAATTTAATTATGAATGTCAGATCTTTGAGTATCAACACAGTAAATAGTTTATTGTAGGCTTTATTAGAAGTAGGTCTTTGTGTCTTTCTGTTTGAGACACTTTATGTCTCATGTTTGAGTAAATTTGGGATTTTCCAAATAGCCTTGTAGATATGTCCAATTCATAAATGAATTTTCTGTTTCTATTAAAATCGGTAGATGCTTTTCCATTAATTTCAGGAGTAAAAGCAGTTTTTTATCATCTATATTTCAGTTATTAACTGTATTTTTAATTTGAAATAAAGGAGTATTAGATTATTATTTACATGGTTCAGTTACAATAGTCATTGTACTGACCTTTCAATTAAGTCTTGATTTCCATGGTAAAGGTTTATTCACTTTTAATTATTACTGTTTTCTCATTTAAAGTGATGAAATTTCACCTTACATTTTCATTTTGCAAGGTAATTCGCAACCCCTCCATCTACAATATACTTTCTCTATGAAATCTGATTAAAACAAACAATTGAATTTTGATTAATGTTTCCAGCATTTCAAAGGACCAGAGCAGTAGTGACAGACAGTATAATTTTGAGTATAAGTACTAGATGACCTCAAAGCTTTGAATCTCAAACAGATGTTCTGAATTTCAAATCACATTATGTCTGTGCAGTGAAAAAATTGTCAGTTTCCTTACCAGCTGATCCATTTTGTGTCCATGCAGGACATTGCTGTCACCTAAGATATCAGCAGGCCCTGTGACTGTACTCTGAGTGCAAGAAGGCAGAAATTATGCAAGTTATCAAAAATGCAGCACAGTCGTTATGGCTTTTGTTTTCTGCAGTTAAAAAATGATTTATATAGATTATCCCAGAACTATAATTGTGCTTTCTAACAATTCTAGTTTAGGCATATAGAATAGTATTCCTATTCCATGGTAAAATTCTTAAATACTCCATTATGACTTTGTGACAAGAAACTCAGAGGCAACCACGTAAAAAATGTGGACCTGTAAAATATATGTATGTCTGTAGTATGACCAATATACATGTTAAAATTCACCCTAAGGAGGTGGTTCTTTAAAAGTGAAATGGAAATTTTCAGCAGAATTGTGAGAAAATTGGTGTGGTACTAAAGGCTCACAGACATGAGGTAATATTGAGTCCCAGATCATATTGCTAATGCAGAATATTTTGACATGAACCACTTTTAGATTAGCCAAAGATCTTACTCCTTCAGGGTAGTAACTACCAGTTGAAATGTCTAGTTTTCATATTTACTCTGGAGTGTTTTCGATTCAAAAGAAAAATAAGACATGATTACATTAGATTATATACCAAATGCAGTCAAGATTAAGTACTGGTTTAGATTAAACTAAACAAGAGTGAAACAGCAAATGTGTCTCTTACCCGTGGTTACTGGTCTTGAGAACTTTGTATTTTCTGTTGAATCTTTCTTAGTCTCATCCCCTGCACTAAGCAGAACCACGTATATTCTGCCATCACACTTTGCACCACAAAGCACTGGAAGAGAAAAACACATGCCAGAAATTCTAGAAGACAAAAACACCAACATTTTTATTATTTATCTATTTTACTTCTTTACCAGCTTTCAGCTCCTCAGCTATTCAAATATGTTCTGAAAAAGTTCATCTCAAGGATATACTGCCTTGATCTGTAGGCTTGCCTTGATCTGTAGGATAGCAGGTTGATAAAAGTTGTCTTTGGGTAAAAAAAAAAAAAAATCCTTTCTTGGACAAATCTACAGACCTTGAGAAATGATTACACCCTGGTCATTCTGTAGGTCCCAGGCAACTTTTACTCTTATAATCCAGAGTTTTGAAAACTTTTGTTGGGTTTCCATTGCAAGATGGTGAATGATAAAAAACAAACATGATGGACAGCAAACTATATTTTTCTCATATTATATCCTCACATAAGCTTCTATCAAATGTCTTGATCTCAAACTATTGCAAAGATTGAGAGATTCTTTACGCAGTAAAATGGTACCAATTCATGCTGAAAGTAGTGAAGTTCTGAACTTATTTTTTTAAATCTATATTGTTCACATTTCTTCATCATTTAACGATTTTAAATGGAAAAAATATACGTGTAATAAAACAAGAAACCAAGAAAAGAAGGGAACTAAATCTATTCACAGCTGAAAGCTTTGACAAAAATATACCTGTGTAAAAGCGAACACACACTACTAGTAGCACTAGAAACAAAAAGATTTTTTTTTCTGCGCTTATAGGGAATTTCAATGAACTTAAAAATCATTTATGTGCTTATTGGAAAAGAGAACTTGAGCCCCATTTCTCATTTTTTAGAAGCTTGATTTGTTATGTTGTTTTCCACAGCATTTACTTTGAACACCAGGTAAAGCAAGAATACAGCACAAACAAAAAGAGGCCACAGGGACAATAAATATTGACAAACCTAGTATAGTTTAATCAGGAAAATTTGGTGGCTTTAAGAATTTATACCAAGCTTGATATAAAGTGAGGAGTATCAAGCATAATGAATGGCAGGAAGAAGAACTTGTCCTCTTCATCCTCTATGGTACTGCAGCTTCTTGATAATTGAACATCACATTCCTTCCGTACTGAGAAAGAAGCCTTCCTGGAGTTCACTGTACTCATTGATACCCTTTAGAAAATTTCAGTTCTGAGCCATTACATGTTATGAGGAGGTTTCAGCAAAGACAGAGAGGAGTTAATAATTGATGTCTGGCTAAAGATCTGTGTGGAAACTTTGTTCAAGGTGAAATGGCATAGCTGTTTTTATAAGAAAAATTCCTTTCAGCATCCCCTGACACTGCTGTGTTCTCTGTATCTGCCTTGAGGTTCCGTGTATCATCAGAGGGAGCTGAACACTCACTACTCCAGCACTAATCACTGTGCTTCTGTGGATAACAGGAGAGAGATGGTGAAACCCATCTAAACAGACCCCAGAACGTTTGCTGTCATCTTTTGGTATGCTTGTGCAAACTCGTGTGCATGTATGTGTACATATATATGTTTATAGGTGCACACACAGGTCTACATGTGTGTGTGCACACATATATACAAATACACGCAAACACAGTGCACCAAGTCAGTCTGTGGACTGCAGAAAAATTGTGTGGTTTCTTACTCTGCAGAAGATGTAAAGTATCTCACAGCATGAATCATGAAGTGTGAACAAAGACTTTCCACGGAGTAGCTTAACGTACTAAAAATCCAAACTTTTAACTCTAGACCCATTTGTGTACCCATATGGGAGAGCTATGAATTTAAAGAACTTGGTTTGTGCTGTCACTTTATACAGCCATTTGAGTGCTGTGAAATATCTGCTAATTGTGAGTGAAATATATTACAATCCGGATGTCTTCTCATCTAAGTGGTGACATACTCCTGCATATTCTGTGATCTGGAGGTGTATAAGTGAGAAAGTTGCAGAGTTTTTGGCAGGACTGCTTTGTAGTAGAGTAAGTTCAGGAATTTGAGAGTCATATTCAAAATGAAGTGTGGATTTCAGTCTGGTTTCTCACACCTCATATGCATTTTGAGCTCTCTTTTTGAAATAGATCCACTTATGTTTACAGAATTGAATAATCAGTGATCAAAATATTTGAACCTCGGCTTCCCGTGGTTCTGCAGTGTGCCTGAGCTGTGGTCAATTATATTAGCTGTCCAATTATTTTTCTGATTGCAGTTAGAAACTCCCATCCTTAGTTGAGAAACTCCTCTTGATTATGTTTGCACTGAAACTCGATCTGTGGAAAGTTTAAATTTCAGCAAATTGACATTTCTGTAGAAAACCACCCCCCCAAACTTCATAAAAGAATTCCTGACAATTTTCAACTACAAAGTAGAGTTCAGAAAGAGACACACATTTACAGCCTGTCATAGAGGTTATATAGGGAGTTCCTTTATTTAAAGATTATAACATTTAATTTTTGATTATACGTGTAATTTAGAATTCAAAATGAAATACCACAGTGATAAATAGCAATCTGTACAGAAATGGCAATAGGAGTGAATGACAGGAAGAGGTTAAATGGTAAGCTGACACTAATTTTCCACCACATCCTCTAAGTGTTATAAAAAGAAAATTCATCACCAAGATAAAATCACAACACAAAGGATCAGGCAGGTAATACAAAAGGTGAACCAAAATTCAGTGACAAAGTTCAGATACCTTCCCACTTCAGCAGGGATTTGATGCAAAATCCAACAAACATATCTTTAATTGTTAGTCTTTAAAAGATTTTAGTCACTGACAAGCTCTTGATCATTCACTGAGGACAAAATTCTTCACCAACTACACTTGTTATTTCTGTTAATCCAAATTGGGTTTCAAGGCTGTCACTGCATAAATTCTCAGTCCCAAGGGCTGGGAAAATAGTCTAATTCTGTTTTCATTTAACCTTGCAAAAAAGTACATTTTGTGATACTGATCCAACATTTAGCAATCATTCTCCTTGTACTGAGAGTTCCTGCAGGCTGTCACATTGCAGGAAACAGCATAAGAAACACAAACCAGCTCAGGTAAAATTATTCAGGCTCATTTTTAATTGTCAGTAGTGTGACCTGGCTCACTTTGTGTGGCTTATGAAAGCTGTTTTCCCTGTGGTTTATGCAGACTTGTAGAGGGATAAGTGCTTGCCTTTACTTTTGCCTTTACCTTTGCAAACATTAGGAAATTCTTCTGATTGCTACGCTTCTTCCTTTCATAGAAGCATAAATAATGTACTAATACAGGTAGGGTGGTGTTTTGTTAGGATTATTATTATGAAAGCTGTTTAAAAATAATAGGTGGCAAAAATAATAGATGGCAAAAATAGCTGATGCTATAAGGTGATGTCAAATTTATTGCAAGGATGAACAAATACATGTCTAGACAGGTGGAAGTTATACATTGAGCAGAAAGAACAGATGCAGGATTTTAGAGGTTCGCACCTTCTTCCCAGAAAACTTTTCAGCTGAGCTTTGCAAGCAGATCTGGGAAATTATGTTTTTCCCAATTTTTTTCCTTCAAGCAAATATTTTTCTACAGAAAAATCAAAACTTTAATTAAGAATTTGCAGCCCAAGTATTTTTTAATTCTATTCAATGTGGTAGATTATGGGGATTTTGTTTTTCTATAGTCTACATTACGACATGTCATAGTACAATGCCAAGTTAATTGAAACTTAATTATTTAGCATGCATAGGTTTGAACTCCAAGATGGCAAGAGGTTGATTTCTTTTATTTCAGCTTGTTCCTTCAGGGACTTGTCATGAAAAGATAATTCATTTAAACATTTGGATGAGGTTACTACTCAAAATTTAAAAAAAAATTGTCTGAGGAAAAAATGTTGGCCATCTCTGACCAGCCAAAACTTTATTCACCTCATATCAGCCACTACTCTTACAGTTCATTCTCTTGACTCCTAAAATAATTTGGTTTTCTCATATACAATCATTCCTTAGGACACAGCATTGTTTGAAAAGGGTTACACAGGTTATGTAGGGTCTTTGACATGTCTAAATAAATCTAAAAGTTTCAGGAGGGCCAAGTTAAATAGTATATGTGTGCAAGTACTGAAAATGCTTGACTCGGTACATTGAGGTTTCTAAAACACTGCAGAAGTTTCCATACTACCACGGGATGACCCCCACATTGTCTCTATCCCTGATGGGTAAAATTTCATCAGTTGGACCTTCCTTGTAAATCAAGTTTTTCTCACACTTAGGAAAATGAAATTTGAAAGGCGAAAATGTCTGCGTCCCAAACTTTGCTAAAAATTAGGTAACTTCTCAGCCATTTTTGGTAAAGTAGAAAAACTCCTTTAAAAAGTGTAGGTCAAATTAGCTGATAATAATAACAGAAAATTAAATTTCTAAATAAAAATAAGCATTTTTAATTTAAAATGAGTTTCCTCCCAGTAATAAAGTTTATGATGGTCATCTTCAAAACTTAGGATATACATGTATTTATTTTAAAAATACACTTAAAGCCACCTCTTCTCATAGCTTTCAGATGCTATTTTCAGTGCTATTTTCTGATTAAAAAAGAAAAAATTAAAATCTTTCCAAACAACACTAATTCGATTATCTTTCCTTACCTTACCCAACAGTTCTCTTGCTAGATACATTTTCACTGACTGGTCCTTCCGTTTTAATTTTGATTTGAACTTGGGGACCTCAGAAGGTGTATTTGAATGTGGATAAACTTGAATAATGATCCTTCCTCACTGTACCTGTCTTTACTAAGTATTTTAGCATTAATTAAATCTTATGAACTAGAGGTTTTTTGGGTTTTTTTTTTGGTTTTTTGATAGCATATATTCCATGTGATCGTGTAAACAAAGTTAGTTATATATATACAAAAGTCTATTTTGGGGAGTAGTCCAGTGATCACAGTGCTGAAAATCTGATACACTTGTGTTAAAGTACTCTTAGTATATATATTACTTGAACTTCAGTTTTCTTTCTGAAGTTCTAAAGCTCCTTGACTGTGAGGGTGACATTCCTGGAAAAGTCTAATTTCCCTTGGCACCAGGCTTCATTTGTTCAAAATATTCCATCCGGTGATGACTTCCTTTCACCATCAGGATTCTGATGTCTTCTGACAGTGATGATGGTGGCAGAATAAATTCTGGGGGTCTCTACTTGATTTATTGCTTCAATATCATATTTTTCCTTTAACATTCATTGCTGTCCTTAGCAGAAAATCTTTGCATTCAGCTCTGTGTATTCTTCTTTATAGTCAAGCAAACGGCTTAAGATGAAATAAGAGTGGGATCCTAGCTTCTCCCTGTCCTATAATAATTCGGAGTTTCAGTTTATCTTTATATATATGTTTTGATCTCTCTCTATTTCTTACTTCTAAGTTGAAACTAAAAAGCTGTATCTGAAATTCATCTTTTCTTAAAGGATTTGTGCATCTTTTGCCAAGTAGAAGAGCTGAGATGTTAAAATAATTTTATGTGTATTTTCATAAACCAGTTCTCTACAGGTCACGGGTACTTCTGAAGACACTGTATACCATGAGAAAGGCCTGGGCAAGAACTTTGAGGTGAAAGAGGAGGAAGTAAAGGAAATATTGGAGGGTGGGAGATATCAAGGATGAAGTAAGGACATACAAAGACTGACTTGGACAAATTGCAGTTCAGAGTGGGACCGCAAAAACATCTAACCATCACTTCTTGTCTTTCTCTTTTCCCAAGCAGCCTACAGCTATAGGTCCTGCAGGCTTTCAAAACTGGCCCTGCTGATGAAAAACAGCAACTATCATCAATCATGCTGATTCAAAGTCAAGTACAGTGAAGTAGGAGCCTTCCCAAAAATCTTATGGCTACTGCATCAAAATCTACAGTAAACATGTGTATGGACATGTGCAATTCATCATTTAAAATAGCTGGGGTACCTCTGGTATGGGTAGCTAAATAAAACAAGCATCCTCAATATATAAACTGAACGTACCCAAGTGGATGTGTTTATTTTTAAAGGAAAATTATGACTATTCCCATTAGTATCTTTGAGACCATTTTGATAATACTTTATCTAGTTTGTAATTCCTTACACTAAAAATAATATCCTAGAGGTCACTGAGAATTTAGCAATTAAATGTTCAACCTTACTTCTATTCACACTGAAAGTGAAAAATTTATCATGGTAGCACATTAAATCCAGCTGTAGAACCTAATTTCCCTGAATGTCTAGAGAATTTCAGTGATAGTTTCAAGAGAAGTAATACCTGTGGAAGTAGGGTATTAAAAGAATACTTAAGAGTTATCAGTTATATCACATTTTAATGCATTTATCTGAGGTCTAAATGTTTGCAATGGGACAACTTTGACTGTATAGTCTACTTATTTATTTTTCACTTTACCTGATAGTGAAGAAGACTGATATACAGCGATATCATATCAGTTGCCTGTTGATTTTGTGAAAGAGTAGTCTAAACGTAATAAAGGAATTTGAATAGTAATCCAGAACGTTTAACCACAAGAAGGTTAAACTCTACAGAATAGGTTAAGTGGATGCTCTTGTGCATCCACTTAAGCAGTCACAAAGCAGTTGTTTCCCTGGTTCTTGGTAGTGAAACCAGTCCTTCAGACCCACTAGAGAAAATGCAGGATCTGGACATGAAGCAAAGATAGGAAAAACAGCAGTTCTGTTTAAAATAAATATTTTGGGCCACAACTTCTAGCAGACAGTTTTGTGCTATTTTGTAGTCAGCTTATTACTCTTTTATTTGAGTGGAACACACTGGACTGAAATAAGAAATTACATGAAGTACGAAAAATACACTCAAAAAGGTAAAGACAAAAAACAGGGGAAAATTAACCAAGTGTAACATTAACCTGTTGTAGCAGCCAGACATAGAGGTAAATCATCTACTCAGTATACACGGTCCAATAAGGTATATGTTTCAGATCCTTTTGCCATTTAAACATTTAGTGTTTTTACTGAAAGTATGCCTAGGCAGAAATACTCTGCTTTGTTCTGTGGGAAAGAGACCATTTTTGGGATATGATTTTCTAGTATACAAAAGAGGAAACTGAAAATACAGGGAAAAATATGCACCTCTACAAGTAAAATAAGCAGGAAGGGAAGGTTTGAATGTCATTCAGTACAAAATTGCTTTATCACACTTTTGATGTGCAGTTCATATCATCCCAAACTCCTAAGAAGGGAAAGAAATTGTTTTCCTTTTCCCTCTTCCTCTAAACTCTATTGTTGTAATCCTATTTCCATCAGATAGCAAGCCTTTTTTGTTGTTGCTGCTTTTGTGTTCAGCCATTTTGTCAAAGCAGCTGGAGGAGACAAAGTGCCTGCTTACAGTCCTAGAAATAAATCTCTGAACCTCCTGTAAGGGTGAATTATGTGTGTGCTTGTAGGCTGGAGGGTGTCAGAGCTAGGAGTGAAAACCAGGATGTAGGGAGTCATACATATTCACATGCATTTTTATTATCTCCCTGTCTGCATGGGGCTCACTCTGCTGACATACATGTTGCCCTGATGTCTTTCCGTCATTAAAATGACAAGTCTGAAAAAAAATCACAGTTTTTGTCTTTATCTGACATATGCATTTTGCTAAGGTGGACAATTCTCTTTCCTTGCAGTCAGAACCATGAGGCCAAGACATCCTAGCAAATGAGAACAAAATATGAACTTGGGCACTTAAAGACATTTTGAGTCTCATGGCATTAAAACAAAAGGCTGGCTTGGTAGGATGAACATGTAATGCAGAGGTTTGATTTTGGGATTTTTTTGTTTGTTTGTTTGTGGGTTTTTTGGGGGCTTTGGAGGTGGTTTTTTTGGTTCCTTTGTTGTTGTTTTTTTTTTTTTTGTCCTTAAAGAAACAAGATTATAACACATAAAATTGTCTGATTGCAAGAAATTTAATTCATTCAGCTATTTTTTGTTCGTAAAACTTGCATATGGAAGGTGTGCTAAAATCCTTACCCTACATTTCTCTAGCTCTCTCTGTTTTTCAATAACCATTGTAGGAGTGATTTTTTTTTTGTTCATACATGTATTTCTACTGTCAGGATAGTTACCCTTTTATTTCTCTTTGTGGCTTTAGTTCCCTGTCCACGTAGAGTGCACATTAATTTTCATCCAGACTTATCACGAGTGCGCTCTCTGGAAAAGTCAAACATGGACTGGAAAGCACAGGACACCTGACTGAGGGCAAGCACCATGTTGTTTGTTTGGAACTGCCCAAAAATATCCTCTAATGTGTCTTGTGTCCTCCCAAGCTAGTATGATGTGCTCTGGAGTGGCCTGTGGTCCTGAGCTGAGAGAAATATTACCTTTGCACACTATGGGATCCTTCTGCTGGGAAGCAGAGCAGTTGTGACTTCTTACCACAAAGAAAATTACATTCTTTTAAGGCTTGTGTTAAATTTAAATTATTTAAAATAATTTCTTAAAATTAAAATTTTAAAGTTTCAGAATGAAAAATTGCTGAAAAATATCTTTTCGAGAAAATTTCTCTTGGAGGAACTAGTGTAGAGACCTTTGCTTGCCTCAAGGTTTGCCACCTTCATAGCCCAACACCTGGGCTCCTTGGGCTCATGAAGCCTTTATGGCTCAACTTCCTACACACTTCTTTTTTCACTGTTCTCCTAAAAACAATATAACAAGGAAATATATGATATCTATTTCTTACAAAGTAATGATTTAATAGGTAAATAAATGTTCAGGGAACTATACTGTATATACCTACTGAAATAAATTTTCTTATACATATCGCTGCAGAAACACACATGAGTTTCAGTACCCCAAGCTTTTTGACAAAATTGAGGTAAAATTAACCATCTGAATTCCTATGTATCTAATCCCATATATCAAAACACTGCTAGGACAGACATGGCTAAATCTTATACCATTGTGCAACAGAATATTTTCACTCTATGGCACTCCATGTAAATACACTTTTAATATAAATTTATAATTTTATACCAGAAATCTTTATACATATGTAACACAGAGGTAAAACATTGAGTGTGGCAAGTTTTGAAATGCTCATGGGGCTGAGATCACCACCTCCATGAAGGAGCAGTGTTATCATACTTCACATTTACTTAATGCCACATCCTACACTAATCTCATTTAGAAAAGGTGAAAAAATAGAGAAGGGCTTAATATCTTCATTAGATATGACCTATTTGACAGAGAAATATGAAATTTAGAATGTGTATATATATATACACACACACATACATATATGTATAAAATAAGTAAAATATTATTGTTATATCTCCTGCTCAGATTACATGGAAATGCTCCTCACTGCTCAAGTAGGAATTTAGCCACCAGGACCTGGTCAATCTCATCACCCTTCCTCCCCAAGTTGCTGAAAGGGTGGTTTCTATGATTTGCTTTGACAGCCATTGGATGAATCCCATAATAGACAGGGCCTAGCACAACAGGAGGAACGGACTTCCCTTGGTAAGAAGACACCTTGCAGAAAAGATACTTCACAGAGAATATTAATATTAATATTAATACTAATTTTCACAGACAAATGAATTCAGCCTCAGAGGTACAAAGGAGCACAAATACAGCATGGGAACGGCTCTTCATTAGCACCTTATCTTTGGCTTCATACACACTAAGCAGCTGGGGCAAACATCAGCCCATCTCACAACAGTCATAACCCTGCCAGTAATGTTTATCATCAGTTCTGCCTCCAGGAAGGAATCTGATCAATAAAACATATTTTTAAACTGCCTGCTTAACACAGTATGAACAATGCCATTTAGCACTTACATATCAGCTTACGCTTGTGCTGCTGCGCACACATTGACTAATTAATCAACTAAAACAAAGGAAGGAAAGCCTTGCTTTCTCTCTGTCTAGCTGGTGCATTAAGAGCAGGGGTTTTTTTTAACAATTCAGTTTAACAAACTGAAAATCTCTCCATTAATGTAGCTTGACTTGTACCCTTGCCTTTTATACGTATGTGCGTGTGCTTTTAATAGTACTCTGTCCACACAGTGTTCTGAACACTAATTTAACAGCAATGTCACTTAGAAAGCTATGATCCTTGTCTCAGAGCACTCAGGGATGTGTACAATTACATATCAGTGACTAAATGTCACAGACACAATGAAAACAGCGAGGCAAAGGAATCATTCATACAAATACCTTGATTGAAGCAGAACAGGTTTTCCTGTAATGGAAGAGCTTATAGCAATGAAATAATGTTTTAAAATTGAAAGAACTCTTCCTATCTGCAGGAAAAGGTCCTTAATATTGTGAAAAAGAAGAGAGGAAAGAAAAGACATCTCTAACAGGAGGAAGCCAGTGCCATTACTTTGGAGGAACAGCAAGGCTGAAGGTCAACCTAAACTCTGACAGTCTCCCATGAATCTGCAGGTGACAGTGCCAGGGTACAATTAACTGTCACTAATGTAGTTTTAAGCATGGCCAAGGCCTGTGCTGTAAAACTCCTCGGAGACCAGCTAGATGATGTAGAAGTAAGCTTTTAAATAGAATATCCAGGTTCTCTTAATTTAAGGTGTGATCCCTCAGGCCTCTTTTCCTGGAGTAAATCTTAGTGAGAGTCTTACTGAATATTTGTCATCAACCCTTACCTGGATGCCAAGAATTGATCGTACAAGTACTTCAAAAGAAGACAATAGTTGTTCATGTAGTGTGGTGCTAACCCATGCAAATAAGGAAGAAGAATGGGTCAGTAAATAATCAGAAAATTATTTTTTCTTCGTTACTATTTTTCAGGCTTAACAAACTTTTTGCATTACATATTTAATTTTTACCTCATATGAATTCCTTGGTGGATTTTGTGTTGAACAGAAGAGAAGATAAAACTTCATTCTCAATGAACTTATCAAATTCTGGTTTCAATTGCTAATGGAAATTGTTAAATGCTTTAAATATGCACACCGATACATATGTTCCTTCTCTTGCCCTAGGAATAACTATTTTCTTGCTTCTCAGTACAGTGAGTATGTGTGTCCAACCACTTTAGTGTTCCCTAAAGTGAGAGCACAGAAAATTTTAGGCCAGTCTGACCAAGACTGGTCATGACTTCTCATGAATCATGAGAAGCTCCTGATTCTCAGAGAAAATTAATAGTCCTACATCTCTAATTCTTTAGTGTAGGCCAGCTGCCCCAGGGCAGACCAAGTACTCCAGGAAATCTCATCCTATGTATTTTGAAGGAGCACTGCTAAAGAAAACAAGATTGGCATTTTAAGTGCTGAAACAGGAAAACAGATACTGGTTAATATATGTTTCACGAAGTCAGGACAGTAAGATCAATGGATGGCTGGAAGGTGGACTTCAAATGGAGAACAGCAAAAATGAATAATTTTCAATATTAAATTGCCTTCCATCAATATGTCAATAAATGTTTCCAATTCAAAACTGAAATGGTAGACTTCTGTGGATTGCCAATTACTAACATACAATAGAGAGCAGGAAATAAGCAGAAAGTGTCTGTGAAAACTAAGATTGAGGCATTAAGTGACACAGTGTGTTTCGTCACTCAATATTTTTGACACTGTTATTGAGTGTATTGCCATTGTTCCTACAAGAACCATGGACCAGCACACCACTGTGCCAATTGCCATTCAGTTTTACTGTAGAAAACATCTGAAAAGTTGACTAGTTGTACTGATTGCAGAAAGTTCTTCATTGCCGTGTTGTTCCAGTACACATCTTCCCTCATGGACTCTGTATGAACTTACTGAGGTATTTCAAACATTCATGGCAACAGTTCATGCAAAGGCTCATGGAATCAAGAACAGTTTTGTCTGAAAAGATGTACATGTGGATTTTATTAAAGGTCTAAGATTTTACCCAGCATTACCCTTTCATTACCAGTGAAAATACTTACTGCTTCAAATACTCCTAATCATAATCATTGTCCTTTAATTCTGTGCAGTGCAGTAAGTTCCCAAAACTACTGGCTTTGGCATAGTCTTAATACATGCAAAAGACCAACAGAAACTGGGGACAAAAATCCGAGTATAAAATCAAGATAATCTTTACAGTCCCACATGATTACAAACAGTTTTTAAAACATCTTATTGGTGTCAATGCAGTTTAAGATATTTACAAAGTAACATTTTTGTAAAGCCATTTGTTTTGAATTAATCTCCTGACAATGGAAGATGGGAAGGGAGTAAAAAGGAATGGTGAGGGAGTTACTAATTCCATTGGCCAGCAAATTAGTTATGAAAAGTCAGGTTACAGGAAGGAATGAAGATCCATTTAATGTGTAATTAAATATCCCTTTTAACAAATCAAGCAGATATAATACCAACAAAAGAAAGCAGGAATTGTTTAGTACAGAATATGCTGAATGAAATGGAGATTCCTTTGATGTGAAGAAATGAAACAGATTTCTGAAATCGCATTATCTTAGTCTGAAAAGAAAAGGCCTCCTCCTCAGCACACTGAAATGTTAGAAATTTCAAGAGAGGATAACAATAAAGACTAGAATAAAACTGAAGTAAAGACTATCTAAGGATATAGCTGTGAAGGATTATAACAGAAAGAGACAGTCCAGGGCTGCAGACTGTAATACATCTGAGAAGAATTGGAGCTTCTGATTTTCTCTTTGCTGGTGATTAAAGCTCATGAAAGTAATACAAATAAAAATGCAATAATAAAAAATACTAGTATGAGGCAGGAAGAGATATTGTTGCAAAATGAGTAAAGGATGGTTCAGAACTGCAAGTTTTTTAAATATTTGGTTTATTTGGATTTAAATTATATTTCTAGCCAACGCAAAATTTTATCCCTACACATGTACACTAATGTATGTGTATGTATGTAATTATAAAGGGTAAACTCAGACTTTTGCTATAGTACATGTGGGAAATATACTTTTTGTCAGGGTACAAAATTGCTAGATAATCCCTGAGTAGCTTCTGGGGCACCTGTATTCTTCTGATCCTGCAGTGGTTATGAAATTAACTGTGGGATGTGCTGTGAGGTGTGTTTGCTTTGCCAGACATTTGAGAAGAATAAGAGCTGTTATTCTGTTGTGTTTTAGTTCATCTGCCTGTGGTTTTGTCTGAGATCTAAAAATGGCTTCATGAATCACCTTTCCCAGAGGCCAACAGAAAATCCTCAGGCTGAATCTTGTTTCCTATGTCCTACAGAAGATGTCTTCTGGAAATATATCTACAATGGACATAAGAGTTTGGCTTTCTTTCTTTCTTTCTTTCTTTCTTTCTTTCTTTCTTTCTTTCTTTCTTTCTTTCTTTCTTTCTTTCTTTCTTTCTTTCTAATAATCACAGTTTCGTGGCTTCCTAAGCATGTTGCAAAAGGGAAAATAATTAACCACTGTGAAAATTCATATGGCAGGGTGGTAGGTATTGATTCCTAAAGAAAACTAAACTCAGAATAAAATATTGAAGGAGAGCAATGATTTGCAGAACAAGTCTTAAAATTAAGATAATTGGTCAATTATTTTTCAAAGACCATCTGTATAATAGAAACTTCTAGTCTTGAAATTCTATGTCAGAGTGATACCTTTTTCAGACAGAGCAAATTAACACTTCCAGGGCAAAGAAGGAATAAAAAGAAATTTTCTGGTGTTAAAAAAATCCTAGAAGTTCTTTTTAAATGATTTTAAAGGTTTTTAAAATTTTCACTTGAATACTATTTGAATGTCTTAATAGCAATTCTTTGTCCAAATATCATTTCCTAAGAGCTTCACAGAAAATGTGGATTTGATCTTCTCACAAGTTCAAAATGTGCTCTGTGTATTGTGGTCCATCTTCACTGCTGAAAACTAAAGCGAGCCACTTTCTTTCAGATTTAAACATATTACATTAAGAACATAATAGAAAAAAAATATAATTCAGCCTAAATGAAACTTCTTTTAAAGCCTGTGAGCAATATGACTGCATCCTCTGGTTGGAAAGATGTTGCCATTTTTCTTCAATCGTTGCATGAAGTTACATAATAATCAAATTTACTGTAAATGTTCACTTCATTACCTGAAGCATAATGAACTTCCTTTCATTCTTTATGAAGGTTGTTTTGCAGTTCCTAGATTTTTTTAAAATCATACTGCTTTGAGTGATCTTGTAATTTAATATAATTTATAAAAAATATTCAGAGCATAGTTGTCTCAGAATTTAACCAAACTGCCTAAAAGAAGCAAGTTACCATCCATGCTCTTAATTGATTTTCTCCTTTCAGATATTAGAGAATCAGCTTAGTCTTGTTAGGGCGCAGCATTTCCAGTAGATATGAACTCACTTTTTTATTCCTGGCTTTCCAGAAACCACATGCTAGTGTTTGGCACAGCACTAAATTTCATAAATCACGACACTGCCTTTGGAATATGTGTGGAAGGAGATCTTCCTTAATGGGAATAGACACACCCTTTAGGCACAAGATTCCTTGTGATTTTTTAAAGGAGATTATTTCTGATTACTCCTAAGTTCTTCTCTCAAACCTTCCTGAGCCTAAGACATCCTTTTTGTGTTCTTATTTCCTGGAAAAATTATCATGTATTTCAAACGCGCTTTTTACACTTCTAGGATTTCAGGAGTGGAATCTAATTATACATTTTGCAGTAAAGAGGAGAGAACTTATTCATGAGACATGAGTGCAGAGGGTGAAATAAGCAGAAATCCAAGACATGCCAAAGTATTTGCACACTATGATTGCAGATTAAGGCACTTCTTTAAAAATTAATTTAAAAAACAAAACAAAAAAAAAAAAACCCAAAGAAAAAACCAACCAACAACTGTTTCTGGTTTGGAGTTTCTAGAATACAGTTTCAATGAGCACATTCCACTCTGTTTCTCTTGCTGTCTGTATGTATATATATCTATATATCTATATATCTATATATCTATATATCTATATATCTATATATCATCTATATATCTATATATATCACAGAAGTCATCAAGGATACCACATAGAGATGAGTTTCCCAGACTTTTGCATCACGAGAGGTTCAATTTTACATTGAAAACTTAAACAGAAGTGTTTTGAAATGTTCTATTTTTTCTTTCCTTTTCTCAAAATTTTTTAAGCAATTACTTGCATTCATTTAATTATATACAATTGATGATATTTCAATACTTCATGCTTTATAACATGCTTTATAACAGCCCTTAATGTGTTTTAATCCAGATATTTCATGAGTTTTGATCCAAATATTAGGACTTTCATTGAAATTCACAATCTTTTCCAATTTTTAATATTTCAATTAATAAAGAAAAATAAATTACTATTATTAATTCTTAAATTAAACCACCTTGAAAGCAAAGAGCTTCAGTAAAACTAAAGGCAGGAACATCAGCTTTATGGGCCAAGCTTATCTGAATTCTACAGTTTCTTCTTGTTAACTAGTAGCACTTTACAGGTTGGCAAATTTGACAAAGTATTGAGCTTAAACGCATAGCACCTAAGTTAATTTAAAAAATAATATAGGAGAAAAGGATATCACATGGAAAAAACAGAACAGAAAAGTAGTAATGAGATTTTCAGGTTTTGGCCATCATAGATTCATGGAGAGACAAGAGTCTTTAAGAGCTGTGACAGTAGCAGGACTGTAATAACCATGGAATAAAATACAGTGGTGGTTATTTGGCCTTAATAGGATTCTACTTTTGTGAAACATGCTGAGAGATTTAGAATAGGCTACAAAGAGAGACAGAATGACACAAATTGGATTTAGCTACTAGTTTCATATGAATTTATGGGAACAATAAAGCAGGTGGAGTCACACTTGACAGTTTTAGGGGATTGAAAGAAGGGAGTTCCAAGGCAAAAGCTATATAAAACATACAGGTGGAAGGACAAAGTTCACAAAACAACAACAGAAAAATGTGCGCTTCCAAAAGGAAATTGCAGCATTTAATATTGCATTTTTCTTAAAGGCATTTACAAATTTTTTTTTCTTACACCACAGGTCAGTAGTTTCAACATTTTTTGTAAACACATTGACCACTAAACTCTGTCAATTTTTTTGAACACTGCTTTATCACTCACTGCTGTAAGTTGATATTTTATAATACTGATAAAATGAGACATCATGCCTTTGGCATGTGTTTACTATTTTACTAATTATGGTAAAATAATTAGGAAATTTGTTATGCAGAGTAAATAAAGAAGAAAGAAAATCATGAAAAAAGAAACCAGCAGTTATTTCTTTATCACACATTTCTTTATAAAACAGACTAATAAATTTCACTGCTATTTATCACAAGGCATCCAGCAGAATGTCTAATGGAGCACCTGAAAGAGTGGTAAGTAGGTGGTAACTAGAAGAGCAGACAAGAAACAAAAATGTGTGAAGAAGTCTAACATTTTACCCAAGATGACATTTTTCTAAACTTTAAAAGTAAAAAATGAGTTATGAAATCTCTGGAAGATATTAGTATTAAATTCAGCATTTTCTGGAATAAATATTGAATACCAGAAATAAAGTAGAAGAGGTTAGAAATTATGGAAGATTATGTACAAAGCAGCCTTTGCTGTAGTCTTACAGCTTCCTCCCTTTACATTTTTGCATTCTTTGAAACCTCCAGCTGTTACTGGGTGGACTGAGCAGCAATGTAGCAGCATCCATACAAAATACAGAATCCACATTTTTACCATCGTTTCTTCATAAAAGTCTTTCTGACCAGCTTACAGCAAAGATGGTGCAGGAAATCTTATTTAAAAGAAGTAGAGAAGGGTAAAGGAGAAAACAGGTGTAAAAAAGCTGTTGGTTGAAATATTAGGACATGAGCTTAAATGACAATGTACTGATTAACATGCATAGGATTACATCAGCACAGGGGTCTTACACTTTATGTACATGAACAAAGAAAAACAAATATTTGATGGGGCATTCTAATACTCTGGTTCTAACTTTTAACTCAGTATAGCTTATAAATTTCCTTTTTTAACTGAGGCTAGAGGAAATGAATATATATGTGTCTGTGCATGTGAAAAGAGATATAAAAGAGATATCTTTTGGTGTTGAGTAAGTGGCTGTGGGCATTTTACAATTATGAAATCCATTCACAGCAGACAGGTCAAAGCATTTCTATAACCATCTTTCTCCTGTCTTATATTCATATTGTTTATGGGAATGATTTGACACATTTTCAAGTCCTGACAGTAATATCAAATGCCCAATAAAAAGTCCATTATACATCTAAAATGATGTTCTTTGAGTATTTTAAGGTGGGCAAAGTCTACTTCTTCCAAATTGTCTCATTACAACTGTCACAAAGCCTTCCCTAACCCTGATGCATTCAAACAATCATATTAATGATGAGAAGCATGAAATCTGGTAGCTTTGGTTGACTTGACTGAAGAATGTTAAATAACTCATTCTAGCTGTCCTCATTTGTTTCCTGCTTTTAAGTTACACATGGGATTTAACTGGAATTTGTAGCTATTTCCTTCTTAATGACAAGTTACGCAGTACAAAGATTTTTCCAGGCTCTTACAGCTTTACCGCAGGTATACATCTGGGTGATTAGCTGAAGAAATGCATGATTGAGCCAAGATATTTGCATGAGTAGGTGGGAACCCATGAGGCAAATTAAACAGCTCCATTAGCTAAAGCCATTTTAAACATACATATCATGAGGAGGAATACACTGTGTGCAAGGATTCAAAAGCAGTCAGGTGCTGTCATGTGGAAGGCAAAGATTAGGGGTGCTAAGCAGTGCAGGCTATGTTTGTAGATTAGATGGCAAGTAGACCTTAAAACCTGCAGCTGTTGGCAATACCTGAGACAAAGGAAACCCTGGAGGCTACGCAAGGACCGTGTATGCTGTGTTTGACAGACTTGCTATTTATTACTTTTAATTTCATGAGCACAGGATTGTCTTTGCTTTTATTGTCTTTCCTGACAGTCAGCTATGATACATTGGCTCTGTACAGGCAGATACTCAGAAAAGTAGCATAGTCATTGCAATGCTGAGTTCTGCAACGTGTCTGATGTAGCAGCTCCACTCCTTGAGTAGGATAAAAAAAGTTTCCAATGTTCTGGTACATTGAATAGATAAACATATATTAGACAGGGATTCATCAAAGGCAGAAAATATGCATCAAAGAGAAACATACATGAAGGTCTGCTTCACTAAAGTTGAAAAGCTGAACATAGCAGAAAACATTGTGATGAAGGATAGGCAAGCAATTACAAAATTCCTCTTTTCCCCCGAGGTAAATTCCCAGTTTCTTTTCCTTAATTTCCATCCTGGGAAAATGAAATAGTGAATTAATTTTTGATAAAATCTTCTGTAATCTATCCTTTGTACCAGGAAATCAGAATTATACTCACTATATTGATAAAAACTCTATTCTATAATTATGAAGTAGGTATATTTGTAAATGCAGTGATTCTTTGGGGAAGAAAATATTTTAAAGACTAAATAACAAGGAATTTTATAAGCCCATGACTAAAGCTATGATTTTCATTGACAGTCAAGCAAGACTGAATCTGCTTTTTAGCATATATTTAATTCTTCCATGTGAAAATTGACTTCTGTGGCTTAAGTCTGAATTTTTTTTCTCTACACTAAATTGGCACAATATGGAAAATGCCATTATGAACCTGTATGCTTAAACATATGTATCTGCATGTGTGTGCAAACTCGGATCACACATTCCGTGCACTTTCATTCCTGGTAATTCATGCCCTTTGGCAGGTGAGTGGGTCCATATCTAAGGCTGAAGAAATCTTCTTTCTCCTTTCTAAGTGAGGCGTTGTGAAGCAGGGCTCAAAATTTTGTCTCCTTAGGAGGAACAGTTCTGGAAGGTAGAACAACCCTGGACTCAACAAGAAACCTCAGTGTCAAAAGGGCTTAAGTACACATAAATGAAAGTATAGGTAAAACATGAGGTTTGTATTCAATGTCCTGTGCAACTTTGCACACTTCTTAGCTTTAACAATCAAAGCTGACTGAAATAATTGTGATATACAGGAAATTTGCCCAATTCAAGGGAAGAGGGCAATGGAGGTATTTTTAAATCCAACTCCAGTCAGCCAATAGTCTAAGCAGAAAAATAAAGGTGTGTGAAATTTATGAGAACAAAAAGATCCTTTTCCCACAGCTCTATTCATCATTCAAGAAGGGTGTTAATGAACTGAAGAGGGCTCACAGAAAAGCTGTGACTAAAGGACTGTATAATGTGCCTCTATTCTAAAAGAAGGAAGGATCTCTGGCTGCTTATCTTACCAAAGAGAAGGTTAAAGGGCATGCTTCCTATGCAGGAGAAGAAAATTGATAATAGAGGGATCTTCAATCCACTGTACACAGACAAAATGAGACCCAGAACAAAGTCTGGCAAATGCACACAAGAATGTTAATATAGTTCTTAGTGAACATAGTTCACATGAAAAACTCCAGGAGAATTTTGGTCAGCTCCATGCCAGCAGCAACAGAAACAGGGTATTTTTCTCATATGTGTACTTTACTTGAGTCGGAAGTATTTTGGGAAAATGTGTGACCTGACGTGCAAAATTTCAAACTGGAATCAGCGTGGTCTCTACCAGATTTTTAATCTATTGCTGTATATTATGTAGCACCACGCTTGTTTTTTGAGTCCTTTTAGAGAGTCAAGATTTTCATTCTAGATTATCTGTATTAATTTTTGTATATTGTGGATTCCATAGACTCAGGATTCTGAAATTTGTACATAGATTTGATCCTAATAGATGGGCTACAGATAAAAGAAATAAAATTCAGGTAGCTGAATTTGAACCAAGGATGGCTTTACTACTATAGAGCCAACAGATAATGAAATAGACCAGCAGAGCTTTTTTATTATATGATATTTTAAAGTCCAAGCTCACAGAATTCCTAGGTACTAAAATTAACATGAGCTTCTTTCAGAAGTAACAGAATAGAAACACCCTCTGAACCAATCTTGTCAAGAATGAATTAATTATTGATCAGTTGTTTTCAAACCTTTGGTGAACTAGCAAAATAATTTTTGAAGTTTGATGGAAAATAATCTTTTCTATTCAGGAACCATTTGACAATAATAAATTAATCTAGGGAGCCCCTTCTAGCTGTAATGCCCCACATTGTAAGCCATGTCCGGTTCCTAACTTGTTCCTAACATGTACCGTTCTTAACACTGTTATCAGTATTTTTACCAAAGTGTAATGCTACAGCATGTGCCTCTAGCAAAATTTCAGCTGAGAATGAAATACATAGAAATAAATCCTGTAGCTCTTCTATCTTCCTTTCCCAGCCAAAGAACATATCCCCATGACTTCCTGCTTAACTAAGTAATATGTAATTAGAAATTTTTTTCTGTGGCTTTTTTTTATTTTTGGTCTTTTAAAAGAATTTATCTTTGTGCAACTCAGGAGCATATAATACATTTGCAAGTTAATTTTTAAATTAAACTTCACTAAGATGTGAATGTGTGACTTTTGAATTCTCAGTCATCTGTTTCCCATTTCACTCATACTAAGGTGCTAATGTGATCATATAAACTTTCAACTATAATATAGAAATTGTGCTTTCTAGACTTTATTTAAAGAATGAGCACCTAACGTGTGCGTGACTGTGTGTGTGCTTGCAGGTGCGCATACATGTGTGTGTTTATGCCACAAACACACAGTAAGATGCAGGTAATTTGGCATTTGGGCTCTGCTCTGCCATACATATGGTGTGGTAGATGCATTGTATATTAATATTTGTGAGAATATGGTATGGTCTAGAGTCTGTAATGTCAGGCCTGTTGGTGTCGAAGTGGGTCATTTTCTCCATGCTTCTTCCCACTCTCCCAGGCTCATTTAAGGGCCCCTGAGGAAATTTTCCCTGCTGAAAGCAGACAGTCATGTTTTAATCTGTCACTAATAAGAAGTATTTAAAATATCTTGAAGGAAGAAGGAGAAGTTGCCGGTAGGTCCTGTTCATTTTCCAGATGCTGTTGAGTCTTACACATTCTGTCACCCAGCCCTTCCCACTCAGCTATTGATCCTGGATAATAGCCAGATGTACTGTAATCCATGTCTGTGACGGTGATTCTTGGTAGCCTTGTGTCACTGGCCTTTACAATGTAAAGTAAATATGGATTAGGTTTTTCCCCATGTTGGGACAAAAGATGGATGCTCCTTGATGGAGTTTATACTTGTCATAAATTTTCAACAAGGCAGTTGTAGATGGACTTGATCTTTTTTGTACTAGAACGACACAAATGAACCTCCAGCCTGGAAGATGTAGTTGCCAGAACTCATTCCAACTGGGGAATTTTCTGCTCAGAAATCAACACAGCAGTTTCTAATTTTTAATATTGAGACAGCAAGAATGACCATAATGAAAGAAATTCGTAATGTCACCGCACTACTGACACCCTAAACTGTTATAATTATCCTTTTATGGGTCTGTTAGTTGGATTCTTTTTTTCCCCAACTTAATTATAACTGATCAAAATTATAGCAACAGGCAGTGTTTTATGTCCTTGTTCAGTTGTGCTTAATATTTCACAACCTCAGAGGGGATACAATTTCAAGTTACTGCCAAGTCAGACCTGAGCCAGTTGCTGAAGATGTGATTGGTTATCTTTGGTACTTTAGCTCCTAAAATAATTTTGAGATCCTTTTTCTATAACATATCTGTAGATTACCTCACCATCTGGCCTATATTATTTTCTGTACAAATGCTGATAATACTCAATCTTGTTATGTAGGTTGATATGCAAATAAAAAGTTTCAAGAAATCCAAATGAATCCCAAAGCTCTGCCGCAAAGGTGAACAGAGTTGAAGTCAAGCAATTTCTAATTTTTAGCCAACATTTGCTGAAATATCTGTCACTGTTTGAGCAGCTCCACTCAACAGGAGCTGATATCCTCATGTTGTCCATAGCATGCACAACTGCACTAATCAGATCTTTCCTTGCTCTGTAATTCCTTTTTTTTTGCTTAGCCGAGCTGGGTTCTTCGTCAATGCAGCTGATTGCTATGGTTATAGACTGCCTGCTGTATGTGAGGCCTGAATAGGCTGTAAAAGAAAATATTTTATTCCAGATAGGTAAATATTAGTATTTCTTATTGGAATAATATATAATTTATTTAAACCTTAGTTGAATAGTATTTTTTGCAACAGCCACTGCACTGAGCATTTAACAATTAATGACCTTTAAACAAACAGCAAGACTTTGACAACATGGAATATCTATGTTTCTCTTTGTTCTCTATCACGACCTGTGAAGAATTGTATACAGGCTGGTAAATATAGAAGAACATGATATTTTGATCATTTTCCTTCAGGTTTATATTATTGTTTCCTCATGTTCTGAAGGCGGGAATGTAGTTGATTGGAATGGTGGAGCTGATTGATATCCATGTGTGCAGCATGGATATTGTGTGGAAGGAGCTGGCAACAAGAATGAAAGAAAGCATCCAGACTTCACACTCCTTGCAAAATCAAGACCATAGTGGTCCTTGGTGTATCCTTGCCAAATGAATATATTTAACAAACCTGCTTGTTGTTTCTATGTCCTTACATGCCTACATGTAAAATTTTCAGCAAGGGAATTTAGTTCATGTCCAAAGGTGGGGAGAAGAAGGTTAAAACAAAGAGTAGAAGGGTAGTTAAAATAAAACACTCCAAGTAACTCATTATCAAGGGATCACAGGAAACTGGTCCTCTTGTCCAGCCTATTTTTATAGGCACAAAATGAGAGCTATGAAGATAGTTTGTAAAACATTTGAGACGTCTTTTATCAGGTCAACCCTGGCCAGAGGGATGAACAATAAAGTCTGAAAAAATTCTTCCCCTAGTACACTGTGCTAGTTCATTTACAGACTGTCCTGATTGATGTACAGCTCAAATGACTTTCAAGTGATATTTCATTTTAGTCAATGTATTAATAGATACAGAACTGTTTCTCCTTGCAAAATCTATAACTGAATTTTTACACTGGAAAACAGGCAAAATTTTTTTAGATTTAACTCAAATTCTAGAAAAAGGTGGAATGCTTAAAAATACTTGAATTCTTTTAATCAGACTTTGTAGCCATGCTTTTAACTTTGGTGTCTTTGTGGATTACATTATTTTGTCATGTACCTGGGATAAATCATTATGTCATTTTCAAGGGAAGCTGTTAATTTGGGGAGTTAAAGTTCAGTTTTAAGCTTGCATTTGGGTGGATGTGTGTTTGTTTTCAGCATAAGCTTGAAATAAACATCAATTTCTTTAATTTTGAAATTTCATCTGAGATTTTATTGGTTATAGGTATTTTTCCTTTCGTTTAAGTTAATTTGATCAAATAAATGAAATGGTGTTGTGAAATCCACTAGGCTGCAAAACACTTGTTAATTTCATGGGCCCTAGCCAAAATGTAAGTGAAAATCAAAAATTTATACCTACACAGGTTGTGCTCAGGTCAGCTAGGAATTCTTACCCTTCTTATATGAGATTAAACAAAGAACATGCAGTATGCTTTTCTTTTTACAAGTGTATCTTCAGGGGTCAACAAAATAAAAGGACGAGGAGTGTAAGGACATTCCCAGAATATCTACTGCCATAAATCAGGGCTATATAACTAGTCTACTACATTTGGTATATTACTTCAGGCCATACTTATTTATGTCGCATCACTTTTAAAGTAAAATCGCATGATTTCATCTGACTAGAATTTAACAGCTTTTATTAGATTAGTAGGAATTGCATATTTCATTGAAACTTTATGCAGTTACAAATGAAACCACAGATTTAAGATTCCTTACAGAAAAATTATAATTTTATTTTAATAACAAAAATTCAGAAGACTTCATCTTTACACTCTCATATATCCCCCTCAAGAGTACTGCATGGTATCAACACACAGCCACACTTTCATCAGCAGATGCAATGGTCTTTATGAAGCATTTCTAAAACAGCTACCAGCCACTACAGCAGAAGTTCTTTTAAATTATTCTCAAAAGAGTGTTGGAAAAAAAACTTCACCCAAAAACGAAACATGGAAGTTGGAGCCAACAGCTAAATAATGGGTTTTAAATAGTATTGGGTGAAAGCCAGTATAGCAACTGTTTCTGGACAGAATTCATAATCTGTTTTATTCTGTGCTGAATGTCCTAAACTACTTTTCTAACCATGCTCGAATGTGCTGCAAGCTCATTCAAGAACATGACATGCCTAAACAACAGTGTTATGGCACCTTGCAATTTAAATCTAGAGAAATGTTGAATGGTATTCTCTATAATTCCTTCTCTCTAAAAGATGTACAAAAGTCTGAATGCACACAAATTTTGATAGAAAGGATGCACAATGCACAGACTTTTTCCTCTCCTGTCAAAAGAGATGCCAGATATATCAAACAGTGATAATAAAGGATTATAAGCCTTTGAATCCTGTGGCAAACTGGCCTGTGGTGTGTTCTGTATATCATAGTGTTTAGCATCAGTGGGAAGCACAGTGCTATAGCTGCTGTTGTAGATGCTGCAATCTTCTCCTATAAGTAGACTTTATCTATGCCATTTTTCAAGGGTGAATAAATGTCTACGACATCATCGGATAGGTTGAACAGAAACTCTGGAGTCCCCAGTCCAAAGCAGGGCTAGGTTCAGGCTAGATTAAATGTCTCAGGGGTGTCCAATGGAGTTATGAGTCTTCTACGTTGAAGAGATCAACCTATTTCAGTGTTTCACCATCTGCATTATGTGACTTTTTTATTATATCTTATTGGGATTTCTCTTGCTGCAATTTTTGTTCATTATCTCTCTTCTTTTTGCTCCCTTTGTCCTCTTTTGTCCAAAAATACAGGCTCCATCTCTACAGTCAACTTGCTGGGAACAAAAAGCAGCAACTAATATCTTTCCATTGCTCTTCTCTACTAAAAGTTTATCTGTGGTTTCTCTCTATGTATCACATAGGCACAGATGCATGCTCAGGGAATGCCTGAGTAAAAGTCCTTTCTCTGTGCAGGCAGGGGAATATACAGTGTGAATCTAGTTGCTTTAATCTCCTCCTTCTGTCCTGATGGTAATGATCATATTATCACATCATATCTTATGAGACAGCCCTCTTTTTAGTCACTTGAGTGAAAATTGGTTTTGTACCCACAAAGGGTTCAGGCCACCTGTAAAACAGGAATGACAAGTTTAGCCTAGCTACATCCTGGATGTCTCAGAATGGACTAATAAAACTAATTATTGATCAAATTAAACTTGGAATTGCTTTTAGCCTAAGCTCAGTCAAAAAGTGAATAAAAAAGGCTAAGTCTGCCCTTTCCAGGTTTCTTATGAAAAAAAAGGTGGTCAGGGATGCTCTAATACATTTATGAAAAGCATAGGCAGAAATCCAACTAAGCTGTATGCAGAGATGCAGGATGTTAACACATGCATACACACTGCTCAGGAGATGTATTTTCTCTAACAGTTTGCCTTTTGCACAAGATTCTGTTGGAAAAGAGATGTTTTTACCTACACTTAGGTGTCTAAAGCTAAGGAATCTGTATACAGGCTTATTTCCAAAGAGAATGATTCCTTTGGGCAGAAATTTTGTCTTGTGCCAGCAAGAACAACCAGTTGCTAAGTTACAGAGGTTAAAACTGACTGGGCAATACCATTTTTGCAACAACTACTGGAGTTTTTTTAAAATATGTCAGTCCAAGCACAAAAAAATTTGGACACTATATTTTGCAAATGATTCATGAAAAAACTGCATATAGTAGTGAGAAGTAGTCAGAATCTGCATTTGAAAGGAGGTGTTTAAAAATGGTTTTATATGAAGGAGGAGGAGGGTAGTGTGATGAAACTATGCACAGTTATTTGTTGCAAAAATATCATATATTTTCTCCTGCATTTATTCTGATGCCAATTCAGTCTGAATAAAAGTAGCATTGCTGGCACTAAGATATGGCAAGCTCTGAGAGTGTTTACATGATTGCCACACCAATTATTAATAATCTTTTACGTAAAGAACAAAAGGCATGAATTTTTTATCCAATTATATATTTTTCCTTTTCCGAATAGTTAAATGACTAGTTCTTTCAAAAGGATTTTTTTCCAGCAATGAACAATAAGGCCATGTCTTCCCCAAGATGTCTCATTGATCCAGTTTGTTCTCTTTAATTGCATTGATTTAGTGTTATTGAACTGAAAGCTCTTACTACCATTGTAATGCAGTCTTAAGGTGGATTCCTTTAAAATTGGTACATACACATGCCTTTTTTTTTTTTCAAATTCAGCTATCATTAAATCCTTTCTTGTAATATATCATGTACAGCTTACCACAAACAATTAACTATCAGACTAGGGAGGCTTCAACTGACTTTAAAAAAAATCACAAACTACTGTAGTCCTTTCCAAGTATCCATTAGCTTGGCAGCATAGTATGTACCATATAGAATACTCAAAATATAAAGAAGATTGTACCCTGCATGAAGTGTTATAAGGCCACAGCAAGTATACTGAGCACATACCCTCACACATAAATAAACAGGTACTCTGCCAGTCGGATCTTCTTCCCATGCCCTGGACATTAACCATGACACAAGTCATCATATGGAAGGTCATCAATCACGGAAGAGTTCTAGGGAAATCAGTTCAAACACTGATCTTTACATTCCAAATAGATATATAGGATCAGATTACTGTCACCCTTATGTCTGATTTCTGGAATCAGAAAGGAAATACTTTTTCCTTGCAGACAAGGGCACAAGTAGTGTTGTGAGACCATCAATCATTTTTGAAGGTCCAGTTTTCTCCCTGCTTCCATGCATTTTGGAGCCTTTCACTGGGCTGATGGCCAAGAAAAAGGAGAGTTAACTTCACCCTAAGGACTTTAAAGCGTCAGTGATGTGTACTTTGGGAGAGTGGAAGTGGTGTTGGGATGTGGAAGTGGTGTTGCCATATGTCAAGACACATCATTATGTGCTCCATATATCATCTGCTTCATTTCACCCAACATCTGTGAAACATAAAGAGGAATCCTGGAGGATATGGCTGCTAAGTGGACATGAGGGATTTGGAAGATTAGAGCTGTCTAGAACAATGCACTTCAAAATCTCCTACATGATCATTGCAGTGAAGTGCATTGTGTTTCTCTGGAAGTTCCAGGGGAGAGTAGGTCTGGGTAGTAAATAGGTTGCAACAAAGAAAATGTTAAGTGAGCAGAAGAGGTACTTTCTGGTAACAGTTCTTGATGGCTTGTCTTTCTGTGTGCCAAAATGAGTATTCTGAAGGAGTAAAAATTATGGGAAGTGTTCTTTCTACGCAAAAGCAGTAAAAAAGATAAAATTTGAGAGTAGGGTATCTATGTCAGGATAAGTTTTTATGTATTCACAGATGCTGTCGTGATTTAACCCCAGCTGGCAGCTAAGCCCCACAGAGCCACTCACTCACTCATCCCTCTCCCCCAAAGGATGGGGGAGATGATTGGAAGAATAAAAATGAGAAAACTCGTGGATTGAGATAAAGGCTGTTTAGTAGGGAAGGCAAAAGCTGCACACAAGCAAAACAAAATAAGGAATTCATTCGGCACTTTCCATGGGCAGGCAGGTGTTCAGCCATCTCCCAGAGAGCAGGGCCCCATCAGGTGCAATTGTGACGTGGGAAGACAAATGCCATCACTTCCAATGACCCTCGTTTCCTTCTTCTACCCCGACTTTATACACAGATCATGTATGTGTGGGACATCCATCTTTGGCCAGGTGGGGTCAGCTGTCCCAACTGTGCCACCTCCCAGACTCTTGTGCACCCCCAGCCTCCTCGCTGGGGGGGTGGGGTCAGAGGCAGAAAAGGCCTTGGCTCTGTGTGAGCCCTGCTCAGCAATAACATAAACATCTCTATATCATCAACACTCCNTCTTTTACGTAAAGAACAAAAGGCATGAATTTTTTATCCAATTATATATTTTTCCTTTTCCGAATAGTTAAATGACTAGTTCTTTCAAAAGGATTTTTTTCCAGCAATGAACAATAAGGCCATGTCTTCCCCAAGATGTCTCATTGATCCAGTTTGTTCTCTTTAATTGCATTGATTTAGTGTTATTGAACTGAAAGCTCTTACTACCATTGTAATGCAGTCTTAAGGTGGATTCCTTTAAAATTGGTACATACACATGCCTTTTTTTTTTTTTTCAAATTCAGCTATCATTAAATCCTTTCTTGTAATATATCATGTACAGCTTACCACAAACAATTAACTATCAGACTAGGGAGGCTTCAACTGACTTTAAAAAAAATCACAAACTACTGTAGTCCTTTCCAAGTATCCATTAGCTTGGCAGCATAGTATGTACCATATAGAATACTCAAAATATAAAGAAGATTGTACCCTGCATGAAGTGTTATAAGGCCACAGCAAGTATACTGAGCACATACCCTCACACATAAATAAACAGGTACTCTGCCAGTCGGATCTTCTTCCCATGCCCTGGACATTAACCATGACACAAGTCATCATATGGAAGGTCATCAATCACGGAAGAGTTCTAGGGAAATCAGTTCAAACACTGATCTTTACATTCCAAATAGATATATAGGATCAGATTACTGTCACCCTTATGTCTGATTTCTGGAATCAGAAAGGAAATACTTTTTCCTTGCAGACAAGGGCACAAGTAGTGTTGTGAGACCATCAATCATTTTTGAAGGTCCAGTTTTCTCCCTGCTTCCATGCATTTTGGAGCCTTTCACTGGGCTGATGGCCAAGAAAAAGGAGAGTTAACTTCACCCTAAGGACTTTAAAGCGTCAGTGATGTGTACTTTGGGAGAGTGGAAGTGGTGTTGGGATGTGGAAGTGGTGTTGCCATATGTCAAGACACATCATTATGTGCTCCATATATCATCTGCTTCATTTCACCCAACATCTGTGAAACATAAAGAGGAATCCTGGAGGATATGGCTGCTAAGTGGACATGAGGGATTTGGAAGATTAGAGCTGTCTAGAACAATGCACTTCAAAATCTCCTACATGATCATTGCAGTGAAGTGCATTGTGTTTCTCTGGAAGTTCCAGGGGAGAGTAGGTCTGGGTAGTAAATAGGTTGCAACAAAGAAAATGTTAAGTGAGCAGAAGAGGTACTTTCTGGTAACAGTTCTTGATGGCTTGTCTTTCTGTGTGCCAAAATGAGTATTCTGAAGGAGTAAAAATTATGGGAAGTGTTCTTTCTACGCAAAAGCAGTAAAAAAGATAAAATTTGAGAGTAGGGTATCTATGTCAGGATAAGTTTTTATGTATTCACAGATGCTGTCGTGATTTAACCCCAGCTGGCAGCTAAGCCCCACAGAGCCACTCACTCACTCATCCCTCTCCCCCAAAGGATGGGGGAGATGATTGGAAGAATAAAAATGAGAAAACTCGTGGATTGAGATAAAGGCTGTTTAGTAGGGAAGGCAAAAGCTGCACACAAGCAAAACAAAATAAGGAATTCATTCGGCACTTTCCATGGGCAGGCAGGTGTTCAGCCATCTCCCGGAGAGCAGGGCCCCATCAGGTGCAATTGTGACGTGGGAAGACAAATGCCATCACTTCCAATGACCCTCGTTTCCTTCTTCTACCCCGACTTTATACACAGATCATGTATGTGTGGGACATCCATCTTTGGCCAGGTGGGGTCAGCTGTCCCAACTGTGCCACCTCCCAGACTCTTGTGCACCCCCAGCCTCCTCGCTGGGGGGGTGGGGTCAGAGGCAGAAAAGGCCTTGGCTCTGTGTGAGCCCTGCTCAGCAATAACATAAACATCTCTATATCATCAACACTCCTTCCAGCCCAAATCCAAAACACAGCACCACACCGTCTACTGTGAAGAAAATTAACTCCATCCCAGTCAAAACCAGCATAGATGTCTATGATAAATAGACTTCCTTTCTGTGTAATCAAATATTTTGGGAATGTTTCAGACCTGATTGTACCGATAATCACCATTCTTAGCATTTTGTAGGACTTCAGCACGTTTGCATACAGTAAGTGCGAAATAATGAAAACTAAAGACAGTACTTTCTCTCCTGCTTCAGCCTAGACTTTTCATTGTGGTGGAAGACACTAAGAATACGAATTTAAAAGCGTGCCACATATAGCAAAAAGCATATTAAAACAAACGACATGCTTTCACTGCAACTTAAAGGCCCATGTAGATGAATTCTCAAGTAAATTCATTCTCCTGGTAAACATGAACAAGTCTGCACAAAACTCTATAAACAGAAATATTATATTATAAGGTAGCAAATATTTTATAAACTCAAGGAAATTATTCTTTCCTGTGTGTATGGAAGTTCCTGTAGGACATTAATTGCAGTTAATGTAAATTGTAGCCAGAACTAGGGCTATTCTACCCCAAAAAATGTTCTCATTTTACTGAGGTAGTCATCAATGGCATTGGTCCAGAGCTAACTACTGTTTCTTTGCTCACATGTTGCATATGTTTATAATGTGATTAGGAATTCTTTTGGATGGGGCCTGTCTTTGCTCGCTTGCTTGCTTTTAAAGTGTGAGCATAGCCCAGTCTTTCTTGAGTCCTCGGGACACCACTTATAATAATAACATTAGTTTCCTAGAAAAGTTTGTCTTTACCATCCATTTTGGCTACTGTTCATCTGCAGAAAGAAGAGGAGATGGGAATTAACATGAACATAACCAGTGCCATTCTGCAGAGATAGGCCAGGCTGGCTGTGCTGACTCAGGCTACCTGTTTGGGAAAGAATAACAACCCAAGATACCCATCCATGTGCTGCCAATTGGGATTTACTGTGCATGTTTTATATGATTACTCTGTGACTAGTCTTTGTGACCACTCCATGAACACAGTTTGGGCAAGGCAAATGCTGTGCCACTGCATGTGAAGGAGATTTTGATGGCAGGTGAAAGCCCTTGCTGCAATATAGACATGGAGAGGCCCCAGTCTCAGCACAAGACCAGATATTTTACTATTCTACCAGAGGATTTCAAACAAGCTGTAGAATTTCTCCCCTTTCCCTGTAGGTAATAATATACAAGTGACACAAGGCTCAATGCAGCATCAGTGTCTTTAAGTGTCAGATAAGCAAACGAACATTAGCTAGTTAAATAAACACACTAAACAGCCATATTTTGCTTCAACAAAGTATATTGAACAATATTGGCCTTTAGGGGATATATAAAGTAGAACTAAGCTACTAAAAATGTAAATTTATTCCTCAGCATATTGCTGTTCATACTGGGAATATTCAGATGTCTCTGAGGCATTTCTGGATAATTTTATCAGTTTATGGCCACAATACTTCAGGGCCAAATAATAATGTTAGTTCCTTAAAATGAAATCACAGGAAAGCAATTTTTTCCTATTTGACAGTTCTGGGGGTCCCAAAGTCCTCTTCTGCTTGTCATCTTAATTCAACTTATCTCAGCCTGTTCAAATTAATATATGGTGTCAGAATACAGGGAAATATGAGCCAAAGTTAAGTAATTCATAGTGTCATTTCTAATAGGGCATTATCATATTTTTGTATCATATGCATTCTATAAAGTCTAGGACCAGCTTAACATATCTCTGCACAGCAAGGTGAGAGAAATTTTGAACTTAATGAGAATATTACAATTAGCAGTAGAACCAACCCCAGAATTTGATATTTTACAGTTGAAATTTATTCATTCATTTATTCATTCCCTCATACATTCATTCATTGAAAGTGTTCTCACAGACTTCCTTGGAAGCAGCTGTGCATGTTATAAAGAGGAAATGTAATAAGGGTGAAGAAACATGTAACATAGTTTCAACTTGATATTCTCTATATAATGTATCATCATTTTGTTAAATTAATGTCTGATTTCTAGACCATTATGTCTTGATATCTGATGCAACCTTAAAAATAAGACCATCCACTCATGTTCCGGATGTCAGGATGGAATTCCTTACAGAGAAGTAAATTAAGTTTATGATTCCAAAGAATTTTAAATATTATCTTTTAGATAAGGTTAAGGCATCCAGAGAAAAGAATTGTGTTCCTGCCAGATCAGAAGAGACAAAATGTGCCAGTAGTACCTTTTGCCACTCCTCACTCCCCACATACATTTAGAGGGAAAAGGGCACACTGGCTTAATGCAACTGGATTATTTTACCATGGCAATCAAATGTTTTATTTTCTTCATATTTCTGGAGCCTGCTTTCTGCATTAATGATTGATGTAATGTCAATAGTTACGAGATAGAATAGTAAAGCCCCCTTAAAAGCTAGTAGAACACACTAAGTTTTAGCACTCAAAAGAGTACAAAATAAACTTTTCAGTTTTTGAGTTTTAATCAGTTTTATTTAATACAAAAATGCATAAATAATTATCTGCATCAGCTGTGTCCCAGACATTGTCAGAGATATGTGAAATTATTCCCACTGTATCTCATTCTCTATTTTGTACAACCTTTTTTCACCCTAAACTGCAAATCTTTAATAAGAACATTAAGTAAGTATGATGGAGAATGAGTAGAAGATTAATTGCCTAAATCCATGGATGAAAGTTGCAAGTAGTATAAAAGTATTTACAAATTTAAGAAAATCTATGTATGTTAAAAATACTGCCTACAGGTGGGAAAAAAAAAATCACAAAACCCCAAACAAAACAACAACAGCAATTATATATTTAGGAGTATTCAGGCAGATTAATGGATTTATTACTTCATGTGAGATAAAAATATCTGTTTTTATTAAAAGTTACAAGAAGAAGGAATTATGTTTTCTTTTGGTATACAAATATATGTTTCATAACAGACCCATTTTGCCAGTGACATAGACAGACATGCCAACAAAAGTATTTCTGGTTACATTTCCTCCCAGATATGAATTTCTCCAGAAAGTCTGCTTCTATCATTTATTATCACCTTATACTGAGAAACAAGGACAGACTATTTACAACCCTCTGTTGAAAGCTTTCTTGCTTTGGTAAACTCTGTCAGTAGAACATTAAAAGTCACTAAAATGTGCCAGCTGTTAATGATTCTAAGGGGTTTGGAGTTTTTTTTATCTAGGTGTTATTTATTGTTTAAATTGTAAAGCAACAGCATCAAACCCAAGTCTTTATTACACCCCCGAACTATTGCAACTAGTCACAATTTAGCCTTTTATCTAGTTCTCAGCATGAATGTCACCATTCTTCTACTTTTTTTTTTTTTTTAAAATATGTATCTCATACCCATAATGATATTACCTGAACGTCTCTCGATAGCCCGTTATGGTGCAGTCATGAAGTTGTCAGTGTAATATAGTTCTTTGTTCTGGGATCCACACTCAAAAGATTATGTTAACGAATCGGAATGCAGTAAGGAAATGACCTACAAGAATGTTCAAGGTCTGGAAAGTCTGCAATAAAATACAGAAACTCTTGCATCTGTTTAATTTATCTAAGAGATTAAGAGCTGTCTTGATCTTATTGTACAGGAAAAGTATTTTAGATAGTAGATTATTTTTTAATCTAGCAGAAAAGAAAGTACTAAAGGATTCAGAAGTTGAAAGCTGATATATGACACACTAAGTCTAGAAACAAGGTGAAAATATATAACAAAGAAATAATTTAATTAAGTGAAAAACTTACTTTGGGATGTAGTATATAATCCAACAGTTGAATTTTACATTTTTGACTTCTTTTCTTTTTTAGTGTTGACCTGCAAGTTGAGGGAATGCTCTGGTTTGTATGCGTGGTCATGGTACTAGAAATAACATAAATGGTTTTCTACATTCCATATTGTGGCACATATACAATTTTTATTCCTAAAAGAATGCAGTAGTGGTAAGGGAAGTAACACCTACCTCTTACTCTGTGGAAGCATGTGATTTTCCCACATAGTGACTAAAACCGTGCAAATTGGGTGGACAAGAGTATTTCTTTCAGACTTTTAGTAGCTTCTCTCATCAGTGCTTAAATAAAGAATTTGAGTCATTATGTTAGGCAGAACAAATCGCCTCTCCCTCTCTGTTTTACTTGACATCCTCACATACTCACGACCTCCAAGACAAAGCATGAGCGAAAACAACTCTGTGCAAATACATCTCTTATAACCTGTACTCAACAGGTTATAAAGGAAAGGAGGAAGCTTCAAATCTATCTTGTATTCTGAAAATTGTCTCTTCATTTTAAGTAAAACTGTCATTGTGAGATATGACTACTCTTGGAGCAAGCTAACTACCCACGAAGAAGCAGCATACAGAGAAACAAACACCTCTGGTGCTCTTATGGCCTAAGATATCTTAAAATGTATCCTGCATAGTGGAACAAAGTCTGGTGTGACAGGAATAACAAGACATTTGCATGCCAGATCTATATCCAGACTATGCAACCGGCTGGTGGCTTTAGTAATATTCTTCTCACAGCTGAGGTATGTTGACCTGAACCTCAAAAAGAAGAGGGTGATATAAAATCAGTTGTTCCTCATTGCACAGTGATAAAATATGGAAAGCAACAGCATTTTCTCCAAGTCTGTTCCTTCTTCACTGTCTAATAAAAGATATAGCCACTGCAATTGCTTTTGTTGAGGAACTCGAATCTTCTGATTTGTGATGAGTGTCTCTGAGCTCAACTCTGGGACAGAATCCTTAGAGGACTTTGTAAGAGAAATTTATAATTTCTGTGTGCTTACTAACCCAATGCAATGATCACATTTTTCCGAATTTTCAAGACACAGTTTTAGGTACAGAGAACAACCCTGAGCACTCATAAAATTTTCATGTGTAAAGAGGGCACTGATGAGTTTGGATGGCTATCATTAACTTATATTTGAGCACTGGGGTCAGGCTGATACTATTAGATTTAGCAGCCTACATCTCACTCTAAGAATATAAATACTGCTGCCTGTCTGGACCTTATACTTTAGGATTTTATAAGAGCTCAGCACCCTGGTGCTCCCATCTAGAGCCTTGGATATGCTGCTGGGTATTATCTGTTTCTGTGCTATGCTGAACACAGATAACCTGCTTGACCAGAAGTTGCACTGACTGACCCTCCTTGAGGATATATTAGTCCTTCACTATTTTTATGCCTCTCACTTCTTTATTCAGCATTTTTTAATGTCTCATATTCTCAAATTTGCTATGTACTATTGGATTTAGATATTCCTTTTTTTCTTAGTTTTTCCTGGTTTTACTTATAGTCCATATGGTAGTATTAGCCATGAAATTGGCACCAAAGCACATTAACAGCACAGTGTTGGTTTTCCTTCTTGTGTGACTCAGACACTACTGATCTATGAACTGCTGAAAACCTATCTGTCTGTATACTGTTTACCATTATTAAAGTAAGACTACGTTTAACTCCTCAACTGGAAGCACTGGAAGACCTCTTAAGACTTAATTTTTAATAAACTATTTTATCAAATGGTTTCATACATAGTTTCATAATAGTTTTGTGTCAGATATTGTAATGCAAAGTGACAAATACAAATATCTTTAAGAGTTAAATTTTTGCTAATGCCACAAATGTGCAGCAGGACAGTCCGTGAACTGTTTTTAACCATGCCTCATTAAACAAGAACATAAATAGACTTTTAATAATAAAATCTCCCTCTTCGCACAGTATTTCATTTCCAGTACAGATAGTTTAGATCCATATCTAAGATGTGCAAGTAGCTCCTGTGCAGAATGAAAAACAAATGAATAAAACATATTTTAGAGATTAACTGAAAACAATCAAATCTCTTTAATAAAACTATCCTTATTGTGGTTTTACAAGAAAAAAATTATCTCATGAAATCTGACAATAATAATAAACTGCAGCACTTTAATTTTTTTTTTTTAAATAATAGCAAAAGAAAGTAGAGAAAATTGTGAATGTATTCCTATAATCATGTACACATGCTATGGTTAATGTGTGATAGGTAACTTCATTCATTTTAACTAAAGATGAAAATCAAAGCTGCCTTGTCCTTATATCATTTTTGTTAACAAACTAGACATGACAGATTTTCTTTCATTCAATGTTCAATCATTACATTGCTGTTTACCATTAAAGGCTGGATGATTATCTTAAAATTTGTTTCATGCATTTAATAAAATAGAATTTACGCTCTGAGTTCAGACAATTTTGGTTTTTTAACATAAAGAACTCAGTTGTACCATGCATTATGAAAACTGTGCCTTCTTTATAATGTGTTTTCCCCTGTTTTTATGAAATCCTGAATCTATGTGCAGAGTTGCAATTTATTAAATGCCATGGATGGGTCATCTGACCAGTAGTTTGAGCAAGAAATTCATATCCCATGATTCTGAAGGCTGAGAGGTTAATACATAACAGATGCTGCTTTGGAGGAAACCATTCCAGGCAATGCTTTTCAATCAATGAGATGTTATTATGAGCAATAGAACCAATTTCTTTTAATCAATGAACCTTTATTACGACATTTACCAAGAGAAGCTCTATGCAGTTCTTATAAACCTTTCTGCAATCTTCAAAAAAGAATTCCTTTTGTTTCTGAAGCCTTTTTATGTTTTCTCTAGCTTTGCTCATTTTAAGGTAGTACACTGGTTTTAGACTCTACTTTCCTGATTAAAAAACAGCAAACATGGTAGCAAACATGCATTTAAACCTGAGATGCAGTAAGTGCTGTATGCTGGGCACTGGGTTACACTGAGCACTGGGAGGACTCGTCACAAGTAGCTCAGCCCATGCTCTTCGGAATGGAAGATTTCCTCCAGAGTGAGGGCCACCAGCTCCCATCCTCAGTGCAGGCCTCAGCACGAGCTGTGCTTGCCTGTGTGACACCATCTTATTTTGCACCTTAGTTTCACATTGTATGTTGAGTGAAATGATAAGCATAATTGAGCAAAGATTATCAAGGCTGGCCTTGAAGGGGTCTGTGTGAGCTCCATTCACACAGGTAGGTACACCCCATCAGGGCCCATGGACTTGTGTATGTCCAGTTCGCTTAAGCATTCCCTGACCTCATCCTCTTTTACTAAAGATAAATTTTCATTGCTACAACCTTTGCCAGGGTCTCTGCGACCTGAGATCTCTGGGAATGATCTAACTTTTAAGGAAAATCAGCCCTTTCTGTATTCTGTGTAGCAATTTACTCCATTTTGTTAAACAATGGGCCCACATTTTGCTCAGTCTCCCTTTTTTCACCTACGTACAGGTAGAAGGTCTCCTTTTTGGCATTGACATCCCTGGCCATATTTAATTCCCTTTGGGCTTTAATTTTTCTAAGTTCATCCCTGCGTGCTCAGGTACTCTTTCTGTGTTTCTCCCATATCCCCTATCCTTGCTTCCTCCCTTTGTACGGTTTCTTCTTGTCTCTGAGTTTGGTTCTGAGCTCTGTTCCTTTGCAAAGGCCTTCTGGAATTTTTGCCTAATTTTGCATTTGTTAGCATGGACTACTATAGAAAATGGAGGAGGTGATCTTTAAGTGTCTTACAGGTTTCTTGCACAGGACTTTTCCAGACAGTCCTGTAAGAGGCCAAAGCCTGAGAACATATTTTCAGTATGAGACCACATGCTGTGACTCAATTGATTCTCTTTCAAATTTATTTAAAATTCATTAACTTCTCTGTGTTTGAAATGTTATTGATGATTTTTGTGGCAAAACAGACAAAAGACCATGGATATGATTTTTTAAAAAGCAATTTGAAGATCCATGAAGATATATTCAATAGTGTATATATATATATATATATTACTCTATTATAATTTACCCATGTTATACCCATGAATATGAATATATATGAGAATTAAAGTATGAAAGACTGCTTTGGTAATAAAATTTGTGCATATAGTTTACTCTTAGTAATGCTGTTCTCTGAAAATATTGTGTCACTTTCTTGTAAGTATGTGGATTTAAGTATACTCTCTTTTTTAAGAACGATTTGTCCTAAAAATAGTAATGAAAAAAATTAAGTGTTCTCCACAATTCTCCTCCATGCTTATTTCCATTCCATCTCTTCTGGAGACAACAGGGAAAATTTCAAATGGGAAAGAAAGAAAAGCATAAGTATTCAAACAGTCATATAAAATGTGAAAAAAAAAATTCTTTCAGGCTTTTTTTTTAAATCGCAGTGTGTCCTATTTTTGTAGCAGCATTAATCTTACATATCATCAAGTATATGTAGAGAACTCAAAAAAAACCTTTTAGCTGCACTGAGAATACGCACAGTCAACTTTCATAACCAGCTTTCTAAAACAATGCAGCAGGGTTCCTTTTATTGTGTGATTATCTAAGTGAAAACACCACAGAAGCAAAGAGATGCAGCAAGGAGAGGAGTTGTCTCCACGGCATATGTCATGAACAGACAAAAAGTAAGCTTTCATTCCAGGATGTCTGCAAAAAACACTGGACATCTTGCCAAACGCTGCCTTTTGTAAAGCAAAGAAAAACAGTCTGTCTAACACATGTTAGCAAGGCAGCCCAGGTGGACAGTTGAGAAAGAAAATAAAGCAATGTGAGAGCAGCAAAATGACACTGTTATATAGCTCTCTAAGCTGGCAAGGAATTTACCCTCAGGCTGTCAACAAGGCTTCCTTGTCCCATATTGAACAAAGCTGTGCCAAGCCATGGCTAAGAGTTTTCACGTCACATGGGACCAGAGGAACTGCGAGGTCACTGTGCTTCTCTGAAGGATACCCTCTGGGGCAAGTGCATGGGAGTAGTCATGGGAAATTTCATAGAGTTGGCTGTATTTCCTGCAAAAAAAAGTCTGTAAAGATGAAGAATCTCCTCACTTTCACTCGAAAAAGTGAAATAATAGAGAACTGTGTGCACAGGGTTGTATCTCATGAGCATGTCTCGCAAAACAATCATCACATTAAGCAGAATTTTCTGTCCTCTTTGTGGACACCTAATTAATGTATTTGCTTTAGAAGGCTAATTTAGGAAGAAGATTAGAATGGTCATAGACTTGAATACTGGAACCAAATTCCACATACCTGTTGGCACTCACTGGTGCAGTTTTGGCCTGCAACTTATGAAAAAGGTGGAAACTACATAAGATGTCTTGTGAGCTGGAGATCTTTGCACCTTTTGGTGAGAGCTATTGCATGTGTAGACTTGATTCCATCACAAGGTCAGAGGGACCTGGTTCCACAGTTTGGAAAGAGGGTGCCAATAACTATTTACCAGTTTAGGGCAATTCAGTGACAGGAGCATCAGCATAAATATGAAGGATGCAATTGTTGTATGAAAGGAATATTTAGAGAATGACCATGTTCTTGTGGACTGTTTAAATGAATTCATGCAGAATCACTATTTAGGAAATAAATCCATAACCAACCAAACAAAAAGAGATCTTATGGACTTACCTATAGGCTTTTTCATATTCTTTTTCCAATAATTTCCAAAACACAAACTTAGAGCAACTCAGGCTGCTGGCTTGCAATAGCTCTTCAATGTCTTTCTGACTTAGTCAGGTGGAAGAAGTGACCCATTTCCTTATTAGTTTTCTTATCACTGGTTCCAACATACAATATACAGTACATATAAGTAATATTTACTTGTGCTGGAAATTAGTATTTCTAAATACTTGAATTTTTTTTTAAATCCTTAATACCTATAATACTTTCCAAAAATCACTCCTATATAGTTTAGGTGAAGGAAATAGCTTACCATTGTAAGTAACAGAATACAATACAGTAAGACATCTTCTGGAGCTTTATGTCAAAATTAGCATTGAGCTATATCTTCAAATTAGTGAATTTTTGGCACAGTTTAAAGGTAACATTGGGAGTCTTTATTAGTAGGTACATGGAGTGGCATTTATTGTAATTCTTTTTTTAGTACCTTTGACAAGTCGTAGTTTTTACTAAAAGACCCCCATAGCCTATCAAAAGATTTCTTGTGAACTCCTTTAAATCAATTCAATAAAGGCCAGTTTGAAGTAAACTATTTTTGACATTTGCTTCTGCAAAGGACAGTGCACAAGTTGCAAAACTGAGATTTTTCAAAATCTCAGAGATTATTTTTCTGAATCAGTTCACTGTTAGGATTTTATTTTGTTGTTTTTCTTTTTTAAACCTGATTTGTACTTTCATAATGGTTTTCCACCAAAAATCCAAAAACACCAGAAAGGAGTTAAATTCAACACATTGCATATATAGTTAACATTTCATTGTTATAAGTATATGTGAATATAATAAAAATGCAGATATTGTTAACATTATAGTAGATTTTTATTGTGAACACTTCAATGATATATTCAAGTAAAATAAAAAAATATTTTTTTTTCCTTTACTGTTTACACCTTGACCTGGGAACAGATAAATGAATCTATTGCTCCAGTTTGTCCTATTTTATTTTCTTGTATAAATATTTTTCACATACACATGTGTTTTTCAATAGCCAGAGTCAATATAGTTTTTTATAAAGAAGGATCACTTTATTTAGCATGAATGAAGTATCCTTGCCCGGGGCTTAAAGTAGCTGTATGATTTTAAATTATAAATTAAAGAACAATCTCAACATCTGCATGTGATACAGGAGTGTTATTTCTTATGCCAAGGAAAAGCCACGCTGTCATGTTCACTGTTGTTTTCAATATTTCATTCTTCAGATGGTGGGACCTAGAGGTGAATGCTGAATCCTTGTGTGATAGCTTATAAAATTCCTAATTGCTTTTGCCAAAACATGACTTACTAGTTTTGAAGGAGCTGCTGTTACAAAGGCCTGTAACTAGCTGATGAGACGGTGAAAGGGAGAGATCCAGTCACATCTGCTGGTAGCAGTGAAGTTAGAAAACCTTTTCATATGACAAAACTATCAGACTGCAGTTGTTCATGAATAGATGAAGTCATTACAGTGCAAACAGAGTTTGTGGCCAAACGCTTCATGAGGAATCACACCCCCAGCATGTTTGATTCAGCTTCCAGAGGTTTTCTTATTTACCCTTTACGAATCCCTGAGGATTGTGAAGGACCCTGGGCATCTGGCAAGTGCACATCTGTCAACTCATCAGTGCATGTTCAGACCACAGCAGCAGTTGCTCCTCTGTTCCCTTTGAAATGGTGTCACGGCAGATGAGACTCTCAGCTGGACGTACATCCAAAGCCCCACACTGCTTTGGACTTGCTCGTTTTCAACCAGCACCAGTAACCCCTCAGAAGTTACATGATTGTGGAGAGAGATAGGATGGAATTGAGCTGCGGGCTGTGGGCCTGCAGAACGCCATGGCAGCACAAGGAAGCTTGTCTCCGCCTGACCTTGGGAGAAGCTGCTGGATGGGTGGGCAGGGCATGATCACCCCCAAACTGGGACATTGAGAAAGTGTACTGCTGATGTGGCAATGTGTGATAGGTCACGTAGTGAAAAATACCATATAAGGATATGTTGTGTCTTGAAGAAGTGCATAAAACCAGCTCATTTCTTTGAGCAGATGTCTCAGATTCCCTGCTGGTCTGAGTCCATGCCTTAGTCGTTACGTCACATGATGACTTATTGACACCTACACACTTGCCCCCAGCCCCAATCTGTAGAACTCAAGGCCTCCAGTTTCATTTGCTTACATCTTACTGTTGCAGACAATACCAACCTCAATAAATAGAAAGAAATATTCCTTATTCCATGAGACAAACAAAAACTTAATTGTAAAATATACCTCTTCACAGCTCTTCTGGCACTTACATCTCTGCTGAGGTTATCATCTATGCTTATTTGGTCATCCAGACATTGGACAAAAATAGAGACAAGCCGTGGTACTACAGCCCAGTCTATTTCACCTCTGCTAGAATAGTGGAATAGACAATGAATGAAACTGACAGGTCGAGGCCTCCTATTGTTGTTATTGTCTACCAGAGTAAGAATAAAGAACAGTTAGAACATTTCCTAGCTTTCTAGTTTACCACCCAGATCCATTGTTTCTAGCTTTCACAGGCTTTGTGACCTAAGTGCATCCCTACAATACCTCATGTCAGGATAAAATGGAAAGATTTCCGGTTTCTAACCATCTAAATATTATTTTTCTTGTCCTGCTTTAAAAATTAAAACAAAAAGGATGTAAGGATTTCACAATGTCGCTTGTCTTTGTTTTCATATTTAACCCATGGGGCTGGGGCAAGCAGCGCGTGCCCTGAGCCTGCCTGGCTGAGAGAGTCAGTCTGTGGCAAGGGACAGGCAGGGAGGTTTGAAGCCTGGTGGAGTGGTTCTCCCTTCCCCTCCTTGGGAAGATCTCGGGATGAGTATCCTGTGCAATTCATGGCCTATGATCCTCTCTCACATGTTATTCACCAGAACATGATTTCCCTTCAGTTTTTCACTCAGTGTCTGCTGACTGATGGCTGGAGGCAGGCTGCTGAATTGCATTATGCCAAATGCCCATGTCTGCGTCTCTCTTGGATCTCAGCTGTGGGCCTGTCACTCACCTACCAAGCCATGATGGGCTTAAAACCTCTGGTCAGCAGAGTGTAGCTAAATACAATTTTACACACAGTAAAGGGAAGGAGTAAATTTGGACATGCCAATGGAATTAAACCTCTTCCAGAAATCCATTGTCATTAGTGCCCAAAGGCTTCATTAAATCTCCATTTATCCTGGCATTTATCATCTTTTCTGTCAAATGTAGTCTTCAAAGGATGCCTCCAATTCATTGGGAGTGCTGTACTGCATGACTGCATGGTGCTCAATTTACAGCAGACACTGTAAGAACAACAAAACTCTTCATAATACATTTGCCCATCCAGGAAGCATCTGTTTCATTTAGCCAGAATCTCCACTTTTTTCAGTTCAATTCTGTGTAAAATTCAAGGTGCTGTCTCTGATCTGTTAAGCTCTGTGTGATTTGTTTCTTGGCCTTAACCAAGGCAGCTAATGTCAAGTTTGTCACATCACATTAACAGCCTTTCCAAGCTGCTGGACACCAGTCTGAGTCAGATTGAATCACTTAAAAAGGGAAATGCATTCACAACACAGGCTAAAAGCTGGGATTGCAAGTCTAGTCATGTATCTAGAAATGCAGCAATGTTCCTGAGAATCTGGGTACTGGAATTAATGTTTTCCTAGAATACCTCAGACAACATTAAAGTAAACCTGTTTCCCGGTGCAGAATGTCTATTAGAAATAACCTGAGTGAAAGATTCTTTTTTCCAAACAGCACATACAGAAGATAATATTATTTAATAATTTTATTGTCCTTAGAGGTATGGAATTTTTAGTAACTCCAATATAAGATATAAAAAATTGGATAGGTTCTTGGTATTACACTGCTGAGGGAACAATGGGAAACACAAAATAATGCCTCTAATCTATGATTTTCCTAAATTTTTGTTGGCTTATGTTCCCCCACTGCTGACTTACTGAGTGACCATCAGCTCCCAGCAATGCACAGTTACAGACACCTGAACAGGTGCCCGTTAACCACAAAGCAGTGAGCTGCAGCGTCATCTGAGCACCTCAAGAGGAAGAAGCAGAAGCTGGTGAAAGACAGCCACACATTAGCTGTATTCATATACAGATTAGAAGAAATGAAAGACATAATGGAGAAAAAAAAACCAAAACGCAAACCAACAGAAAAAATATTAAGTTAGAAGTAGTTGTTAGATGCTGATAACAAAGAGGATCAGACATTTGTTTTCTTTTCTCACCTAGAACTAACTTATTATTATTTTTGTCACTCCAAAAACGGTCTTTATGAAAAAAAACCAACAAACTATATGGAGAATATATTGACACTCTGAAGCCTTTTGAAATGATACTCTATTGAGGACATGGCACATGTAATAAAACAGAAGAAACTGGCCTTTTCTGGAGCAGTAACTTAGAGTTTTAGGGAAAAAAGAGAGAGAGGTAACTCAAACAATATGTACATCTTAGGTCAGAACCATAGTGAAATAAAAGAAAACATCAGCAGCCATATTTTTTGAGACACATTTTTCTCAGCCTAGAATTTTTATTATGTTTTTTTATGTGCCTATGATCATATCAGTTTATTTAAGGCCCTACTGATACAGAGTGGTACCTGGAAACTCAAATAGTCACATCTATTTCAGGGTCACTTGCTTTCCCACTAAGATTCTAGTGACACAAAATAAGACTTCAGGAACAAACAGCGAATCAGGAATTGTTAGTAGGCATCTAATTAGATTTCACTAATTAGTTCCTATTAAGCTAAATTGAAAGTTAAAAATATACTCAGTTAGACACCAGAAATAGAACTAGGACCCCTGAAATTATCCTTATCACAATGCCATTTAAACTTGCTGCTGAACTGTGTATTAATTGAGAGAATTACTATGTGAAATACTGCACACTTTGGATCAGTGAATACAAAAAATATTTTGTTTCATTTCAGAAACTGTCTCTTTTGGAGTATAGCTCCCATGAAGAGTTTCAGCCCAAGGTTCAGGGTGCTTGTGTCCCTTGTATGCTGCAGATTGAGATGCTATTCAGCCACGTCTCACGACAGGGCTGTGCAACACCATCAGTCCTGCTTGGGAGAGGAATGACGGAGCTGGAAGGAAAATGGGCATGAGGTGGTCTGTGATGTTTGTCAGGTTGCAAATGGGTTGGGTACTTAGCATAACTTTATTTGGTAGCGTAAATTTACTGCACTTACAGTTTTATAAATTGCTGGAAAATCATTACAGAGAAAGCAACCCAAACCCTTTAGCACTGGCTTTGACTCAGTGCTGTCAGAGCCAACAGACTTTGGCTGTTGATGTTAAAAGGCTCAGGATCATCATAGGATCATGGAATGATTTGGGTTGGAAGAGACCTCCAAAATCCATCTAGTTCCAATCCACACGTCATGGGAAGACACGCCCCCCACTAGATCAGTTTGCTCTGGGCTCCATTCTCACATGGCCTTTATCAAAAGTAAAATTTATAATAGTATCTTGCTAAGAACAAACAGAAAAAAAATTACTCATCCAAGGAGATTATACCAGGCATTCTGGGAATAATATTACTAACGGCAAGTCAGTGAGGATTGTGGAAAAGGCTTGATTCTTTCTTCCAGTGCATCAGCTTAAAACAAGACTATTTTGCTACTGGTGTCAGTGGACTTGGGCTTGTGTGATGGATGAGGGATCATGCACAAGCAGAAGCTTCGTATCACCTAAAGACTTCTTTGTTTATGCTGGGATTTTTGGTAGAAATTCTAAGATTCTTTTTTCATTCTTCTGAGGTAGGCCTTTTGTAACATTATTTTTATGTCAATTTGAATAATGCTATCCATAATTACAATTGTCATTAGTATTATAATTTCTATTATTTTTTGGCAGTTTTACCAAATTAAATGAATATTTGCTGCTAAAAAAGTTGGCAGCTTCTCTTGACTTGCCAACAAGACTGCAGTAAAAAACTACAGAAAGGATGAATTGGATTTCTGGCTTTGTCTAGTGTGGGTGATCTAATCAGAATGAGAATTTCTATGAGTGTGGCAGGTATGAACTGAATTAAGAGCAGATCTAATGCCCCATGAGATATGTTTAATGTAGATGAAGTTGTGGGATGAGGCAACTGTGAGTTTAAGTTCATGTCTACATCTCAAAAGGACTCCCCAACACTTTTTACCATCACAAGTTTTATAGGGAAAGTATATTTATTCAGTTTGTCTCGGACTTTGTGCGTTTGATGCTGACTTGTGCAAAAATAGAACTACTTTAATTGAAAAAGAAATGAAATATTGTATAGGCTTGGCATGCAAGGTTTTTGCAATCTGTTTCTGCTAAACTGTATAGGAACTTTACTGAAAGAATCCTCTCTCTGGGCAACATGTTTCAGTGTGAAATATCAGATTTTTAAACTTTTTTATTCTCAAATACTTCTATTTGAATTTTAAAAAATGAAACGGGGATGGGGACCTGTCTGTTTATTGCAAATTTTAAAAAACCTTTTCTAGCAACTACTCTGTGAAGATTTAAACATTTTAAAAATTGTGTGCAGTTGAAAACAAGAAGGTTTACAAGTTATTTTATATCATATTTGCTGGATGTTTCTGTTGGAGATATTTTTCAACAAAACCAAAGTAGGACAATAATAGTAAGAACAACGTATGTTAATGAAATGACTGCTGTGTATTACACACTTAGCTCTGCGAACAGCTGCTGAACTGACCCAGATCACAACAGGATGAACGTGATAAACAATTGTTCAAGGGACAAGGGGGAGCAGAGAGTACAAGAGGAGGAAAATCACCTGGTCTGTGATGCCTGCAAGGGACATACTGCTGATATCCAATAGTTTAATAATAGCACAAGACTCAAGGGCCTGTTCCTCACTGACTCAGCCTTAATTAGGAAGGCCTACTTTAAAATTGTTTCCTTGGCAAAACCTTTCCTGAATACAGACAGCTAAAGCACCCTAGGTTTGTACACCCCAGCCTATTCATGTCTGGGGGAGGGAGGTAACAAAAAATGCATTCTTTCCAAACCAGGGAACTAGTTAAAATCTCATCATTTTCCATAAGCTAATAACATTTAACTAAATGCATATCAAATGCCTTGGTCATGTAGTTTAAAGAGCTTTTTAATTATGACTTTTTTTCTTTTGCCCATTGATATTTAACTGCATGGTGTAAGTTTATAAAAAAATAAAATTCAAGCTGTCCTCACAGGAAAAAGCTGTTATTTGGAACTTTGAGCTTATATTTTAATATTTTAAATATTTAAATATTTTTAAAATGTGGAAAAAGATCAAAATTACTCCTTTGAGACAAGCAAATCTTTTTTGCTTTAATAATTATTTCTAGAGGGAAAATATGTTATAATTTCTTTGATTTTCTTGTCAGGGATTCTTAAATTTAAAATTTACAGTGTAGAGAAGTGACAATGGGTGAATGCTAAGCTATTACCCAAATAAAACCAACTATTTTAAAAAAGTATATCTAAACCTCTGATCAAAGAAATAGCTTCATATTGCCAGAAAAGTAATTCAATATTTTCCCTAACTTCTTTTTTTTTTTAGTGAAAAAATATTTCTTTGAAACTCTTTATTTAACAAATGGATGCAACTAAATTTTTCCTGTTTGGACATGGAGTGGTCTCACACAGTACTTTATAGACATTTATTGTGCATTCCTGCTTGATACAGTGCTAATGGTGAATAAGTTTATAAGCCACCTCTTAGTTTTGATGTAAGTGAAAAACTAAGCAAGGAAAGAAAGAAGGGAAGAAATGACCATCTCCTAAATAGAATCTGAATGCTGTGGAGGTTATCACTGGGAACTTTGGCTAAAAGTTTGACTATAAAAGCATGGGTGCTTTTGGAAAGGGTATTTAACAGCCAGATATCCAAGCTGTCAGATGAAACTCTGTTGAGGGAACAACTGCTATAGGGAATGTAAAAGCAGGGATTAAGGACATTTAAGCACTGTATTTAGGTTGTTAGATTTTTCTAATTTAAGATACAGTATATGTTTCATTCTGAGTCATGGAAGGAGAAAAGTAGGGATGTATAGTTAATACAAATTGCTAGGAATAAAAAGTGGAGAGGGAAAATCCCTTCTGCCTTTATCCTAATTTGCATCTGCACTTAAGAAGAAAAAGGGTGGCTATAATTGCTTTAGAGGAATGCAAGTGAAGTAAGATAACTTAATACTAGTTATGAAGCAAGATTAAAGAAGTTCAGCTTTTTTTCCTTGTTTAAGAAGAGGAGACTTCACAGTGACATAGTTGAATTTTCTAAAAATACGAGGAGTGAAGATTACAAAAAGCAGAGAACAAAACGTTAAGATAAAAATGAACATACAAAATTGGCAAAAGAGGGAGGATATATACAGAGCTATTTCACATAAATAGGGCTGTTCCTAGAGAATCTTTTACCAGAAGAGAGCAGCCATGCAAACTCAGGAGAAGAGAGACAGTCTTCTAAGCAAAAAGTTGGTGCAATTTAATATAAAGAAAACCAGAAACTGAAACTTAGGTTTGAGAAATAAGTCTGGACAAACTGATAACAAGAGATGCTTTCAACTAAAACTCAAACAACTTTTTCCATAACCTAAAAAACCAGAGAAGGGTTGTTTTTTTCTCTCTTTACTCCTCTTTTCCCAGGCACACATATTGTTGCTTCTGTTTAATAGCATGTGATTTCAAAGTAGATTTGCTGCAGTTATCCTGAGCAAGAAAGTCAAGAAAACCTGTTGGTGTTTACAGTAATATAGAGATAATAGCTGGAAGTAGATGCTCGCTTATTTTGGAAGGATGGAGACATGATGGGGAGTAGTAGGAGAGAAAATCAATAATTTATATTTTGTGTGTTATTTGAATTAAGAAGCATTGGTACCTCAAGAAATGCAATCAGTTTTCACATTCTGATAGCTTTTGTAAAAATTATGGGTAACTGATATAACAGGTCTAAATACTTTTAAGTTTTGATTTATTCTTTAACAGTGTCTGCATAGCAAGAGCTAATAATGTGTTCTTGAACAACATTTCTGCACTGGCACAGAGCTGCTTTCCTACTAGAAGTCTGCAGTTATTTTAGAGAGAATGTGCAATTCTGTGGTGATCCCACATCTCAGGAATACCTGTGATTCTCACATCTCAAAAAATGAAACAGTAGATTGAAAATAATAAAGTGAACAGTGAAGGGGATGATCAAAGACGGGGAATCCTGTATTTTTACAGCAGGGAATATTAAATGGAGTCTGGAAAGTCTTAGTCTGGGAAGAGATGACTAGAAATATGACATGGCTAGAGGAAAGAAATTAGAGCCATGAAGAGTCTATTTAGGAAATTATTTAGACACTATTTTCCTGACAGAGATGAAGGGGATGGAGATAATTTGTATAAAATTGTCAGGTAGCCATTAAAAGAAACGTCAGCCTCACTCAATTACACTGTGCAACATTTTGTCACAGTATATTCTTGATACCATAGCTTAGACAGTTTCAAAAACTAATTACGCAAATTCTTGAAAGAAAAATCCATGAAAGTCTTGTAAACAAAAATGTTAGGAATTCTTTCAGACAGATTTTTTCTGAAAACTGGGGAAGCATTTCTCTGTTTGGCTATGTTTTATATGCTAATCTCAAGCATCCAATCCTACTAATCACAAAATGCAAGATACTTGACTAAGTGGACCCTTGCCTGATACAGGACAACACTTTCTCAGCACAGCTATAAAGAAACAAATAATATCCATATAGGACTATGTAAGGCAAATATTTACCTTTTAGCAGAGTAGAGGGAAAAAATATTCAGAAACAGCAAAATTAATAGCTGTTTGCACATGCTGACATTTTAATAAATATGGTTTTCAATTATATTACAAAAGCAAATGACATTTTAGGTTTCCATTTCATTAGCTTGATAAATCAAATCTATTTCAAAATTCTGATTAATTTCAAACACTTTCTGACATGGTGCAAGAACAAGTATACTGATGCTGGTTACATAACAATTTATACCACAGATCCCTTTGGAACCCCTTTGAGTATCTCTTTCCTTACCATTTTATTGGGATTTTTGAGGTCTTCATTATTTGTCCTTTCTGGATTGACTGTTTCATATTTCACTGAAGTTACTTTTTCTGATAGCTTGCTTTGATCACTTTTGGTACCAGAGCTAAGAACCATATTACTACCTACACATTTCATATTATGGATAATCCTGCCACAAATCTTCTCTTGATCCTTGCAGTTATCTGCTGCTAGCTCTGTGGAAGCAATTTTCATTTCCAGAATTTCAAGGTTATATTCAGCAACGCAGCAGGTAAAACAGGCATTTTACCTTCTCTGCTTGAACACATTTGTTTTGCTTGCTTGTAATTGAATCTGAATCTTTTTTTTTTATTAATTACATTCAGTTGTTTTAGCAGAAGATTGGGATGTCAATTACTCATACTGTATTTACAGAATCAAATACTGCTATGGCCTTTTTTTTCTTGGCCCCACAAGGAAGATCATCATAGAAACCAAACCTTTCCTGACAGATATTTGTCTTATGTAAACATTTATATAATACAGATTCTGGGTCTTTCCTAAGATGCTGTCTGTGATGTTGAATGGTTCTGGTTGCAAGATGTTTTTCTTTGTAATTTCCAATGCAGATCTTCTTTGAAGTGATTTAAAATCCTTACCTCTTGCTTTGGTCTAAAAAGAACAAAGATAAAAACTTTATTCCCATATGTCCCCACTGGAAGTTTTCACACTTCTGAAGACCTGTCATATTTCTCCTGTGTGTCCAGTTCTCAAATAACAGAAACCTAGTTCTTACTAGCTTTCAGAAAAAATATTTTCTAGTTCTTTGATCATTGTTTTTGTTCTCTTATGCATTGTCTTCTGATAGTTTTCATCATTTACTGTATCAGGAAAAGGGAGGATAAAAGTCTTAAGAGTGTAAAATATCTCAAATATTTTGTTTTAAACTGCATTCAAAGTTTTAGGTAATATGTAAAGCTGTACGGGTCTTTTAGTTGAAGGCTTCACATAGATTTTTTTCCCCTCTTTTTCCTCCCTTAGAGAAAAGTATATGTTAGAATATTTAGGTGTACAATAGAAATAGTATAAATAACAGCTAACTATGTTAAAACGCAATTTTGATTGAAATGCAAATTTACAAAAAACAATGAGAACTCATCTGTGATTTTAAGAAATGGCTCTATTGTAATTTTTGTGTTTCCCCCTAGCCTTCGTTCATCTCCCACTTAAAGCAAATAAGAAACCAAGCAAACAAACAAACAAACAAACTCATTTTGATTGTATATGGAACAGCATTTGCCTATATATGCTATTAATCCATAGGATTATTCCATTTTACTCTAAGGTGAAACTGCTTGTTACATCTATGGTTGTACAGTTGTTTTGTAGCTTTCTGAAATTACAACTTCAATATTACATCTGCACAAATTATAAACTACAATAAAACTTGTCAGGATATGTTTGTGTGAATATGTTATAACTATTGGGCAGTTTATAAGTGATCTGAGATATCAAAAAGGGAACAAGTAACATCAATGCTGAAAATTTTAAAGAAACATGATTCTGAAAACAGGCTGTCATATGCCAGGATCAAAAATAAGGTAGGTAGAATAAGCATGGATAATGTATGAGGGATCAGGCATTGTGAATGAGAGACAAGTGCTGAAATCATGGAAATATCATAGAATGAAAATGAATGAGTGGCATGTGGGGACTTAGACTGGGAGATACAACTGATGAGGCAAAGCAAGAGGGATTCATCAATAGAGCAGAGCACAGAACAAGGAAGTTAAAAGAAAATCTTTGATACTGTCAAGAAGTATTCTAAATCACTCAGCCTTCCTTGCAAAGTCATCAAGGCAGCAGATGGCAGGGCCCTAATGAGACTGGAAAACATCAATACCTGCTTTGAAAGAAGACTTCTGGAATTATACAGAACGCTGAGGGAGATTCCAGTCTTGAGTAGGAGTGAAATACCCTCTATATAGAACAATATCCATACACACCTACTGTCAAGCTAGCCAATAAACAGTAATGAATTGTATATCCAATAGTGTTTTACATGATCTAATTATACAAACACAATATCTACTTGAATTTTCAGGATGACATGGTTCAATCTCCATGGAGAAGGCACCAGTAAGTTTTCCTGTTCATAATTCACAGTAAATTTTTGTGGAACTGCCTAAATGATTAAATTGCAGATTATAAGGATATGAAGATTTAAACAGAGTTGATGTGCTTCAGGATGCGTATCCTGGGTTGCATATGTTGCATAATCAAGAGTGTAGGTAACTTAGGTACAGTTTTATCAGGTATTCAGTCTTTTTCTACAACTGATTTCACAACTGCAGCCCAAGACCCTTAAATTCTCTTTCCCCCTCAATGTCTCCTGCCTCCTTTCCCTTTAAAGAGATATGCCTTCACTATTTCATTTGCTGTGAATATTCTTTCTCCAGCTTTCCTCATCAAGTCAAAGTCATATTAACATTTCAATGACAAGAGGCAGAATATAAAGAAGTATATAAAAGCAACTTGATTTTAATTTCATTATGAGATTAAGGTTCCTTTTCCTTTCCATTCCCCCTTCTCCCTTTTCATTATTTTTTTTTTCTATTCCCTTTCCCACACTGTCCATCATCACCGTTTTCCTCTACCTTTCCTGTCTATTATATGCTGTTTGTCACTTAAGGTTTATAAGATATTTTATTTCTACTAATTTCTTATCTTTATTTATAGGGGAGAAACAACTTTTTTTTTTTCTCAATGATTATATAATAATCTCAGAAAATCAGTTGTTTTCATGAAGAAATTTGCAGAAGCTGTAGAAGCTCCCTAATGAAGAAAGCAGAAGGCTGTGGACAGTGGTGCAAATAATCAGCTCATACCCTTCTAATAGAAAAGGAAGAGCTAAATGAGTGTGAAACTGCACAATAATCAATCTCCTATGGGAATAAGATTCTGCTGCATTTCATTAGAGATCATTTCAAGGGCAAGATGGAAATGACAAGACTCAGAAATTGTACATAAGGCAAGAGCAGGCTCTTACTATACAGCAAGTATTGCAAAGGCCATAATCCCACCCTCAACTACCTTGCATTCTTTTTCATCTATCCAACAACAAATGCAAAAAACCCTCACTGATGTGCAGAACATGGAATTTGAAACAGCATGACAGGCAGCAGTGAAATTTCAAATGTCAGTACAAAACTACACTGAAGTCTTGCTTTGGGACTGCTTTGTGCTACTATAGTGGCACACAGAAAAAGTAGAACTAAAGGCTGAGCTGTTCCTCAATGCAGTTACAGCTTCCTGGTGGCAGGGGGCCAGCAGAGGGGTGCTGATCTTCTCTTTCTGGTGATCAGCAAGAGGACACATGGAAATGGAATGAAGCTACATCCGGGGAAGCTCAGACTGGACATTAGGAGAAGATCCTTTACCCAGAAGGTGCTTGGTCACAGGCTCCCAAAAGGAGTGGCTGCAGCACCAAACCTGTCAGCGTCCAGTGAGAATCTAGAGAATACTCTCAGTGATCCTGTTTAGTGTTGGGCGGTCCTGCAAGGAGCAGAGATTTGGACTGGATGATCCTTATGGGTCACTTCCAACTTAAGGTATTCTGATTCTGTGAGTCTGAAGAGCTGTCCACAAAAGCAAATCTGTTTAATAAAAACACCCCAACACTTTCATGCTGCTCTTCATTTATTACCTTTGCTTCTTGAGTAATTTGGGATAGTCTATATTTCAGATTTTGGGAAACTTTGTAAGTAATTCTGTTGCCTAGAAACACATCAGAGGTGAATTTTAGATCCAGCTACATAAAGAAATTCTGGAGAACTGCTTAGGTTGGGTATAAAACAGCTGAGACCCCTGTCCAAATGCAGAACTCTTTTAGTTCCTGCAAGATATATTCTAAAGAAAATATTTTAAGCTTTTCCAAAAAGTAACTTGTGAATTTGGAATGAGCAATTAGGTTTATTTGATTTTTGATTTAAATTCTCTGCACCTAAATCAGATTAAGCGCTGTAAAAGAAAGATCTGCCATCAGCCAGACTTTAGTTCATAGTTCCATGTTCAAAATTTCTGCTCTCTTCCATTTTCACTTGGTTGTTCCCTCCATACCCTTTAGCATCTGACTGTCAACTAAACATTCAAACAATCTTTTGAGGGGGCCATGCCTGCTTTCCATGCTTGAATAAATCTTTATTACAAACAGAGCCATCTCTGGAAACCATGGCAGTGCAGCTTGAAAGGAATGAAGGACAAGTATGGCCTAAGAAAATTGTGAGTAACTGGGATCAGTGGATGGATGACTCAAGGAACTGTCCCTTGCAAAATTAAAACAAAAAAACCAACAAACATTGAGGCATAACCATAGGAAACTGTGAAATTAATTTCCAGAGTTAGAGATGCGGGAATAGTTTTGTCATTTCTGTACGTTAGAGCAGATGGGTTCAGAGCGAGCTGGTGTGCTCAGAGAGCTGGTATCAGAAATATCGAATCAGAACCATTTACGTCGGAAAAGACCCTTAAGATCATTTGTTCAGTCATAAACCTTACACTATCACTACCAAATCCACCATTAAACCATGTACCTAAATGCCACATCTACATGTCCTTTAAAGAGATCTAGGGATTGGGACTCAGCCAGCTGGGCATTGGTAGGGGCAGCAGAGCGCCTGTGGACCCCAGCAACCCCTGCACCCATAACCAGAGTCAAATATATTATATTTGTAACCCCAGGAATGGTGTATGGGAAATGGACTTTAGGACCCCATTTGTCAGCTAGTCTTAAAGTGCTATGTGAAGAGCAAAGAAAAGGGTTTTATACCTCAGTAAGAGCATGCAGCTGCTGCTGGTTGCAGAGCCTGTGCTGCAGACCTGGGCTTGTGTTTGGGATGCAGATGGAGTCCCCCCTGGAAAGGGAGTTTCTGTTTCAGATCAGTTGCCTTCTGAAGGATTCTATGCTGCACTTCAGAAGCCCTTTCCTTCCTTTTTCAATAGTTGTCTATCTTTATCTATATTTATGTATGTGTATATCTATCTACCTATCTTAGGCTTTCATAATTTTTTCAACTTCCCAATAAAATATTAAAAAATCTACTAAAAATGCTGGTTTTTCTTAAAATAGGAAAGCTTCCTGAGTATTTAGAGGATGAAATAAAAAGATGAAATTCCCTACCCAAATCTATGCTAATATTTCTTTTCTTTTAATTTTTTTAATCATTTTTCTTTCTTTTTTTTTTCTTCACAGCCGTGTCCTACTTCAGGTCTGAAGATAATTCTCTTCGTACCTCCGTTTCTGTAAAGATCAATAATAAGCTGATAAAGTAGACATCTAAAAGACATGCAGAATAATTAGGAGCACTGGCATGTCATGATTTGGATTTTAACTACCTGTTAGAAACATCCTAGATGAGATAATAATAATAATAATAATAATAATAATAAATCCTATTGGATACAGTATTTTTGTCTTTGCTTTACTTACCATGCCCAGAATTTTTTTTTTTTTTACAGTTTTGGATGCTTAATAGATTCGTAGGTTCTGTTGATATTAGCATATAATATGAGATCATTGCAGCAGAAGACACCAGGAAGTACAACTGAGTTGCTTTCAGGAAATGGTTGTTGCGCCTTTTATTATTGAGTCAAAAAGAGAATTCACTTCTGTCTCTATCAATTTTAAGCAGCTCACTGTCTGCTGCTAGAACAACTAGTCAAATTAGGAGGATAATGTATCCAGCACAATCCATATTGCCATTTCAAATCAAAATCAGTAATAATTTCCAGCATGATTGTGGTTTTCTACAAGTACAAGAAACGTAAGTGGAGAAAGAGGAATTTGACCCTTCAGCCATGAATGAAGATGTCAATATGCAAGACCTGTCAGGAAGCTGTGTGAAGAGAGCAAGGAGAACACTGTAATATCATGATACCAAACATACAGGAAAGACATAATTTTGCTGTCAGCAGAATTTTGATGTGTGTTAAAAGGCCTTGAGATCAAAGCAAAGGAAAGAAACAGCTTAACTACCTCAGTAACTAGCAAAGAATCTGTGTGAATTGAAATCTCAAGCCTCAAAAGAACAAGTAAAGCAGAGTCCCTATTGCCAGTTGTCTGACTGAGATGGGTTCACTGTCTGTGATATGCTGAGAAAAGTCAGAGATACCAAGGGCAGAAAAAACAACTGTACTGCAATTACCCCCATGCAGACTGGTCAAATGTCACACTGCAATGTGAATCGGAGATTAAATTTTTAGGTGTTTTCACAGAGTGCCCAGATAACAGGCCCAGAAGGGCACCACAGCCTTGGTCTTGATTCAGAGCAATCTGTAGGACTTGGCTCAAAGTCAAGGTATTCTGATTCTATGATTCTAAAGATTTAACACCAATCTGTTTAAAAAAAATAAAAGCACTTTCCTGCTGCTATAGGGAATTAAAACCACATGGGCAAAGGACCATCCCAGAAATGCCACCACAATTGGCTCATAATAAACATCCCTAGAGAAGCAAAAGAAATAACCTCAGGTAAGCTAAACTTCACTAAGAGGAATGATGAGGAAATGCAGAAGATTAAAAGATAGCTAAGATAATTGTGGCCCTATGTTTAGTTTTTAGTATTACTGAAGATGCCATACTGGCATCGTGGCAGTACAAAACAGCTGTTGGGAGACTTGAGAATGAGAAAAGGGAAGGAAGAAGTAATTTAAAAAGGTGAAGTGTCATCTAAGTGAAAAAAACAGATAGCAATGGTCAAATACAGCATATGATCCAAAAGACCATGAACTCTGGAAATTTACATGCAAAGTTATAATACAGTGTAACAAAAATTACATGAATAGGTGGGCCACCTAATGGTATCAAAACTCGTACCTGATCCTTTTTCCTTCATTAGGAGTGAAAAACCTGCCCAGAAAGTAATTTTATTTTTTAATAGAAAATGATTCATTTGACTGAAGATGCATAATTATTAAAGACAGCCATGTGCTTGAAATAAGTGGTGTAGATTTGGACTAAAACAGAAAAAAAAAAGATGAATACTTTAGTATAAATCAAGTGATTTGCTAAAATCACTTTTGAGATCTGCATTTGCGTAAGAAAACTCTGAAAAAACAACCCTTCAGAAGAATGAACATTTTAAGACATGACATGGAGAAAAATGAACTTCACTATTGGTCTTGTTAGGGTTTTGTTAGCATTTTGCAGTTGTGGAGTTTAGTTTTGTTCTTTTTGCACTGTTAACATATCAAGTTCTTAAACTTTGTAAAGTTATAAGTAAACTATATTCTATTGAATCTCTGGTCTTTGTGTATATTCTGCTCTGCAAAGGAAGAACATAGGTGTTAATGAAATTTTCATTTTTGAAGCAACATTGAGAGACACAAAAATCAAGAGGTGAATGCACTAAGTTCTTCACTAATCAAAAATGAAAGACCAATTTGTCAAAGAAAACTATACTAATGTCAAATTTGCCCTTTTTTTGCTTAAGGTGCAGAATTTCCCCTGCAGTTCAGAAACATATGGCTCACCAAAGACATCAATTTTTTATTATTTTGACCTTTCAGATCGCTCACAGCCTTCTTGTAATTTATAGTTAAGTTACTGTTGTGTTTTCCCAGGGGCTGTCACTTTCATCCTTTAAAAATTAAGATTCAGTGGCTGCACAGACATGTGTAGGTGAAACTTCTTCCAGCTCAGCTGCCGCTGTTTCTTGGTTACCTCTCCTGCTAAGATTTCTGGCTCTGGGATCTGACTGACCTCGTTGTCAGCTCAGCACTGTCTCTCCACAGCTAATATTGTGGGAGACATTCCGCTGCTGTACACAGCGCATGCCAAAGCCTCCAGGAGCAGAGGTCAGTGTTCCTGGAGTCTGTGTAGCTGAATGTTTTACCTAAACTACACTGTGTCTTTTCAAACACGAGGGAAGGTTGCTGTACCTCTATACGACCTCGTATTCTGTTGATGTTTGGCACTTCAGGGCAGCACACCCTTTTTTTTTCCAGCAAATCAATGTAAACTGATGGGGTGGATGTCTTTGCCTGTTAAAACTGGAATGGAGTTACCCAACTGCACGAACAAATGAATGCGTACTGTTATTTCAAGGAGTGAGTACTCATCCAAAGATCAAGATAAATACATGTTTTTGAATGTATTTACTCCAAAAGAAGGTCAGTTTGCTTTAACCAGAAGGTTTCAAACATCTGTGTTACAAGTCAAACTGTTGGAGGAATGATGCTTAGACAGCTACAGTATTCCCTTTGGAATAATTTACTCATCCTCAGATATGTTGTTTTGCATATACTCTGCTCTTATTTTGTTTGTACACATTGTACTGTTAAACAGAATTATTCTCCATAGGCTCTTATTCAAAATATTTTTCAGTGTGAGGTTTTAAAGTGACCCTGTAATTGCTGCAGGTAGCATTTCCTTCTCCACACAGAGGTCACAGAAAACCCACAGCAAGGCAAATGGCTGTCTACAAAACCTGAGACCACTTGTTATTTCAGAAGTAAACGTAGATAAATAAATGTTTTTTCTAAACCTACACAGGCCCAAAACCAAGCCCAAAAAAACAGATGAGGGGATGGTATTGTCTCTGCTTATACCCATGACTATGAGGTTCATTTGGAACATAATAAGCAGAATAAACTGAAATAAAAACAGAAACTGAGGCTGTCTTTTTTGGTAGATATCTTTCTCCCACATATTTCCTTGTAAAAATAATTCAATTTTAAGAGACTGTGTAGTTTCAGTAAGAATTATTATGATTTCCACGGTAATCTCTATACTTTATGCTCACCATATACCAGTTCCTGAAGTACAACATACTGCCTGGGTCCTACAGCCTGGCTGGGTGCAGTAAATGGTAGCAAGTATTTACTTTGTATTAATATAGCCAGTCATTGCTATGTGATACAACCAGTAATTATTTGAGTTCACTGGGGAATTTATACAAAATAAATGAACATGCTGTAAGCCATTTGTTGGACAAATACAGAAAGATTTCATCTGTTGGAATGATTTTCACATGTGCACTATTAGAATTTTTTACTGGTGAAAAATCATTGCCTTCTTCTTTTCTGAAGAGAAGTAATTTTCCATAGTGATAATACATTTTTTTAAAAATTTATTTTGCTTGTATGTCTTTGATAAGCACAGTTGAGGTTAGGACAATTTTGCATGGTGGGCTCCAGTGTAAAAGTCAATTTTAGCATACAAAATTCCCTGTTTCCTTTGTATAGAAAAAAAGCAAGTATAGCAGTTGTAGTACATGAATTAAAATTTGAAGATTCCATCTTCCCCTTCCTTTTCCAGCTGGAAGATGGAAACATTTTTTTTCTTTTTTCATTTTTTCTCTTTTCTTTTTTTTTTCTATTTTTTTTTCCTTAGGACAAAAATAGTTTTTTCTGAGAACTATCTCCACACAAAAGCTTACAGAGCCGAATATGATGTCTTGTCTTATCACTTCTGAACAGACTCTGGAGTTTGAAAAGACTTCTGAAATTTGCTTAACTTGCCGTTTCCTAATATAATGAGGAAATCAATGTGTCTTGCTTTTAGAAATGCTGGTGGCTTCAGAATAATTTGAGAGTCAGCAAGAATAAGCAGAAATGAAACTGCAAGTACTTGCTCATCATTGAAATATCTGAGATGATTTAGAGATAAAAATGTGCTAATTTACTATTGTCAGGGAGAATATGTCATTCAGACACACTCACTAGTCCGAGAGTTTTTTGAATAAGTTAATTCAGGCTCTGAGGGCTTCTGAATGTAACCTCCAGGGATATCCACCCATACCCACCACACTGGAGTTGGGCAGGACTGCAAAAGGGGATGGCAGGACTGCAAAAGGGGATAGCAGCAGGGGTAACAACTCTGGGGAATGAAATGCAGCAGTGGGAAGCATGAGCTCCCCAGTGAGCAAAGCCCAGACCTTCACTCCCCACAAAGCAGCCTCCTCCTGGCAAGCCTTAACCCAGACCTGGTCACCGGTCACTGGTGGAAATCTAAAATTGTTAGAGAATACATATATGAAAATATGCTTCCATGTTTCAAAAGCATCAACAAATGTATGATAAATACAGCACAAAAAGGATTCTTGAATTAAGAAAATGATTTGCGAAATACAATCCAAATGTACTTTAGCACTGTGTACACACCTTAGCATTCCTTAGCATTGTTGCTGGGGGTTTGGGGGGGATTTTAGTTTGTGTGAAGTCAAGAAGCTAAATTTCAGTTTGACATTCAGGTAATTTTCCAGTCAACTGCTACTGTAGAGGATTATTTGAATGAGACTACACTAATTTTAATGAAGTCCAAAGTTTAAATTAGATACAGCAGCACATAGGTTTAATGCAGAAGTTATTTAAAATGGTATTTTACATAGAGCTATTCACATGATTGCATTTTGATCTGGTTCCTCAACCAAAATTTCGTGAAAAAGGTTATTTCAGAATAACTGTTTTGATCAGCTTGAAATATTTTTACATTTTAAACATTTTATTTGGGTTTAGTTTAATTTTTCTCAGTTTTAAAACAGAAACTTCAAGTGTTAAGAGAATAAAATGGAACATTAGCATTTTCTTCCAAGTTTTTATTCTTTTTTCAAGAAAAATACTTTCTAAATTTTATTTGCCCCCAAATTAAAAGACTGGGGTCTAATTATATGTAATTTAAAGCATAATTATTCTGCCTGTTTATAAAAGCTGTACCTAACTTTTTCATTGTTTCTTTGCAATACTCTCCCACTTTAGTATTCTCCCTTATTACACATTGGTGAACATTTTCCAGTGGTAGGATTTGTCTAGATTCCTAATGTCCTTAGAGAAATTCTATCCTGGCTATCAACAACCACTGTTAAAAAAGGTCCGCTTTTATCCACCTGAAATCTTTCTCCTGATCTTAATTCCACCTGAAGAATCTAAACAAACCTTCCTGCTTTTTTTAATATGAGGGCTGTTCTCAAACCTACTCACTCTGTACTTTCCCATGAATCCTCAAAGGATGCCAGTCTGCATTCTCCGTGTCCTCCCATTCTCCACACCAGGGTGTTTTAGATTATAAAATGAAAATTATTAAAAAGTCTAGTGCCTGAGACTTCAACAGACATAAATTTTACTGGTTTGAGTTGAAAATAGTTTGTAGCCATGTTACTGCAAAAACAAAAATGTGGTATAAAAATTTAGGAGAATATTTTAAAATACTTGCCAGTGTTAATGCAATACCAATGTTTCCAGTGTAGACAAAAGTCAGGTAGCCTGTTGGAATATTTTGTGACTGAAACAAACATAAAGGCAAATAACATCCTTGCCACTAGAGAGAGCTCTCACCCTAAAAGAATAGAACATTGCTTCGGGCTCCTTTTTTTCAGAGTTGAGGAAAAAACCTAAGAGGGAAAAAACTGTACCATCTGGACTCGTGATGGGAAGATATGACCTGACAAAAAGAAGAGTCCAGAGGCTGGTTCCAGCTGGACATGGGGAGAGGGGAACATGTTGTCTTCATTCCTCACTGTGGCAGATTCTGCCTGGATCCCATGAAAGCGAACAAGAAATGTCTGAAAGCAAATAGGTTTATTTTTCCACTTTTGGCGGAGAAAATTTGAGTTGATGGGACATATGGTAGCTGCTCCTGTCTTTTCGTTCTACACAGGCAAGGCCAAACAGAGTAAGAATGGCTGGAGTTTTTTTGCCATTTTCAGAAGGGGCCAAAATCTGTTCCCAGAAGCAAACCATCAAGAGCTATCAAAATTATTCAAAGGTGTTCATGTTTCCAAAAGCATGGAGGAAAAGGTTGCAATAGCCTTTTCATCTTAGCAACCGTGAGTGAAAATCAGTGCTAAAGAAAACCGGGAACAGAACTGGTATCTGCTGTAGAGCAGGTTGTAATTGAAAATTTCAGGGCAAGATGATGAAAGTATTCAAGTTAAGAGAAAGGACATTTTTGAGCATAGTTTTGAGTAATTTAGTAGATCTATATTCAAGAATGACAGACTTTTGAGGAAACTGACACAGGAAATTTTGGACGGTGTTTCTTGTTACTTAGAGCAGTCTTTAAATTTCAGTGAAAGTGTTCTGCATTTGATTAAGCTGCTAGAAGTGAACATTTCTAGTAAACATTTTCAGACTAAGGAAGAGAATATATTTGGGGAAAGTATGGAAACTTAGAGTCCCAAGTGCCTCTCCTTCACTTTCCCATCCTCCACATACAAAAGATGAACTTGAAATCTTTAATGGCTTGAATTTCCTAATTTTTTGACTAAGGGTCTATTCTTCTCTCTAGAAAATGGAAATGCAATAAGTTCTATCATGTTATTAGGTCTTATGTTATTCATTACTTGAGAATTTATATTAATTTTGGCCCTTTTAAATTAAACATGTAATTTCAATAAGCTTCTGAAAGATGAGGTATCTCATATTTCCAGGGACCAAAGAGGACTTATGATGGTCTTCTGTCAAATCCTGAAATTTCTTTACCAAAGAAGACATTCCAACAGAGAGATGAAATTTTTTTTTTTTTGTCATAAAAGATGTAGTTAGTGGCATGAAAGACAGGCAAAGGAGTGTTGTTATAATCATTTATCTAAGAAGTTTCTCAATTTGGCATTTGTGAGAACCAAAACCCTTTTGAAATGACTTGTGAATTCAGTCTTCTGTGTGACCAGAGAAAACTTTGTAATTGTGTGCAAGGCTGGGTTCCTAATTACTTTGAGATCTAAGGCAATTAAAATTATACAGTTTTCTCCTCCATCAACTTTCCTGTCTGAGAAAATCTTCCTTTGCTTTTACCTCAAATTCTCAATACTCCTTAAGATACAGCAGCAGCCTAAAATAAGTTTAGACTGAGAACACAGCAATTTTCATATTCCCTCAGTATCCCTTTTTCTGTCAGTTTACAGGAAGGTATTTGCTTGCTTGCCATTTTCTTCCAGTCTCTTCTACCTCCCTTTTGCTTGGATTCTGCTTCCATATTCAGCATTAAGTTACAAGAATATGAGTTTTGTGCAAATGAATAGTTAATGTTATAGGAAGAAAGCAGAGAGTAACTGGACAGGTAACATTAGATGCCTATAAATATTCCAGGGTGTTCCTAGTTGTCCCTGCTTCTGAACAAATCATCCCCTCATCAGTTCAATTTAGGTATTAGGAGCTGAAATATTTATTTTCGAGATCTAACAGCAGAATTGTTACTAATCTACTGAGAAATAACCTCTTACCTCGGGCTTCAGTAAAGTCATTCAAGGACAGATGTTCCTTTTCACAATCAATTTAATTCAAGTCATTAACCAAGAAGCCCAAAGAAGTTTATAGACCTTAAAAATACAAATAACAGAGTGTGCTATGTCTTTAATTAGTAACACTCCAGATTTGAAATGATGACCTAGAGGTATATAACTCCATAGCCCATTACCAATCCCCTGAGCCACTCCAATCTGGCAGAGACCTTGTCCCCGCCTCACACTTTTAAGTAAGGTTAAGAAAACCTGGGATGATGGGTTTTTTCTCCTTTCCTTTTTCCTCTTTTTCTTATAATTTTCAACTGCCTTTCAAAATGCTTGAAAAAACTCCATAGTTTGTGGCAAAATACAAAATGTTTGAAAATTTGCTAATATTTAAGAAAGTGTGGCTACCAATCCTGTTGTAAAAGTTTTTTCAGGAAATGTATTTGACAAATCTTCCTAAAAGTGAACATTTTTATATTGTCATTTTCTTCTTGGTTTTTTNTTTTTTTTTTTGTGAAACCAAATATAAAACAAATACAACTTTTTTAGCATGAGATTAGTCATCTATTACTGTAGTGTTACCATAGTCAACATCATCTCTGATCTTAGAAAGCCTGGCTAATAGGTTTTTTCTAAGTCACAAATATTGGGGATATAAAACTACAGATTCAAATTTCCTATGGAGGAGGTACATACCACTGAAAAAAAAAAAGTCATCACTGTTCTTATGCACATAAAACTATTATCAAATAGTTTTAAAAATTTATAAATTTTGAACATTGCAACACACTTAAGAAATGGGTTCCTAGTGCATAGAAATCCTGGAAATTGACATTTACTTCTATTTTGAAGATAACCGTCTCAGGATTTTGTGAAATAAATTATTCAAATATATAGTTTCTAACTTAATAGATTTTTTCAACTTTAAAGCTTTGAATATGTACTGCAATATGTTGCATGAGATGCTTTATATATACTCTTTTCCTTCCTTTTTTCAAGGGAATTGTATTCAAAAATTTCTGAATCACTGTGCACATCATGAGAACCAATGGATATTCAGTGCTGCCAGGCTGATTTAATTAATTATTTAATTTAACTTTTTTTTTGTCCAGCAACAATGGTAATAGCAGTGTCTTTCCTGAAGCCATCAGGTACATGAAGAGGACTGTGAATGTCTGGGAGGATTTTCAAACACCATCTCAACCATTTAAGGCTCATAAGATCAAGGAAGAGGCTCATAATTCCAGAATGGGTGTGAAGGGCTTCAGAAAGGTAATTCATTGTCTCCTCCTGCACTTCAGAGAAAAAATTTCATTCCCTGGGAGGATGCTTGGGGTTCAAATGGACCTCAGTCTAAAGACCACATAACAGGAGATAAGAGCAACACCAGTAGTGGGATATGGTTAGCTCATGAACTGATGCTAGTACTTCATACCCAGAAATTTTTGCTTTTATCTTTTTTGTTAGTATGCTAGCTCAGAGCACTGTAATATTATTGCCATCACTCCTGCTGCTGAGTTCCTTGGGCTTAGTCGTTGAGATTATGATTTTTCAACATATTTACACATTAGTTAAAGGTGTAGTTCTAAATAATAGAATACAGGACAAAAGGATGGGGCCAGCCCTTGCAGTGGTGCCCAATGACAGGATAAGGGACAATGGGCACCAGCAGAAAGGCAGGAATTTCTATCTGAATACAAGGGAAAACTACTTCTGTGGAGCACTGGAGCAGGCTGCCCAGAGAGGATGTGGAGTCTCCTTCTCGAGATATTCGAAACCCACCTGTGCATGGACCTGTGCAACCTGCTCTAAATGAACCTGCTTTAGCAGAGGAGTTTGACTAGATGGTCTCCAGAGGTCCTCTTCTGTCTCCAACCATTTTGTGTTTCTCTGACAAACAACAGATGTTTCAGGTTTCTCCATGAATGCTTTCTCTAGACTCTATGGAGACAAATGCCCTTGGCCAGCTGAAGCAGCTGCCTGAAGGCAGAAGGCAATTTCAGCCCTTTTAACAGGGAAATGGCAATAAAAGAGGTTTCTGTTCTCTCTATCCCGCAGTCTGTTCTTCCTTCTGTAACTGCTTTGAGATTTTAGATCTAGACCTGACTTTTTGTCTCATCTCTGATGGCTTTCCAGGCAGGGTCCTTTGCTGCATATTTTTACATTCTTTATGCTACAGTTTACTTATTCTGTGTAGAGAGGATTATTTCCTTTTTTCTATGAATGTCCATTGTCTGTATGGCACTGACAAAGCCAGACAAAGGATGCCCTTTTAACAACAAAGTAAGATTCAGGGTACCTCAACACAGTGATAAAAAAGCCTGTCTGAATTATGCAAATCTATTTAATTACAGCTTTTTTCCATGAAGTCTTTATGCCAGAAAGTCTCAGCAACCTCAAAACTGAATAATTTGCAAACATTTTAGGATCTGCTAAGATGAAAGGGTTTGTCTGTTTCAGGTTCTATTCTGATTGATAATTTCTGTCAAATGGATTTTGACATTATAGTTGAATGGTTGCCAACCTGAAAGTGAAAGTGACATTCTATTCCCTTTGAACATGAAGTGAAAGCAAGTGTACCTTACCATCACTAGATATCTTGTTTAATCAATGTCATTCTTACTTCAAAATTTTATGGCCAACATACACAGTTGCTAAATTGGATACTACAGCCAGATACCTGCTCAGGGCTGGGGAACAGGTAGGGAGAAGGAGCTGAGACCACCTCCCTGACGAAATGTCTTGTGTTATGTTGCCATATGTGTATTTTTGAAGACACTGAAGATTCTCTGGAGACTTGCAGAAAAATTGTCCCGTTCTCATAAATTAAGTAACTAGATTAGTCACATTGGATAATATCAATCAAGTGATCAGAGGAAGAGATTGTGTGCACAGGAGCAATATAATTTTTTACTAGAATTAACACCATATCATCAAAACTCTAGAAGACAGCTTCATCCAGACAATAAGATTCTTACAAATATTCTGAAGTTCTGACAGAACCGAACTGTCAACTCATTCTCCAGCATCACCTCCAGGTCTTACACGTCTTAGCAAAAGGGACAGTAACTGCAGATTCCACTGCTCTAGAGCATCATGACAAAAAGAGTTTGTGGACTGAAGGTACTTCGCTGGACAGAAAAGCTGACACAATGGAATGTTTATGCTATTCACACATTCACCTACACCACCATGTGTGTTTTCCACATGCATCAGGAGAATTCTGAGATAACTGAGTAGCAAAAATTAGCTGAAACATCAGAAAAAGATTTGGGCATAAAAATAGGAATACAACGCTGATATTACCTTTATATGTGACAGGAGAACTAATATATCCTGCCATGGACCATGACTTCATTTTGCAGCATATTTCACAAAGACAAAATTTAAAAAATAGCTCATTAGGTTTTTAATTTTTTAGGCAAAACATTAATCAGAGAGAAAGCAAGTTGCTGGAAGACAACAAGGAACCCCTGAGATAATATGCATTAGCCTGAATAGTCATGACAGGTAAATCATCCTTATTGACAGGTAGCCTCTCCAATGGGTTCAGTTTTAAATTAAAATTTCTATTAAATAAGAATTTGTTGTTGAAGTAGGTTTTCAGGTAATCCACAGTCATACATACATTGAAACCTCAAGTAAAATAAATACTTAAAATATCAGTGCTGGAGTGACTTTAAAAGCATTTTACTGCAGTATTTGCTTGTTCGATGTTTGTCTAACAATCCTGAAAAAAATACTACCTTTATTTTAACTACTGATTATCCCTTTCTTCAAAATTAGCTTCAAATCCTTTGCTCATATTGAATCAAAGTGACTTCAAACAGAAGTCCATTTATTAAATAATTTATTAGGTCTTTCATTATGTATGCCTGTAAAGATCTTAATAGAGATGTTAAGTAATGGAATTTTGCAAGTTCCTAAAATTTCATAAATCTCCATAAATTTTCTTTTTATGAGAAACTTGCTTTCATAGTGTCTGATTTTTTATTCATATGCAACAAAAATGTTAATATACTGTAATTAAGCTAATATGATTTATCTTTTCACTCATTATATAAGTTAATTTTGTTCTAAAGAAATCCTGTTTTCAAATTCTCTCCAGCAATGTAGAATTAAAGTAATTATAGTTTGGCACAGGAAATTAGTCATAAAGGGCCATGATTTCTAAACTAAATGGAAGTTTTCACAGGCTGGATTAGCCTTATACTTTACAAAAAGGGAGAAAATAAAGGAAATAATTTGTAGTGCAAATTATACTTAGTGCAAGAACTCAGCTTTTGGGTACAAATTCTTCAGATGATAAGTAGTATATTAACAGATCAAGAAGTTTGAATTTTTTAATCTATTTTATACTTGTCCTTGCTGAAATCATTAAGATTTCTGGGTTTTTTGTTCTGTTTTTTTTTTTTTAGTTTAGAAACTGTGAAGATCATAACAGCGTAACTGTCATAGTTTCCTTCCCAAATCTCTGATTGATGGAAGATTATAGACAGCTTCACAAGTGTGGATGTACCCATTGAAGCTCGTGGAAGTTCCTGCACATAAATTTACTAAACCAATGACTATATGACAGATTTTATTGTGCTGCTAATGCAATATTTGCAGCCTCCATGACTCATACCATCATTCACTGATTTCTTTGAAGCTTCTCTGTTGAAGTAGAGAGATCTTACCAGCATAACACGGGGCCTGGTGTTGGTAGAGGTGATACTGATGGGAATGAAATAGCCACAGCAAAGGATGAGTCTGTGACAACAAAAAATACAAGGCTAACTCTATCAGCTTGATACTAAGTGCAATGAAATGCACTCTCCTTTGCCTAGAAAAAGCTGACAACAGGGCCCCAACTAGGAAAGTTAAAACACTGCTAGAGGTCAGAGGATGAACATGACGCAGTAAACACACTGCCAGGGAGAAGAGAGCAAAAGGAATAGGACTTGTTATTGCTTATAATATATTACAAGGTAATGTACTCAAGAACTTAATAAACTATGATCATTGTCATCTACACCTGCAAAACCCTCAGAAATATGCAAAATCAGTTATAGGTATAGAATACACTTCAGGAATGCTGGTTAGGACAGCTCTGAAGCAAAACAGGGCTGTTTATGAGATCTACTTTGACCAATACATTAAATAAAACACTAAGGGGGAAAAAGGAAGTAGACTCCTTTTCTCTTGAGAATTTAAAAATGTAGAAACTGGAAGAAGTCAGGAGAAAAATAAAAATATCAAATAGATTATGGGTTTTGTTGTTCAATGAAATTGAATGCTTCATGAGAGTTAATCCATGACTTTTTATATGAGAAGCTTAGCATAAAATGTCAGAGAGATGTAATTTCTATACATCTTCACACATGTATCTGTGCTTGAATAAAATATCTTAGCACAGAATACAGACATCATCTTTTCTAAGATCACCAGTCCATGACATCAATTATGCAATGAGGTTTCCCCTTGAACTTTTTTCCCCTATTATATTTTCATTACTACATTCAGCGTAGGAGTTAGGCTGGACAATTTTCTTGCTGCCATGATGGATGATTATGACATGTTATGAATAAGAGGTGATTAAATATAAACTATGAGTTGTCCATCAATGCAGTTATTATGGAGGCTTTGTTATTAATATATATTTAATTTCTCAGTTCATGGATGAGAGGATCAGCCTACATTAATAGTGCTATATAAAGGGGTAATTTAGTAAGATACCTGGTGCCCTAATCCTGATTCAGACAAACTTCCCATTAAAATGTGTGGAAATGGCAGTGTGACTAAACACTTGAGTTTGGTCTTAGACTCGGGGACAATCTTGTCCTATTCAACACAATAAGAAGTTTAATTCAGAATATTTATTCCTATTAAATTTTAACTTTCCATTTGAGGAATATGTTGAAAATATGGTGTACAGATAGTTTCCTTCTTGTTAAGAGAAGCATAATTTATTTGATTCTCCACATTTTTGTCACATCCTTTAGCAATAAAGAGAACAAATGGGTGAAGAAAACACCCTAACAAACAGCAAACAGAAACTTGACTTACCTCTCTCTCTGCTTGTCAGCTTATGCAAAGAAATTTCTTAAAAATCATCATTAGAAAAATCCTCAGAGACTGACTTAAAACATTTCTTCGGGGCTTTTTGTTTGGGTTTTTTTGAGGTGTTTTTTGTTTGGTTTTTGTTGGTTTGTTTTTTTGGTTGGGTGGGTTTTTTGAGGGGTTTTTTGGTTGGTTTTTTTTTTGTGAAATGATAAGTTTTTTTCCACCTTTTTTTCTCCTGTAGTTTAGAGATATTAAGGAATCAGCTACACGTTCCTGCTTTTTTCCACTACCAGTCTGGGTTTTTTTGCCTTCTTGAGTAACCACAGTGATTTGTGTTGTACAGGATACAGGACAAAAAGTTTAATAATACAAATATATAACAGAAAAAGTTTTATTAATTTTGTTTTCAAAATAGATATTTTTATGATATTTTATGGTCTCTATTTTGTTTTTATATTGTGCTCTTAATACACTTTGACTAAAGAAATTTCAGAATGTGATAAAATGCTGAGAAGAGACAGGATTTGAGGAAAATATATAGTAAAACAAATATGATGTGGTCAGAATATAGACTTTCTTTCCCTGGTAGACAATTCAGTGCAGAGCCAAGACTTTAAAAGAAAGTGATTTTCTAGTTAGAGCAGAGAAGGAAGAGAAAGGGCATGTGAAGGATATCTTCAGCTTCAGTGAGCTATGGGAGGGGAAGGAATAGTAAAAGGATGATAGGAAAAAATCCTTTTAAGTAAATGAATGTATATTGCAAGAGCTAATTTTATTCTGTGGACAAAATTTGGTGACAATGTTATTCGCACAGTGTTTCAGCCAGCCTGTGGCACCTCAGTGAGCCTGCATGAGCCTGCAGCAGGACAGAGAGCAACCCCGGTGACCTTCCTTCTTATCAACTACAGCTCTGATCAAAGTCTTTCAATCCATGCAAATAACAGATGCAGCTCCTTTATTTTCCGTGTTGGATTTAAGGAGGAAGTAAAAGTAGAAAAGTTTAACATGAGCTATAGCTGAACCCAGAGACAGAGGAATGGCTGAGGTTTATATATTGATGTGAAATTTTTGTTCACATACTATTGAAGTAAATGTTAGAGAGAGAAAGCACTCTGTCATTAGCCTGAAGTGAGTAGGTTTTTGTCTGCATGGGAATGGGTTATGATTTCCATGATGCTCCTTGTCAGTTGCAAATTTATTCCTACCTTTTACACTACCTTCTCTATTTTTTGCATAATATTATTCATTCCTCTTAAAATGAAAAATAAGATGCAGAAAGGTGATTATAAAATAAAAATAATTTGATTGAACAATTTTATTTCTTTCAAAGAAAATGTTTTCAAGCTATTACTGTACTTGGAAGACTAAAAGGAGCAGAACAGAAGTTGGAGCAGCAGTCAATGGGCATAGGTAAGAGATCTAGCACTTGTAGAAGCTGACTACTGTCTTACCAATAATTTTGTTGAACTAAGAGTCAAATCAATAAAATAAAAAAACACCTGAAGAAAAACAATATGCAAGAATTTAAGCATATTACATATGCTATCCATTTACAAAGTTGCTTTATCGTCACAGTACACCAATGAAACAACTCCTCAGTGCAGATCATTTCAGCCAAATTAAATATAAAACATTAATGAAGTCACATGTGAGGGGCCAAACACGGATGCTAAACAAATCTGGAAATCACAAATAGACCGTACTAAGTCTCAATCAATTTTTGGTTAATGGTATCTTAAGTAGGAGTAATTATTTAAGTTAGGGGTTTCTTTGTACAAATTACAGGTAATAAGCTTAATGTAGATGTGACATAGTTTCTTAATTCTAGCCATTAAGGAAAGTAGATTTAACTCCATTAAGTAACCTCACTTAAATATGACAATAGATAACCGTGGTCATTAAACTAATGACATCTGTCATCAACATTGATGTTACCACTACACCATGCATGCTTCCAGAGTAAAGACTGCCAGTATTTCTGTTATAAAATGATGGTGGGTGTTGTAGCCTGGCTATTTTAAGTAATGGTGGAGGAAGAAAAATTTAGTCCACCCAAGATAAAAGTTATTGAACAAGGTTTGAACCAGTGATGTCCACAGGAAAGACTTTACAGTTTATGTGCATATGGCAGAACAGGATGAATTTTGATAACGTAGAACTGCGAAATGGCATTTAACACATATATGCCTGCGTCAATCTGTGCTTTAGAAAAACTGTCAGCACAGAACTCCTCAAAAAGCCTTGTAGAGATGAAACCTGCACTGTTTAAATGCTCTCTCTTTGTTCTATTCTGAGTTCCTAGTCATCTTCAATAAGAGGATTCCAGTATATATTCCCAGTATGAAGTATTTGCTTCTTATACCTACAGATCAAGCACTTATACATTTCTAAATAGCAGCTAATAGCTTTTGGTGGAAATATGAATGATGCCTAATAAGTTTGCAAACTGCATGGAGCTCAGTTAGAGATATCCTCAGGGTATCTCCTGCTGTCTATACATTCAGATTTACAGAATAACCTGCTACTCTGTAGCTGAAGTTATTAGCTCAGCACTGAAGAAGTGCTGAAGTTCTTCGTATAAGATTCTCTACTATTTTTGTACACTCACTTCCATATGCCTGTACGTTCTTTTTCCTGCTTCCTCAGTGCTTATTTCTTATCTGGTAGGAAAAATATAAGTCAGTGAGTTTGCCTATGAGTCTGATTGAGCTGGCTAGGGTACAGTGAAAATGATGCTAAAGAACAGAGAAGATGAATTATGTTTTAAAGCCAGAACAAATAGCATCACTTTAAACCTATTGTTCTGCAGTACAGGATGGCATCTTCTGAATGAGGCTTAAGAGCAGAACCCATCGTCTCTGGTCTCCCTGATGCCTTGTAGAGACCCCTCTTCCAGTGCCTCTGTCTAACCCCTAAGCTTATTCTGGCACTGCAGCAGCTTTTCTCAGCATTTGTGAAGGAGATGGGACTTGGCAGCCCTATGTGTGCAGGGCAAACCTGTTCTTGGGGAAAGCAGCTTGCTTGCTTGCCTGTTCTTGTGCAAGAATTAGACTAGACAGTTCTTTCTTCTTCTCTTGATATTTCAGTACTGGACTTAAGTTTTCTCATTTTTAGCTTTGTTCCCTTGAATTATTAAACAAAGGAAAAGCACATACACTGATAGAAATACCACTGGGACATACCAGCTGTGGCCTCCTCTTTTTGCACTTCCTTGTGCCCTTGCTCAGGGATTCTACAAATGATCTTCCTCTCTCCCCATGACAGACTGCAGAGAGTGGAGCCTTTCTTCTACAGGCAGGGGCAGAGAGAACAGCCAGCCTCAAAGTCATGAGCTAAATAAAGTATCAGCAGTTTTCACCAAAGGAGGGAGACGAGAATTGATACAGCCTTTGGGGTGCAGTAACTGCTGATCAGAACTCTGTGAAGAGACTGCTTTGCTTAAGATCTCTGGGCAATTCCTGCTGTTTTGTGGTGGGCAAGTAGGTAATAATTTATAATGCAGTAAGAAAGTACTGCATGTTCTTTAAGCTCCCGTGTAAATAATGAGTGAGAAACTGCTGGAATAAAACCGATGTTGTTAAGAACAAACAAACAAACAAATAAAAAACACTAAAAAACATTACAGATGATTTAAAAATCAATTACATAGGATAAAAATTAAAATCACGGAACAATTTATCTGTTAGAACAATTAAAGTGTTTTAAGAAAGAGAAAAAAATCATTATTTTAATGTGGTCAAAGCCCTATTTTTTCTTTCTTACCAGCTAGGCAAAAGAGGTAAACATCACAGCAAATAGAAGTGAAAACTTAACAAAGTGTTTTCACTTCCTGTTTCAAATACATGGTGTGGATTAAGCAAAAGAAAGGAATGTTTTATTGATAAAAATCAATAGAGGTATGAAAGTAAACATAAGCAAAACACATTCAGCTGGACAAGTGAAAATAATTACAGTTCTAGACTGCTGGAGAGGTTACTGCTAATTTCTGAAGACAGGAGCCTGTAAAACACAAGGTACCACAAACAGCTTTTCACATCCTGCTTTCTTCAAAGGTAAAATCAAATGTCAAAACTTCTGCTAATCTTCCTCAGTCTGTGAAATCACATGTCATAAAATGAAGACCTAATTATAGTGTTTTCTATTGAAAGTTTGACAGCTAACATACAATAGAGTTAAATATCAAAAAGAAAGTCTTTATTTTACAAGTACAGATGAAAATTTAATGGGAGTTTGCATCCTAATTCACTGAAGACTGATCTGCCCTGGATAATGGAGTAGATGTCTTCAGTAAACCTCTGTGCCAGTCAAATATGCCTGCAAATCTGAGTGTGGTGTGTGCAGACCCTTAGCACTCCAGCCATGTCAACAGGACATGGCACAAAGAGTGCAGTACCACGTCAGATGGCCCTGTTGATTAAAACTCTGCTAGATCCCATAAGCAACATCTTGGTGCCCTCTGAAATGTGGTTTCTTAGGTATTTTGTATATGTAGTTAGTAACTCTATTTTAGGTATTATTGGACTCCTTAAGAGATCCGGTGGATATCTGGATAAAAAGCCCTCTTCACATCATTTCCTATGGTGTCAAATGGTGACACCATAATAATGGTGTCAAAACCATTGTTATGGAAGGTTTGAAAGCAGGGGATGAAAATTTGCTCTTCGACTTGGTGTCTTTCCTCTCAGTGGCCTTCAAAGCTGTCAAAAAACTAAAGATAATGTGAGATTCATCTGGGGCAGTGAGACCTTTCTGCCACCAACTGTGTGTACGGCAGTAACCACATATAACGTAAAAAAATCCATAAACCCCTCAGGTTGGTGTCTGAAAGAGCCCAGTAAATAAGTGCCTCTCCTACATGCTAATAGGGTATTAGGATGACCTCAACTGGTTCATCTTTGGAGAAAAACACCAGGTGTATTTTAGGTAGGTAGATTTACATGGCATGTAGCCATTCTGAGCTGTCTTTATTCTGCATCTTTCCCAAGAATTTATCACTGTGCTCAGTAACCACATCCTTTACAGATTTTACACAGTCAACTTTACAAGGTGAACTACATTTTCACACAATGAGTTTTTTAACTTCTGATGATAAATCTTATGGACAAGGTGAGGGAATGGTCAAAGTAACTAGTTTAAGTTAATTTACACATGAGAATTTTTAATAGGGGTACTGCATATAGGTTTTATAGATTATAAACTTTATGCAAAGAGAAATCAACCTCTTTATATATAAAGACATATGGATTTGAAGATTTTTTTTGCTGTTATTTATGCTGGTTTTGGTCAGATGCCATTTACTCTTGGCTTTCCTGGAGAATATATCAGTATAGGAATAAGAAGTTTGAGTCAAGACAGAAGAGGTTTTACAAGCACAGAACACATGAAATCTGAGAAATCAGGAATGATATGAACAATGTGTGTAAAAGGGTACCTTTATGCCAAGTAGGAAATTTCAGAAATATGTTTAAGGAGGTATATTATAAATATTATTTCAGATGTTCTTGGATAAAAATATTGCCTTCTATATTTTTAGAACTCTGTAGAAGAAAAGCAAATAAATGGGGTTTTAAAGCCTGTTGTATATCTGTGACTCATGGAAAGTTGGACAAAATCACTGTAGGATAAAATAAATGCCAGAAGTATGAGATAAAGTATTCGGAGAGATGACAAATCCATGTTTCATCGTTGATAAGAAAGAGCTGGAATGCTGGGTGAGCAGGAAAAATAGTCTTTTAAAAATTGATGGATCCAGCAAGTACTGGATGTGAAAAACAGAGCTAGAATTTGCAAATAATTGTTGCCAGCTTGGATGGCAGGAGGGGAAAAGTTTTCAGTTACAATGGGAGAAAAAGATCTAGAGGTAAAATGAACACATAAAGGACAAGTGCTTTTGGAAACAAATTGTTTGATGAATGGTATAAATATTTGATTTTTGAGTCACATTAGAAAACTCCTTTCTAAAGAACAGAAAAAGTTCAATGGACTGACAGCTACAACTTAACTACTTTTTCCTCTCATTTGAGATTAAAATGAAAATCTGTCAGATTAAAGATTTTTTTAATCTCTTCATAACAGAGACTGAAACCTTTCTAATCATATTCTGCTATAAAACAAAATCTATTTTAACAGATGTTTCAGAGGAAAAGAGATTATTAAGCAAATGTCAGGTCAAATAAAATTGTGTGGAATGTCATATGAATGTGGGAAAATGTTACTTTTTTTTATTCGTCCCACTTACATTCTCAGAAAATTATTTTTTTGCTGTTGTCTGAATCTTGAAGTTATTCTGAGGAACCCTTAGCTGGCTCAAAGATTCTGACCTGTGTGTTCAGTGCTGTGAGAGTAGCAGAGTTTATTGCTGTAAAGGGGGGGATAGCAGAGCTTCTGGGGGACACAGTAGTTTTAGGACACCAAAAAGAGCTGGGACGTAGGGTTGGAAGGACAAAGGGGTTTCAGGATAGGTGAGTTGAGGAGCCTGGATGTAAAAGGAACAAGAGAAAACGAGGTCTGTGAGAAGAAGAGACTTGGGCATTATGCTCAGGCTTGTGGGATGTTGGGGTCTCTCTGAGTCCCGACAGATCTCAAACTCTGCTCTTCTTTCCAATTTCTGTATGCTTTTCACCCCCTCTCTCTGGAATTCTCCCTTCCTAGCTGCCCCACCACAGCAAAGCCAGCCTTTCCCCAGCAAAAGCCACACAGCTGCCAGCTTTGCACGTCTAAGGCAGAGAAACCATAAGTGGGGCCAAAGTGACTTTTGAAAATACTTAAGTTCTTCAGAATGTATCCCTAGGGGGGTTTCTTTTGCATTGAAAGATTTAGGATCAGGGTTTAAAATGAATCAATTAATGATTCATTTAAATTATTTTAAAGCATTCATCCACTTCAGCAGGTTTTACCAATTATCAGGGAAAGTAATGGTCCCTTACAGTTAAAGGTGAGTGTTACTTGTGATTTTCTCACTAACCACATGGGTTTCTTTGATAATGACTGATTGCAGAAGGGAAGAACATGAGAATCCCTGTGCAAAAGGCAGTTACAATTATCTCTTGCCCTACTTTGCACTGAAATAACTAAATATTACCAAGACTGTGAAGCACTTCTAATATAGTATAAAGACAAAATATTATTTTGTAATAACTTGAGTTGAAGTTTGCTAACTTTATTCACACATTCTGAAAGGCATTTCAACTCACAAAGTAAACAGTGAATACTATCCCTGTGGCATTTTAACATTATTTACTTACACTGCAAGAATTTGAAAATGTAAACAGTCTATGGTGTGAAATGCAGACATCTTGTTCTGTCCTGTGCTTCTACACCTGATATGATGGCAGACCCAGACTGGCTTGACAGAAAAGTGCCACATCACAGGTCATGTGTGGACATGGTAATGGGGAAAAGCAGGCACTAAGACAAATTCCAACTCATTTTAAAATACATGTCGATTTTATCTGGTTTTTACTTGAAACTACTAACGATATTAAATCGACAATATGTGGCATAAGTTAATAGTAAGAAAGCTAAAAACAAATCTAATATTACAGTCTTTCTGGCTGATACAAGCAGATTTTTCTCACTATGTTCTTATAATTCTGTTTCTGCTTCTCCCTAGAACACAAAAATCAGGAAAGGCATAAAAACCTAATAAGCCTATTTCATTGTTCCTGCTGCATAAGCTGTGTAGGGTCTATCCAGCCTGACAGAGACAAAAACCTGTTCTTTTTTTTCCAGTGTTTATTCCCTTTTATTTAAGATTCTGAAATTACTTCCCAAATCAACAGTGGATGAATTTTCTTCATTTTCTTCCTTTTCTGTGTAGAGATAATATCTCTCAGCAAGAGATTTGTGGGTGACCTGTGAGTCACACCATTGGTTAAAGTGGGAAAATCTGAGTATTTTCACTGCTCACATTGTGTTTGAAAATGGTAAAAAACCACCAAACACAAACATGTAAATAACACATTTTTTGTTTCTAGTTCTAGTGAAGTCTGAGATAGTCTCAGAACACTGAGCTCCCAATAAAGCAAAAGACCTGCCAGAAGAAATGTGGCATTTTTTTAACACCGATTTTGTTTTTGTATCTTCTACAGTGTACTGGGACATATTGAAACAGCACCATTGGTATTTGTACCTGGATGTTCTTAGACCTACAATTTTGCTGGGCCTAAACTCAGACTTGCCTTTACTTTATCCTAAGTATTTTTGTTTAGGTATTCGCTTTCTAGATTTGTTCAGTAAACAATGCCTTTTAAGGCATCACTTGGCATCTAAGATCTTTCATTTGTGCATTTCATGGAACTATTCAGTGATTCTGTAAGTCCATCAAATGATAACAAAAGCCATTTGATGGTTCTAACTACAACAGTATTTATGGGCTTCCAATTTATAAAAAAAGGGGAACAAATTAGTTCCAAGTTGTAGTGGGGAAAAGTTCATTAACATATAGGTGAGATGTCCAAGCATTTTTTGACAAAAACTGCCTTGGTGATGAGTCAAAAAAAGTAGTGTGTGTTAGTGTTGCTATTTTGGCTATGTGTCTTTTATATAGAAATATTCCCCAAAAAGGGAATTATTCACAGCAAGAAGTTGCTTTTTAAGGATGAAAATTATGAGTAGGATCTCTTCTTAAAGAGCATTAACAAGGCCTGAGCAATCACTTTACATTCAGACTCAGGGATATAGGTGCAAGGAGGGGTTTATGTGATTAATTTCCAGTACTGAGATTAAGAAAAAAAAAGCCAAATTCCAAACTTCTTCATAGATTTATAATGTGACATTGGACAAGTTACTTCACCTCTCTTCTTAATCTACAATAGAGGATCCAATTCTTTGCATTTTCATCATCCAAAAAATAAATCCTTTGAACAAAGTGAGGAATAAGGACCAGTTCCCCAATCTTACAGCTAAGTCAAATGCATATATTTAAGTCTCAAATGTTTAACTCAGTCCTGATGAAGCACAGTTATAGAGGAACCAACACGACTAAATATCAGCTCTATACATATAATAAAATGATTTGGGGCAACATTTCAGGAGCTTTACTCCCTTTACTTCACATGGTTCAGTCTTCAGTCTTGTTCTATAAGGCCAGGAGAATGTGTGTATTTTAGTTTTTAAGGATGGGGAATAAATCATGAAGGCCTCTGCCAAAAAAAAGATGAAGGCAGCACAATTAGACGAAAACACAAATCAAAAGACAGCAAATCTTCCATCCGCCCTGAATAAATGTGGCTGTAAAATGGCTTAAATATGCAAACTTTCTTCCTAGCTGAATTAACTGGGCTTTTTGAACATATTGGTGATACCCAGAAATCTTAATTAAGAGATGGAAATTAGCATATAGTAGGTATCATTTTCTTGAAGAAAAAAATAGGCTTACAGTCTCTGAGACAAAACTTAAATCTCTTTCCTCCCATATCTGCCCTGTCCCTTGGCTGCCTGAGAACCCTGACTGTGATGTGGGGAGCACAGTGTGTGTCCACCTTACAAGGAGATGATGAGAGTGCTGTTGTCACCCTTAAGTGACTACCAGCTGCTGCTATCAAATCAAAAATGGCTGGAAAAATTGAAAGGGACATAAGAAAGTAATCCCTTCAAATTGCCACAATATTTACTGGAAAGAGAGGCTTTCAGGGGAAATCAAGCATGTAATCCTGTAAGCCCTCTGCCCAGTCATAGCATGAGCACACAGGGGCACCTATCGAAATATGGTAATGATCACAATTCTGCAGCCCAGGAAACAAATGAAAATAAAGAAAACTTTTTAAAAATAGGGAGAGATTCACTATTCAAGTCTTTTCCATGAGGTTAGAACAATTGTTGCTATTCATAATTAAAAGCACCTAGCTCTGTATTTTTGATTTTTATGTAAATTTGTTTAGAACTGAGATGGCAAAAAACTCCCACCCAACAAACACACATTTATAGAAATAGTCACAGCATTATCATGCTGCATAATATAAAAAACATCCATTTTATGGCTGCACAATTTCCTCCTCATAATGCTGTGTGCCAGCAGTAACAAATATGAAAGCAGATCGATTTAAAGTTCAAGTTAAGTTGCATGAGTTTCCCATGGTGAAGCAATTATTCCCTCAGAGGCTCTCATTTTCTTTATCACACCATGAATTCCTCAGAAAATGAATGTGCAGTTTCTACCATGTGGTTACTTGTATTGCAACAAAAAAAAAAATCTCAGAAACAGTATTTATGGATAGACTTTTTCTCTCTGTGGAGGCTTCCTAAATTTGAAGTTTGACCTCTCTACAATGAAAAACATTTACTCCTGGCAAAATCATGTTCCTCTTAATCTAATCTAAGACATCCTTTTCCCTTTAAACTCACAACTTATTTATTTCTCAATAGTACAGGTTAAACTTTTCATTATAAGCCTGGGGTGAGTATAAGAACACTACATATATTGGGGTGCACTGAAGTGGTATCACCAATATTTTATGTATCTAAGAGCTAGAAATAGACATCATTCCTGAACCTTTGCATTATACTCTGCCATATCCCTCTGAAATGCTTGGGAAGTATTGATTTCAAACCTGCCAACAGGCTCAAAATCGAGTTTCTGCCTTGCAGCTCTCAGCTCTTCAGACCTTCAATCTCCAGCTGAAGCCTTCCTGTAACCAGCACTGGGAGTATGGTCTCCACCTGGTTTTTCCTCTCTCTGATGTGACCATTAAGGACCAGCACTCTGCTGATCTGCTCTGCAGTTCCACAGCTGGGTTACTCTGCAGAGAAAAAATCCTTACCTAAAGCCATCAATTCCAGTTGCCTTTCTTGTGGGTATTCCACCCAGGGTCTAATGAGAAGAAAAAAAAAAAAAGAAAAAAAAAAAAAAAAAGAAGGGCGGGGGGGGGAGAAAAAAATAAAGAAAAAAGCCCCAACCAACTTTACAGAGAATTTCCTGAGATAATAGAAATGGATCAGAGAATTTCACATTGCAAATGCACATTGCATAAAAATGATGATGGTTTTATTTCTAGTTTGGTAAAGTAACCTTGAGCATCTTCAGTGGACAAGAATAGTCACAATAAATCTTCTGGTTTCAAGAGACGAATATATTACAATAATAAAACTGATTCCTTTAAGTTCATCGTTCCTTTGTTTTTTCTGCTAAATATTATTTATTTCCTTATCTGTCTCTTTTTCATTTAGTTGAAAAATGCCATAAAATTCATCTGATCAATTTATAAAAGCTAAATTAACACCTAAACTCTCTTTTCATTCTCACATTTATTAGACATGATATGAATACATGCTTTAGAGATTTGATTTGCATGAATCCATTCTTTACACAAGTTTTTATAGGTAGCTAAGCTGTTGTTTTTCCTTGTGGCCATATGCAAAAGTAAAAAATACCACTTTTGCATAGTGTTTCCTACTGGCTTGGACAAGACTTCTGAATATGTTGATATGAAACACTAGACTCAAGGGCTTAAGTGGAATTTGGGCAGGTGAACACAAGTGCTGGATGCTGCATGGTAACCTTTCTCCCAGTCATCTATAGTAGAAGACAATAATGGCTGAGGGGTGGAAGAAGGAATTTACTTTCAAATAAAGATAATATTTTTAATCCACGTTTTTCATTAAAATTATATGTATGCATACATGTACAAATACATATACACACATATACTCATTGATTAATTTTCCAATTTTTGTATGCTATTTTTAGTTGCGGTTGCCTATAGATAGGAAAACAAATTGAAGTCCTGGATAATGATGTGGAGGAAGAATGATCACACCTGACAGAGTTCCAGCAAAAGAGACTGAGATATCACTGCGAGATGTGGCAGAGTGTGAGTATAAGAATGTGAGGAAGGAGCAGGAGAAGTTGTGTGGAGTCAAGAGGGAGACAAGCACAATGAGGCAGAGCTGCAGAAGGCTGTGAAGGAGAGAACAAGAAGTTCAAACCTAACATGGCAAAAGACAGGGTCAGCCCAAGAAAGATACTGTCACCCTAAAGTCGAATTACACCCTCAGTATTATTTGAATTACTTCAGCAGAAATATCACAAGTAGTATACCCACTTCATTGCCACTGAAATAATTTATGAAAACAGAGATTCTTATGTCTGTCACTGAAATCAATATTTGCTGCTGAATAATTTCTTCTTTATCCCTTCAACCATCACCTACTTCTTGGTTTCGGAAGTAGGACTAATAACTGTATACAGTTTTCTACAGTAGGAAAAATTAATACATCTCCTTCTCTTCAGAAAGAAAACACTTTCTTTCCTTTCCACACTTTCCATGTAAAGGAAATTTAAAAAAATAATCCAGGAAAACAAATATTTCAGCTTGGTTGCATGGAAATGAAATTCAACATTTTGCTGCTCCGTGGGGCAATTCCCTGCCACACATGAGCAGCATCCCCTGCAGTTACAGGTGAATGATGGGGCTCAGCTGCAGGCAGCAGGAGGGTTTGCCATATCTGATCTACAGGACAGAAGTGGCCTGAAACTATATTGCCTTGAAATCTGAACTCCCAGCCAAACTCTGCTCTGATGAAAGTGCATCAAAATAATTATATTTCCATCAAAATCAATCTATTTCCATGCAATACTTCAGTTTTGACAAAGCATCATTCTCCACATAGAAGTATGCTGCAAAATTCCTGACAGGTTTTGTTCACAGGACTGAGCTCGATAAGAGCAGATATCTGTGTTTGCAGCTGGTTTTTGTAAGGGAACTTACATTTTGACACTTTCCTGATACCGACTAGAAAAAAAAAGTCTTCAAGAATGTTATTTTTTCTTTTGTAGAATATTCATCTGCCTTGTTACACCAAAGGTGTAATGGTGGGCAGCTAGGTCTTAATATGCACTAAATCATAATTTTATTGCAAATGTAAATGATAAGAGACAAAAAGGGAAAAGAGCATGTGTGTCATCTTGAGGTACAGCTGAAACTACAGCTTATCAGCAATTTGATAACTGGTCAGCCAGCAGTGCTCACTAGTTCATGACTATTATCTACATGTTTTCCCATTTATTACATGCCAGCTGAGGCAAATTTTCAGCTGGGAACTATAGCAGCTGTCTCTGTGGAAAATAAAAGAATGTCACTTTAAATTTCTTTGCAGCATGACAGAAATGTCAGCTTCATGCTGGAAATGTACAGTGGTACACATTTCTTCTGACCTGAACACATTGCATCAATTCATGCTCATGAAAATATCATTTGTGCCTATTTTTTTTGCTTTTTAACTAATTTCAAAAAAAAAAAAAAATTTAAAAAAAATCCTCTTCTAGCTACATCACTGATTATAGTGTAAATTTAAACTGCCCTCTCATACAAAGTTCTGAAAGCTTTAAAGATTTTGTATTTTTGGTGGTATTGTTTGCCATTGAATAAATTTTGATAGAAAAGACAATTAAAAAAAAGGAGGGAAGAAGGAAGGAAGGAAGGAAGGAAGGAAGGAAGGAAGGAGGAAGGAAGGAAGGAAGGAAGGAAGGAAGGAAGAGAGAGAGAGAGAATGAAGGAAAATCTGTTTTCTGTGCCCTTCACAAGGTACATTAACAATTTTCTACTTTTGCAGTCTGTTTTCTCCTCAGCCTATATAATCACAAAAGCTATTCCTGTTTATCTTATTTTTGGCCATTGGCATATTTGACCAAGAGTAGAGTAATAAAATATTAGAGATACCTGATCTTTTAGTAAGTATTTCTGGAACAATTTTCTTGTTCTTTCATTATCATCAGCCACTATTCTGAGAGAAGGTAAACTTGATATAGTTTTAAAATCTAGTTTTATAATAAAATATCCAGCTCTAAGCTGTTTGGAAGAAACAAAAAAAGTCACATTTCATCAGGCTTTAATTTTCCATTCTCATTTACAAAGAGACTGATCTCTGTATTCTTCACAGAAGTATAAAGCCCTCCCTACCTCTGATAATCCTTTTATGGTTTCACATTAATATAACAGAGTACAGAGAATTAATTATTAAGTACTGCTTATACAGTGCTGTAAATATACACTATGTTACAGAACTTAAGATAAGCAATGGCTCCATTCCTAATGAGCTTACTATAATTAAATTCATTGTTGAATCTACATATAAAATGTAGCTAGGAGTCAAACCACACGGGAAAATCCATTAAGCCAGGTAGAGACAAGGATGTGAATCTAACTTGTTCCTGGGCTATGAAAATGAGCAGCAATTGTAGACTATGCTTAACTATTGACTCACATAATTCACTGAGCTTTTTGGCTAAGTATCGATAAAATGCGGAAGTTGCATGTTATACACACACAGGTGAGCTGAAAAAACTGACCTGAGATGTCTGATGGTCCATAATGTCTGTAATGTGTGAGGTTATTTTGCTTGCAGATGAATATGCTGGGTATTAAAAGTATGTAATGGTATGCTTAGCTTTGTAGACACATTATTTCAAATCAAGATTCATTCTACCCTCAAATCTCAAATGACACAAATTCCTTTCCCTGTCCACATTACAAGTCACAGCTGTGGTGGTGTGTAATGTGTTTCTTTGTTTGAAAAGTGGAACCCCTCCAGGAATCAGTTTATACATTAACTGTGTGCCTTTGTGGGACTGTTTATACTTACAGAAAAAAGGTATAGGAGATCAAGTACAAAAGAAGCAGAATAAAAATAAAGAAAAATCTGTAATGCTGTCTTGGTTGTAGACTGATATTTAAGAATTTAAGAGGTACAGTAATGTGCAAATGTTAATAATTTTATTGTTTTCAACATTAAAAGCAGAAAAAAATCTGTCTCCTATTGCCAAATCCAAATGAACCTGTTCTCAAATATAATTTCACATACTGCCTATTAGGTTGGCAATCATAACATCTCAGTCTCACGTATGGAGGACTTTCATCACAGGCAGATGAACAACTTCCTTGGGAGAAATCCAGTCTCTTCTCTACATCGTGCCCACGTGGTTGCTTGAGGCGAAAAGCTGCAATTGGGTGCTATCTCTAATTTCATGATATGAGCAGAGTTGATCTATTTATAAAGAATAATTTACCTTCCTTTGGTGATCCACTCAGGTAGCAGACCTCCTCTGCTCTTTGAGGTTTGGGGTTAAAGTTGAAGGCACACAAGCCTTTGTACAGTAGAAGGAAGGAAATGGAGTCATTTGTGCAATCAATTTCTTCTCTTATCCCAAGCGTACAGATCATCTTATGGGGCGGTCTAGCACAGCCAACCAAACACAGCCACATCCCACAGCTGCACTGCTGGCTGGCTCTATGGACAGCCTCTGGGTTGGGCAGGTAAGGGCAGGAAAGGTGAGAATTTTTAATCACAAATCACGGCTGTCTTGATCTTAATAGAAATCATCACACTAGAGACAAAAGACTTTGTAAACACACAATACATATCCACTTTACTAGGAGTTGTGCATCAGCCAAAGTGCCAGGGGAAAAAATCCTAATTGTTGGTTTCAGCAATAAAGCTTGGCAACATACTGTTAAGGAGGGATTTTTGAAGGCAAACCTTGAAAATATAGGAATATATTGTCTTACTCTTAATATTGCCCATATAATTTCTGCAGGAACCATGCAGCATTTTTATTTCTAGCGGATTATCTCTATTGGGAGAATTTCTAGATTCCTAGTGTTAAATACAAATTCATACATTTCTTGTTTATTCGCAGCATATGTTGCTTGGCTATAGTACATGACACACACTGTGTGTTGCTTCCATAAAACAGATGCTACAAGGAAACCAAAAAGCATGAATTTATCTTTAATGTTAAAAATACCCAGAATAGCACAAAAATACTAGCAGAGGAATGCTAGATGCAGAATCAAAAAATCTGTAATTTTCTCTAACAGTGCCAATTGAAAAGCATTTATATAATGAACCGTAATATAAAGACGGACCCAGCTTTAAGAAGTCTTTATTTTCAGTTATCTTAAGTATGTTTTAAACCACTGAACTTGACTCTTTAGAATTTTGTATATTGGCTGTGCACCAATACTTAATTCTTTATTTGCTCAAGAATTTACAATATAATAAACTTTAAATCCAAGGCACAAATTTAAAATAACTAAAGTCTGTCGGACATATTTAGACTATTAGATTTTCACAGTGATTATGAGGAATTGTTTTCTGAGAGCAGATACCTTTGTGTCAAATACTTTCCTCTGTTAATCTCAATGTTGTTATTACTTAAATTTCACTAGCATTGATGCAGATTTCCTTGAGTGCTTATTTTTATTCGCTTTTGCATTCAGCACAGAACTCATTCTGCTACTTTAATAGTTATAATTTATCTGGATTGTCATGTCTTCTCACAGTGACAGACAAACTGGTGGGGTCAGTGACATTTTGATTGCTGTTAGCCAGTAGAAGCATCACATAAACTGGATGTTTTTCCTTATTTAGAGATGGGCCAGTATAAAGCAATGGTCACATTGTATCACTGCTAACCTCTTCAAAGACAAATGAGAGTGAAAAGTGCTTCTGTTTTCATTTTTTCATGAACTGATTGATCAGCTGGAGGAGTTGTAAGATTCTTAAGAAACAGTCCATCCAAATTCTCTTGATTCATCAAATCATGACAGGCCTTTTCAAATGAAAGCGGAGACAGTTTATCTCTTTGGGTAAGAGATCTTCATGTGAACTTGACAGGGAGTATCATCACAGTTCCTTTCTGAAAGCTTAGATGAATTATAGTATCTGACACTTCACCAAAGATTTCTTTGTATACTTAGGGGTTTTTTTCCCTAGATTCCAGTTATTCAGCCTGATTTGAAGAAATTTTCTGTGTGAAAGGGAGAGTGGAACAAAGCTTTTGTCTTTATTTTTTTTAAAAATAAAAGTGTTGTTTAATCCAGTGTGAGCTACTTCAAGTGCTGTTACAACCAGAAGTCAGTTTTTTCTCAGAGATAAGGTGTTTCTTCCTGTGCATACTTGAGCTGACAGATTTACTCCCTACATGTATTGAGCACGTATTGGCCACTTCTAACTAAAGAAACTCCACCTTGGCTCCTGCACAACGGAATGTGAGCACCATACCTCAGTCAGGAGCGGAAGGCTCCAAGCGTGGGAGTCATGGGAAGGATGTGATGATTTGCTGTATCCCTAAATGAGTGGTTCTGCTGTCCAACTTCCATGAGATGAAATACTAAGAGGCGTTTCAAAATTAAATGTTGCTTTCAAATACAAATTACTTCCTATTTTATAGTTCATTATATTTTTAAGGAGCGCATCCTGATAGCTTACATGTGGTACCAGGGGGTTGCTGAGCAGCTCATATCCCTTTGGTTCAGTGCATCACAAGATTAAGCATGAAGAGCTGACCATGCATCTAAGCACATCCTCAGCACAGGAATCTCACAGGTTCCAAGGAGAGGAAGTGAAACAGAGAAGGGATTTTTTTTTTTGCTCTGTGGATTTATGAGAATGATTTTGTTTAAAAAAGAAATCCAATGCAATCTGAGTCAATAGTTGAGGAGAGTAGAGGCTAATATAGAATAATAGATTTATTTTATTTTATTCCTCATTCTATTAAGAATTCTACTAATATTTTCAGCCCACTGAGACAAAAGAAAGAAAAGAAAAAAGAAAATTTGATTGTTAAATATCATAACAGATTTCAAGCTCAAAGACCCTCACTATCTCAAATTCTGAAATTCTTTTTAGTGGAAATGAAAATGAACTAATGAGCAGCCCAAAACTCTGGAATTACTCTTCTAAATATCCAGTAAATGCATCCGTTAAAAAAAAAAAATTCTACTGTGGGAAAAGAGTAAGCATGATTAAACTAGATGATGCAATTTATTTTTCATCCTCATTACTAAGTATATTTTTATAACCTATTTATTGTATGCAATATATAAACTTTCCTGAAGATAAATGAAATGTGCACTTTACATATATATAGGTGTAAGTATAAATGATACATTTTTCCATTATATCAGCCAGGACCTGAATCTTTAAACTTTTGAAGAAACAAAATGAAATACAGCCCTTTTCCAATGTTGCTTACCATATCATAATTTTGTGCAATTTATCCATACGTAACATAACAATAAAATTGAACTTTGATTCTTGCAATCACATCATACTTGTTTATTTAAAGGTCAACCATTACTCTTAGAAGTAAACCCATTAAAATATTGTGACATAAGGATGTAAATTACAATGTGTCTAAATGTGAAGTTATTACTTAAACATCAAATGACACTGAAGACGTGACTAAAAACTAAATAAGATTCATCACTATTCAGCTGGAAAAATCAAGATCAGAGAGTATGTTTTTTTGGAGCAGTCTGATAGAGTTTGGCCTGAAAATTTGAAAACTTCATGAGATTGTGCTTTAAAAAAAATCTGATATTTTCTGATATTCTGTTTCCTTTCCAAGATACAGACAGCCATCTGAATGTGGACTGGCCAGCCATCTCAAACTGATTTATGTAGGAAAATTAAATGAAACAAGGTCAAAGCACCTCTGTGTGAAAAATAGCAGTCAGAAAAATATATCTGTACTGTATCAATTTGTAATGTTATCTTATTTTATCCTGATTGCTAAGTGGATATATTCTTCATCCTCCTCATTAAAATAACCTCACCAGAAAAAATGAAAAGGATTACATTCAAAGAGCATGGATATAATTCATGCCTAAAAGCAAATGCAAAAGATAATCAACTGTCTTAGAAGAAAGTCAAGAGGGCTTCTGTCTGAGCTACAGCAGTGGGTCTGGAGACCAAGTTTGCAAGGGACCAAAAAGAAAGGCAGGCTCTGAGTGGAACAGATGCTGAGACAAGGTACTTAAATGAATGAGGGAATGCAATATCTGTCATCAAAGTGTGAGCTAGTAGCGTGTGACCTATTTAGTCTAGTGAAACAAAGGCTGAGAGAGGATAATATTGCTGTCTATAAAGCCTTCCAGAGAGGGGTTTAAGCTTTGGGGAGGAAGATCTCCAAGTAAAAGGATATGTAGAATCATGGTTGTGAATACATTTAGACTAAAAATGTAAGAACAATCAGAGAGTCAGATCTCAAAAATGCATATATTTAGCATTGGACATAAAACATGAGAGGAAAGCCTTACATCACTTTAAACATGTTAAACAAAGAAAACAGTTACTTTGCTGTGGCAAGAAAAATCTGTCAATCTATCATGCTGACATCTTTGGGTTTTGGGGGGGTTTTTTAATACTTTAATGCCTTATTTTGGCCATTGAAAAGGGCAGCTGCAATCAGCAGGCTAACACACTTATCATCATCGACAAAAACGTACAGCTCCTGTCTGAAATACAGAAGGACCAGCATCAGAATATTTGGTAATTTTTCAAATACCCAGATTTGATAAAATTTACCAGGGCTACCTAAATATGAAAATTTTCTCTGAAAACTTAGATATTTGTCTGAGCTTCCAAATTCAACCAATCTGATTGTATTTAAAAGTACAGGTGGTAGTGAGAAAGGGGACCTGGAAAACCAAGGCCATGGATTTGGCAGGCTTACTTTCAGCTCATGGAAATAGGAAGTTTTACAGAAAATTAAAAGCTGTTAATATCACCTAGACCAGTGGCAGATCTAATGTTTGTAGCTGGTAGGGAGTCCAACAGAAAATTTTGTGGTAGATGTGCATGTTTGCATGACTGTGTGTGCTGAGCGTGTGTGTGCATGTAAGGCAGAAAAGCTCTGAGAGGACAGTAGCAAAGGACACAAGACAGTGCAGCTTTCTGTCTAGATAACACCCCCAAGGCAAGACTATTAATTTATTATACTTTTTAGAAAGGTCACTATCTTTTAAAGGACCTTGTCAATGCACTGTCTTCATTAACTTCTCCAGTTGCCATATATCCCTCTCTGTTGAGTTTGGGAGAAAGCCAGCAAAACGTCCATGGAGGGACACTGTGCAGGAGCAAGGCAGCAAAGAATGCCACAAGGCATTTGTTGGGTTTACTAGTCAGCTCAGAAAATCTGCCTTGTTTAATCTCCCTGTAACCGGGAGCATCCAGCTCAGCACCCTCCTAAAAAAAAAATCACGGTACACCAGATTTTCCATCAGTTTAGGTGTTCAGTCCCATTCCAGAGGGGCACCTCAGAGCTAGCCAGTGAAATTCCCAGTAGGGCTACAGAATGAGCTCAGCCTGTGTGGAGCAGAGCTACCTTCCAAGTGCACCTTCTACACTAAGCACAAGAGAGAAGTAAGGCTCAGAAAGTTTTTACCAAGAGTTATACAGTTCTGGTGGGGATGGACACCATTATCCCCAAGGTAAGAATCCACCTTGATGGAGATCGTAACAGGAGATGATTAACTGCCGACTTGTATTTGTCAGGAAAAAGTCACAGAAAGCCAATCTGATTTTCTTCTAAAATTAGCATAAAGAACTGGTGAGTAGACAAGTCATAAACATACATGTGATGCCAGCAAGGTTTCAAACTGTCTTTGTTAAGACCACAAAGTTCAGATGAAACTCATTGGATGGGTGCAAAACCATACTGTAAAGCTATTCTTAGAGACTGTGTACAAATATCTGCTTGGGCATGTTGGTTGTATCACACATGTTCATCTACAATTCAGTTGATGTAAGTTAGAGGAGTTTAATTAATTGCTCAGATGACATAACTGCTTGTTTTGTATGTCATAATAAAATTATTTAGAAAAATTTAAATGCTCTGAGATATGTTGCAATTTATCATAGAATCATAGTGTGCCTGGGTTTGGAAGAGGCCATAGAGATCACCTAGTTTCAAGTCCACTGCTGTGAACAGGGATACCTTTCACTAGACCATTTAATATGGAAATGTGAATTTCTCTCCATAGGCAAGAGAATCATGTTCGTATATATGGGATGGAGAACGAATAAACAGCTTGCAATACCACCAAAAGCATTTGTGGCTTATATTGTGACCAGAAACTGAGCTTAAGACAAGTGTGTCTGACTGTTGCAAACATTCAAACACCATATTGGCATGTTTGAGCAGAACACCTGAAGTAAAAGAAAATAAATAATCTTACGGTGTACTCAGGGATTGAAGGTCCTAAGCCAAAATACTGTTCTTAGTTTTGATCACTATATTTTACATATTATGTGATCAGCTGAGAATAGATGTGATGAAAGTAATAACGATGCACAGGTTGTCTAAAAGAAATGGAATGTTACAAGGAAAATTTGAGAAAACGAGGGTTATTTAGGCTAAATAAAATAAGATAAAGAAAATAGGTGATAATATATAAAATATTCATATAAAATACAGAGAAAGAGAATAAAATTTCTTCATTTATACGGAGATGGAAAAACATTTTACTTAATGTAGCAAAGCCTGAAGTTGAGGTTAAGAATTAAGAAAAATGTTGTATGAGTACTGAAATAGAACACTTTTAAAGTCTCCAAAATGGTAAGATTTTAATAATAATTTAAACAGTTATTTTTTAAGAGTGAGAAAAATATATTTTCCCTTGGGACACTGATGTTGCTAGAGTGCTTTCCAGAAATGTTTACTTATGGAATAGAAAAAAGATATTTGACAGTAAGGTTTGATATACCTTTTCAAGTAGAGTCATGATGTCAAAATTCTCGACCATTCTAAGATGGACTTTGGTACATCTATGAAAGACATGAAAGACTATACCCTGTTTTCCAAGCACATAATCAAAACAGTTTCACAGAACTTGGTCTCAATACCTACTTTCAGTCAGCTTCATCTAATACCTACTGAAGACAATCAAAAAATCAAACCTCAGTCAGGTTTTGTCAAGCTTCCTCTAGTACCTTACATCTCAAGCAGTTCATTCGAAGTGAGTGTATCAAGTGAAAGAGTACAGGACTCCTCTCTCAAAATGTGAACGGTATCATTTGGCCTGAAGATCACTTCAGGTAATCGTTTATATGATGAATGAATATGAAACAAGTGAAAGAGGGACTTGAGGCTAAAGGAGTTTAAAAGGATTTTGCAGGTATAATGACCATATCCCAGTGAGTTTCAAAGGAACTTCATTACTTTAAGTACCTTTGAGAACCCCATGCCACACAAACAGTGTAAGAGTTGTGCTTTAAGACACAGGGCGTGTGCACTTCATCCTCCTCTTCCTTTGGTATCTGCAAATATACAGAGACCAATCTAATTAAATTTCCAAAATGTACCAAGTTAGTTCAAAGTAATTGCCTTAATGCCAGTTCAGGACTCACATTGCCTAAAATTTTCTAAATTGTGATGCTAAACCTCAAAGATCCCAAAGCTTCAACAAAGGGTTTTGGAGAATTCCGGAGAACTTCAGCAAAACATTATGCCTTAAAAATTGTTCAGAATATTTTGTAATTTTTAAAATTAATTTTCAAGTGTATCTCCTAATCTGATTTTTTTCCTAAATATAACTGATAAGTTATCACATTATTTGTCCTAATTCCAATAATGAATAGATTTAATTGCTAGTTACCTGAATTTCTCCATTTTGAGTTAATAAAAATTTCCAGCATTTTTGTGTTAATTTTAGATTTAAACTGGGAACTACAGAATGCCGTCCTTCCACATCATAAGTACAAGCAATTTCTTTGTAGTGTGTTTAAACTCTCCATAGAGATTGTGTAGGGCATTTTTTTTTTTCAGGAAGCATCGAGCATTATTCTTGATTAGGCCTTATTCACTTTGATGATATTTAATATCAACATAACATGGACCCTATGTGTTTTATGGTGTTTTATTTCAGACTGCATGTGATCTAATCTCTTTAACTCAATGCCTTCAGCAACTGAAGCACATTTGATGTGCTCCTGGACAACATCTTCCAGTCCTGCTTCATGCATGAAAAATCCATGTTGTGCAATCAGATTATTCTGTGATGTGAACAGCTGTGTGAATTGGAAATCCTGCTCTAAAGTGCATGCCTCATCTGAAATAAACATTTGTGGACAAACACCCTAGGAAAGAAAGTTTGCCATTTTTTATTAAAAGAAAACTATGTTTGGAAAACCGTCCAAGAGAAATTAAAAATGAGATTTATGTTTTCATTTGTTCTTATATGAAACACATAATTTAGAGTGAAGGGGACTAACTGTGTTGCAGTACAGAATGAGGCCATTTTAAATTGAAAACAAGAATTAGCAATTGCTACAGACATTTATAAGCTAATGTGTGAATTCCACACTGTGGAAGAATGTAGTCAATATTGTGGTCAGTGGCTCAAAGACCAAGTGAAGATGAATCAGTGGTGGCTCCCAGGGGTCAAGAAGCATGGATACGTTGGAGTGAGTTCAGTGGAGGGCCATGAGAGTGATTAGGTTATTCAGAGATTTTGGGGTATGAAGAGAGGCTGAGCAAACTGTGGTTTCTCAGCTCAAAAAGAAAGGGCTCAGGGGGCTTGGTGGATCTTATCAATGCGTGTAAATACCTGCTTGGAGCAGGATAAGATGGCACAGCCAGTCTCCTATTGGTGTCCAGTAACAGTACAGGCAGGTATGGGCACAAAATAAAATATGGAAAATTATATTTTAAAATAATTTTTTTTTCCATTCTGTGATTTTGTGATTCATTAAATGCTTTACTTCCTTTTTATGGAAGGGGAAAAATGTTTTCATGTATTTGCATCCTTGCAGAGTACAGTGTGCAGGAGTTGTAAATTATACCAAAAGGTATAAGTTACTCAAACTCAAAACACTTAACAGTGTATTTTCCAAGAAAACTATTTACAATATAGTTCCCTAAGCTAACATTGCAATGAGTCCTGTCTCTGTAAAAGCTGACTCTGTGATGCTTTGAAGTTAAAAGCATGATTTTAAAGCAGGGACCTTTCAGCTCTTTTCCCTAATTACCTGTTGCTTTTGAGTTTGCAGTGACTGTAATGTTTTTGAAAACTGTCTTCTACTTGCTGGAAGTAATCTAAATTCCATTGTTTACCTGCATTTGTGATGTTTAGTATTTAGCACTGTAGTCTTCCAGTGGTCTGAGATATCCTCTTTGTAACTACTGTCATTTTTATTTTTTATCTATTTTTGTTAGCTTTCTTTTTTAGTAGCCTGTAACTTGCATCACTATGTGAACACTTATTTTATACTAATACACATCTAAAGTGACTGAAAGATGTTTTTCTTTATATTTACTATATCCACATGCTATCATTCTAAACATAACCTCTTGCTCCATGCCCTTTCCAGTAGTATTTCTCAAATGCTGTCTGAACAGCCTGTCACAAAGGCCATCAGCAAAGACATCAACAAAAATTTGGAGCTTTTTAATGAAGCACTAGGGTACACTGGAATGGACTCTTAAAAGTCTAAATGATAACTATTGAATGCTACATTTTTCTTTATATACTTCAGGTTTCTAATAAGTCAAGGACAGAAAGAACAGTTGTACACAATAGCTGATAGAAAAGAGGCTTAGCCCTGACTGAAGTAAATTAATTAGAAGACACATCAATACACTTACAAATATCAGTCCATTAATGCCATTGTGAAAGAAAATGCTTTCTGGCATAACACTTTAGAAGGAGCTTTTTTGTTTTATATAGGTAATGAAGAATTTGCTAAGATAGGACAGTAAGTTTCAACTAGAAACATTTTATAAGCAATCCTTTTTAAAATTTAGAAAATTTCATTTTCTATCTTTTGTAGACTGATTTAACTATTACCTATTTAGTTATGTTTTAGAATAGTGACCTTGCTTATTGGTATATTAAAAACAATGGGATGCCAGGGAAAGTTTACCTTTATTCCCCAAAGGAAAGCTTCTGTTTTCAATTACACCATGTATCTATACAGCAATTTAAACAGACACAGAGAGCAGAGTTCTCTGCTAGATTTATTAAATAAGACCTCAATTCAGGGGAAAGAAAATGCCAATTTTTAAGCAGATTCTCTAATATAAGACTATTCCTAATACATGTTAATTTGGACAATGGATGATTCATGAAATGACACCTCAGCTATTTTAAAGAGATGCTTGATGTCTTATTTTTCATTTTCATGGCTGCTACTTTTTTTTCACTCCATATAAAAATTTAACCTTTCAGAAAATATTACTGTACAGAGACCATAAAACTAGGAAAGAGTGGTAGGCTTGCCCTGAAAAGGAAATCTCACCAAGATGTGTTCATTGCTGGTTTGAGCTATAAAACTGATATCACCCTGTGGTTGCCTGCCTGGCACTTCCTCTATTCATTGCCTCCTGCTAGTTTTCCTAGAGGTGGAGGATTGCACAGGGCATTGGGAAGGTCACTGTGGTTTCCTCCTGCTGTTGTGCTGCCAGGCTGGCAAGGCTGGTGCCTGGTGCTGACAAGCACACTGGGAAGAAACCAGTGTTTGGCAAATCACGTTCTTCTTTGGCTTTTCATTCTGAAAAAGCCAGTTTAAATAAGGTATACTTGACTTCTTACCGCTAGAAATATCAGTCTTGTCATCTAAGCCACCATTAAGAGCTCGCTAGAGAGATTACTAGGTATTTACTGGTAAAACAGAAAAATCAGGCAGTTAGAGATGAGGTTCAGTGGTTTTCATCTGTCTCAGAGCAGCTGGTACATCAAGGCATTTGAACTCCAGTGGTGGTCTAGCAGATGAAGAAAGATTATGCAAAGGCAAGGAGGATCCCTAATTAATCCTGTGGCTGCAGGAACTTTTCAAAGCCAGTTAGTTACTGCAGACACTATAAAAGGTATGTTAATTTACCTGTGGATCTCCCTAGTCAGCTTGGGTTATTTCCCTGCACTGGATCTCAGAGGCTGACATCTTCTTGTCTCGTGCTATTGTGGCATGGGTTCAACCACAGCCCAGCTTCTAGATGCTATGTTCTATGAGAATGCAGCAGTCAAGCCATGAAACAGATTGGATTTGGGCCTTGACCGTCTCCTTGGCCCCAAGCTGTCTAAGCACTAGTACACGAATATATGAAATCCAAGTAACAAATGGAGCAATCAGGTAGAATATGGTGACTTACATATAAGCATCAGCAAAACTCTTGAAGGAAACACTGCACATTAATAGCTATCAGATATAATGTTTTAAGAAAAAGCAAGAGAAGTATAAAATTGCTGAACAGAATAATTCAGATGTTACCATAATTTGCCCTCTGGTGGATATGCATTATGTATTATATGAAATTCTATGAATTTGCACAATTTTCCCTCACACTCTCATATCATTTAGTGGATGGAATGGATGTTGATTACTTAATGAGCAGCTACTCAAGTTTTTTTCTCCTGTGTGGCCCCAGGCTTTATTTACTATAGGAAAGTTAAATCTGCTCTAAAGGCAGAATAACTAATTATCTCATGGTCTAAGCCACTCTCCAAAGTACCTGGATGTTTTACAGACATAGGGTTTGGCACAATCCAGTCAAGTTTTTAATCCCCTGCCTACTTAAACATGGTCTTGAGAAGAAGAATTCTCTGGAAAAAGGGTACTACGTTTCTTTCAATTTTACATGACCATGCACCTCGCTTGGGATACTTCCAGACACACCTACAGGTTGGGTGGAGAAGTGATTGAGAGCAGCCCTGTGGGAAAGGACCGGAGGGTGATGAAAAACTCAACATGAGAGGGCAACATGTGCTCACAGCACAGCAAGCCAATGGAATCCTGGGCTGCATCAAAAGGAGCCCCATCAGAAGGTCGAGGGAGCGAATTCTGCCCCTCTACTCTGCTCTTGTGAGATCCCACCTGCAGTGCTGCATCCAGCTCTGGTGCCACCAAAACAATAAGGACGTGGAACTGTTGGAGCAAGTCCAGAGGGGGCCACCAAGTTGATAAGGGGACAGAAGCACCTCCCCTATGAAGTCAAACTGAGAAAGTTGTTCAACCTGGAGAAGTTTGCATGGAGACCCCATATCAACCTTGCAGTATCTGAAGGGGCCTGCAAGGAAGTTGGAGAGAGACTCTTCGTCAGGAACTGTAGTGGTAAGACAAGGAGGAATAGCTTCAAACTGAAAGAGAGTAGATTTAGATTAGATCTTGGGAAGCAATTTTTTACTGTGAGGTTGGTGGTGGAGCAGTTAGCCTAGAGAAGTTGTGGTGCCCCATCCCTGGAAGTGTTCAAGGCCAGGTTGGATGGGGCTTTGAGCAGCCTGGTCTAGTGAGACGTGTTGTTGCCCAAGGCAAGAAAAAGAGAGAGTGCGCAAATTTTCAGTTTTTATAGTGAAATTTCATAGTAAAAGTAGAAAAATCTTGAAAAGGTGAAGTACATGAAGGCATTCCCTTAAAGAAAAACTTCTCAGTGAATGAAGCAAGTGTCAGGCAGATTTAAAAAAAGGAAATGCAATCAGTCTTCCTATTGATTTATATTTATCCTTATCTAATTCTGTATATAATCTAAATTTAAATCCACCTACCATCTACTGCTACAATTTCCATCCACTGGAAATTAAAATCCGGTTGTTTACCTCATGCTGAATTATTCTATTTACAGATACTTCATTTATGATTAATCAGAAATTTCAATTGCGTGAGCTAGGTAGATTCATTAATAATGCACGCGATGGAGCCCACTAATCCCAGCCCACAGCTTTTAATGACCTCACACTCCCTTTCTGTGAATGTACAGATATCTTGCTTCCAAACAGCATGGTTTTTACCCCACTTCCTACCCAATGCTGTAACTGGCTACTCAATTCCTAATTATTATTAATGACTCAGTTTACCCTGAGGAAAATTTTCAAGAAAGCAAAAGTTACCAATTGCACATGCCTCATTAAAGTCACATTACTTTCAATATTTGAGAGGATACTTCAAAACCATAAATAACTAATTAAACTAGCTACATCACCTTCCTCCTCTGATGTGCATGTAGGAATGGATTTAATCTTGTCCGTTACCTGCCATCAAAGCAAAGTAATGAAATTTACTTTTTCATACTTTTTTTTTTGAGAACTGAAATCATAGACATTGATTAAAATAGTCATAACCTAGAAGGAAGACCTTGTTTGTGAAAAAAAATTTAAAAGGATTTACAAAAATATCTTATTTGAATTGCACAGATTCTCTTCAATAAATACCAGGTTTGATCACAGAACATTTGGGGTCAGAAAGCATGTCTGAGGATCATCTACTTCAACATCCATGCTAAAGGAATGAACATCTGTTTCCTTCCAAATCTGCAACTTGACCTGAACCACTTGGTACTTAGTACACAAATTGACACAAAAATAGCAAAACCTTTAAATTCAGCAATCTTCAACTTCTGCGGAAGTTCTGAGCTAGAGAAATTTTCCAAGCTTAAAACCAGGACTCCAGATGCCAGTGTGAAGGCTGTCTGTGGAAATAATCAGAAAATGCTGAAAAGGATCACACAGTTCATTTGTATGTAGTTATTCTTTGGTACTCAGAATCACAGAATCACAGAATGGGTCAGGTTGGAAGGGATCACAGTGGGTCATCTGGCCCAGCTTCCCTGCTCAAGCAGGATCATCCCAGGGCACATGGCACGGAATTGCATCCAGAGGGTTCTGGAATATCTCCAGTAAGGGAAACCCCACACCCTCTCTGGAAAATCTGTCCCAGTGCATGGTCACCTGCACAGTAAAGAAGTTCTTCCTCATGTTCAGGTGGAACTTCCTGTGCATCATTTTCTGCCCATTGCCTTGTGTCCTACTGCTTGTCATCACTGAGAAGAGCCTGGATTCGTATGGTTATCCCCCCTTTAGACAATTATGCACATTGATGAGGTCCCCTCTCAGTTGTTCTCTAGGCTGAACAGGCCCAACTCCCTTGGCCATTCCTCTTCCCTAAATCATTTTTGGACCCGCTCCAGGAGCTCCCTGTGTCTCTTGAACAGAGGAGCCCATAACCGCACACAGCACTCCACAGTGGCTTCACCAGGACTGAGTAGAGGAGCAGGATCACCTACCTCAACCTGCTGGCAGTGCTCTCCCTAATGCACCCCGGGATACCATTGCGCTTCTTGGCCACAAGAGCACTGCCGGCTCATGGCAGCTTGTTGTCCATCAGGACCTCCAGGTCCTTCACAGATCTAGTTTCCAGCAGGTCAGCCCCCAGCCTGTACCAGTGGTCAGATACTCTTAGATATTCATATTATAAGTCTAATATTAGAAGATAGGCATCAGTGAAGCATCTCCAGAAGTTCTATGCCCCAACAGTTCTGACCATTGTCATGAAGCCAAAGGAGTATATGTACCAAGGACACAGAGACCTTTCCACTGCTTAGCTTATAACAGAGATATGTACTCCAACACTGACACAAAAACTTGGGTGGTTTGGGTCATAGGTGTGACTTTACTCCTTTTCAGCGTATAGCCCTAGGACACTGTAGGAAGAGAGGTGTGGGCTAAAAATACCATAGATGATGAATAGTGGGAATTTCTATTTGATGTGTGAAGGCTCACATCAAAACCAAGGTGAAAAATCTCACCATCTCAGAAAACAATTTTCTCCCAAACAAAAAGGTGTTTGGAGAAGGTAGATGCAGGGCAGGTAAGAACTGTTAGACATGGCCCAAACTTTGAGACTGTCAACTGAAGCAGGTATTGCAGTGGTTTTAAGCATAAAGTTATAGAAAGTAGACTGCACCTATAAGAACGTTCATGGCTGCGGAGAAGAAGATGCTACCTTTGCTGGTATCAGCCTGTCTGCCTGGGATAGCAGGAGAGGAAGTGCTCAGAACACCCATGAGGATCCAAAATGTCAGTGCAGTGTCTGCTCAGCTCTCCTCCACTCAGCTCAGGGTCATCTCTGCAAAAAACCTTCTTCTTTCAGGCACAGATCTAGTTACTTCTACTTTGCTGGACACAGAAAGGAGAAAAATGGCCAATTTCTTCTGGAGCCCCTGGGAGGAGCAGAGTCTCACTAATATCCCTGTGCACCTGTGAGAGTGACAGTCCACTTTATAAGCTTCAACATTGAATAGCTGCTATGGGTATTTTTTTCTCTCTGTGTGAACATAAGCACTGGCTGGTTCCAAGCAAGGAACTGAAGAATTACATCTATTTGCTGTCACTATATATTTTGTATAGCTCCCAGGAAAGACTTTAATTTGCAACACACAGGCAATCATTTTTGTCAAGTGGCCTTATTATGATTATTACTTGTTGTATGTGGTTCTCAACACATTTATGGTAAGATCTGAGCCAGCCTAAATGACCTTGCAGTACACAGGATCACATCCAGAGAAGAAAGTCTTTTCCTTTTTTGAGGAGTGGCTTAGATATTTCTGAACATTTCATTACAGACATATACATTTTCAGTGAAGATTCTGGCTTTATCAGTCAAGTTTAGGCACTTCACTGGTATAAATCAGAAAAGTGTTTCAATGCTTCTATTTTAGTTTTTGTATGCTTATCTAGGCTAAGTTTTACATTGTAAGTTCTTAATTAATATTGCTTTTATTTTATTAATAAAATAACCTAATATTTCATTAATAGTTGGCAAAAAAATAGCAATTTATTTCAGGCTAATAACAGAAAAATCATGCCAAAATAATATAAGAATGATAAATAAAGGAAAATCAAGGCACTCTAAACAGTACAATGCCTTTTGGATTCTTATTATGTTCTGCAGTCAGCTGTTTTCTAAAGGTCTTGGCTGGTATCCTAAAAACCTTTCAGCAGTATAGTCTAAAATTGCAAATATGAGTATGAAAATAACACAGGAGCTGGAAGAAACTTTGTGCACATTAGCGTGCTTAAAGAAAACTGTGCTTCCATTTATGACCTTAGCAAGCACAAAAATTCATTTGTATTTATAGCACTTTAGAAAGCACGTCCCCTTAGTGGCAGCAAGGCTCAATGGGAGAATTCATGGTTTAATAGCATAATGGGCTAATAGCAACACCTATACCTGAGTCTGTAATTGTGTCCCTCTGGATATGGGGACCTCGTCTGAACACATTCAAATTGTCCTAGACTGCATATGCCTGGAGCTATTCCAAGCTCATTCCACTTCACAGCTGCTGTAAAAATAAACTCAGAGTATTGCACTTCATTCATTTAAAAGCACTTACAAGAGCTATGCTCAGATTGGGGATTTAGTGATGTGAAATACTACTGGTCCAGTGTAGTTGCTTTCCAGATAGCTTCTAGGTGCAATCAGGAAGGAGGCAATTAACTACCTATAGAGTACATTCGAAGTGCAGTGAAACTTTTCTTACAAACACACATAACCCACAGGACCTCAGTGTCAGAACAGTGGACATTACTGCCCTGGGATGTCTATCTCACATGAAGAACATATATAGGAATACCTTACTACTATTGCTATTTTAACATCTCAATTCTCTGCACTTGTAGCAATGTCTGAGGGTTACTAACTAAGTAGTTGTGCTCCAGTTGGCATGTTAAGATTACATCTATTAAGAAATTGCTCCCCAAAGAGGTCAGAGACAAAAGAGAGCAAGAAGCAGAGAGGAACAGCTCTGGATACTGGATTAACTCCCCTGTGTCATCAGGTGCAGTGACAGAACACCAGGAACACAGCCATTACTTTTAAGAAGCATAATTTTCATGTCAGTGATTTCTATGGCTTTTGAGCTGTTTGATACTTGAAAAGCAACGTATGGTGTAGTGGGCTTCAGTAGTTGCTGAATGGTTAAAGTGCTTAAAATATTATCTAAAATATTACTTAATAGAAATGTTGCAATAGTTCCCAAATATTTTTCTTAGCTTTCTACAGAAATAAATTAATTCCTTGAAATTCACTTTGGAGAGACTCTCACTTTTTCTCGTACTTGAGAAACAATTTATGAAGGTACAGGGAAGCATCAATCTTCTCAAACCAGAACAGCAGAGATAAACACTTGATGCACTCTGATACACAGAGATAATGCAGGCTCAAGAGGCACAGTATTGGGCATCTAGGTCTCTGAAGTGTGGAATTTTCAGCTTGAAAAGTAACAGCTTCAAGTTCTTCCAAGAAACTGAAGGAAAAGAGTTTGAAAAGGGAAAAAAATACAGAGGAAAAAAAATCTGTAATGGAAATTGCTTCTTCTGCCTTAATACATAAAAAGCTGGTTTCCTATCAGTTGCAGAGGTGCAAATCTCAGCTGTTCCTGAAATTGCAGGACTCTTAACTGACAGCAAAAACTGGTCCAGCAAAAATAGTTTTATTTTTTATTGTAGCCACCTTGCAACAAGCACTGTCCTTTAGAAACAAACCTTTGAAATTGAATGTTCTCTTGCTGCCTTTTATCAGAGTAGAGCAGCCCGTCAGATCTCTTTGCAGTTTCCCAGGGGTGCCTGCAGACATTAAAAGAGATCAGCAGGTCAAGGCACATTAAAACATGAAAAAATCCCAGACAGATCACACCCAGAATTTACCTCTAATGTCCTCTTCAGGCAAATGTTCTTGCATAAATTCAACTTCATGCACACCTGCCAGTTAGTCTGTAGAGTAAAAATATATATATTTCAGGGATGAATAGTAAATCATTTAAGATAAGATAGCCTGGAAGTACACATCAAGAATTTCTTAGTATTGCTGCTTGAGGGTGGAACATACAAGTAGAAAATGATATACCACTTAGAAGGGGAGGAAGTAGGACCGTGCAATAGTTAAAGCTGTTTTTGCAGGTGTTTAATATTTCGATTTTGTAAGCCCTAATTTGCCTGGAAATATTTAACTGGGCCTGTTTCTGTGCAGTTCTTTACAAATTGTTTCAACTTGTAACATTTTCAAAAGTGCTTGGGCAGTACAGGACTCTTGGTTTGGAAACAGACTTAAGCTCAAATTTAGAAAAAAATGCATAGATGCCTAAAGGATCATAAATGAATTTTTGTCAGGATCATTCCATTGAGGTCTTTAGTGTAAGTGACATAGGAAAGAGTATCCACAAAATCTAAGTTCAGCCTAGAAGGGCTCATTTCCCCAGTCACCCTACACAGTCCATGGGAAAGAAAATTCTTCTGGACAGTTATTAGGAAGCAATGTGTTTGTATTAAGGGATGTGGTGACTTACCCCAGCCTCTGTTCTGGAATGAGACCAGGCACCCACTCTACTCCTGGGTTTCCCTGAGAAGTAAACACAACTCAAGATATTGCAAGGTCCCAAACGCTCAAAAGGAGGAGGGAATCAGGAGGGTTGGAGTAGGTGAGAAATACTTTAGATTATGAATGCTGACTGGGGGCAGATAATTGTGTGTGTGTGTGAATGGCTGAAACTGAACATTTGAACTCCCAAGCATAATCCTACTGCCTGCTACCTGCGACAGGTACAGACTGGTTGTGGATTTTGACAAAACCTGGAACTAAAAGAAGTGACACATGCTGAATCACGTGGTTAATACAGGACATGAGACAGAACCACCAGTTTGGATATGTTGTGCATCTGCAAACAGAGTGTTCAAATGGAGAAAAACAAACTGTAAAATGGAGAGAAGGTCCCAGAAGAGCTGAAGAGCCCAGTAATGCACCCAAACAGTATGTGCCTGAGACACATAGCCATGGGCAGCTTCGTGGCACACAGCTGACATGACTCTGCCCAGCTTTCCCAGCAATTGAAAATGGAGACTTGAGTGAATGTGGCTTTGGAAAGTCTGTGAGTGTGTGAAATAATCAAAAAGGGTAAAAGCTATAAGCTTGGAAGGTTTTAAGTAAATCCCAGTATTCAAATCCTATACAGGATTTTATTCAGTTCATCTCACCCATGACAAGGGTTCAACATGAGGAACTGTGCAGGATCAACAAGCCTTTCAATCATATTCTCAAAAATGTTTTCAGTTTTGATGGGTGATAAGGGGGCCCAGCAAAGTTCGCCTTTGCTCATGTCAGTAATGCTCTGCATTCAGCAGAGAGAGCAGGAGTGAAAGCCCTTCACGCTGAGAAATGTAGGCTGGATCCATAACAAAATTTGGAACAGAGTCTGAAACAGTGTTACATCTAGTTTTGACATTGGCACAGATGAATACGTCTGTTTTCATTATTTTGGTTAGTGATATTTTTCAAGTTTATTTGCATTCAGTTGCAGAAAAATCCCCCAAACCAGTGGATTCTGTTGGTGTGGAATAGAGATCAAGTATAAGCAATAGGAACAGTTTTGGTTTCATATTCTTCTTTTTGTGGGGTGGTTTGGGTTCTGTTTCAGATATTTTGGTTTTGGGTACAGTTTGGGGTTTTTTTAGGTTGTCTGGCTACATTTTTTACTTGAAGTTTGCCAGGTTAAACTATCCCAAAACCAAAATGTTATAAAAGAAAGGATCAGATCTTGAGATGCAAAACTATCACCTTTTGAACAGCTCTGCTGATCTCTTTAGCTTATCCTCTGAGAATTCTACCCTCTGTATGGCTTCCATAATTGCAATGTTCAATCATCTCAAAGACATTATTTCACTGTCTTGTTGACTGAAATTATGCCTCCTATTCGCATCTGATAATGGTTCTGATTTTGAGTCACACAATTCAGATACTTCACAGCAGTAGCAGCAAAGGCAGAACATTTTAATTATTTTGCAATGCCTTTGTTGCTGGTGTCATTTTATCTCTCCTCCTGACATGCTGTTGTTGTACATGCACATCCCATAATAGGCACTCAGAACTAGAAATAATGAAACAGCTATAGAATGGAAGTCAGGTTAAAGTCCTGTGTTTAGACCTAACTGTTTTCTTGTTACCAAACCCACTTCAATGAAGTTTTAAATTTTGCCAGTCATTCATTTGGATCTAGAGCTTCTAAACTATGATGGATTTATGCCTGATGCAGTCCATAAGGGGCAAAGGAGGTGTTAATTTACTCACATTTGATTGCTATTCCAGTTTTATGCTCCTGGTATGTTTTTATTCTTTCTTTTAGTCAAAAAGTGTTTGTACTTTAAATTAACTCCATAAAAATGTACACATTAATTCATTTGTCTTGTATGGCTAAAAAAGAGCTAAAAAACACCTGATAAATTAGGTTGCTATTCTTATGCGAAATTAATCTGACACACACATGCTAAGAATGCATATATATATTTATATATATCTTTATATGGTATTTAAAGGGTCCAGAGAAGGTAACTCTATCTAGCTTGATCCAGGGTCTTAGAAACCTAACCAAAAGCTTTTCCTAATTCTTAGATTGAGTCTTTATTGAACTTAGACCTAACCATTATTGAAGTTAGATCAATTTCTTCCCTAGAATCTTTAAAGAATGACTGACACCTGCTTTTTACACACTAGGTTACTATCCCTTATTCCAACTTTTTCCCTGTTTTTTCTTTCTAAATCTTTATATTTTTCTAGAAATAAATCATTTCCATAACATCTATGTATTTTTTTACTCAAAGATGCATCATTAATTTACATATATTTTTTAAGTTCCTGGAATTAGACACTTATTATAACAGTTGTCTAATCTGTTTCTAAAGAATTTATATGTTATCTTTTTTACAATCTACCCCAATATCAGTTTTTTATTTGGCTAGAATGAGGCTTTTCCTTTTTGGCAATAGCATTCTAACATTAACTGCTATTTTGCTACCTATCCGCTTTAAGGTCCAGATCCCTTCTTTCCTCTGTTTTATAGTCTTTTCTCTTTTGCATTTGTATGTTTTATTTCTACTTCTTAGTGGAAAACTTGTATTTTCTTTGTTAATTTAATTCTCTTGATTTTGGACCCCATTTCTTAAGTGGATGAGTCTATTTTTTACCTCTGATCCTTTCTTCTGATCTCGTGTGAAACACTGTCAAAATATTCCACTGGGTGGAGAAAATCTTCTGTGCAAGAGTCGACTGACACAGTGTTTATACCCCCTTTAACTACCTGGATGTAGCCATGGTATTCCTCGAGGGAATTCCCAGGAGCACACGAACACAGGCAGAGAACATCGGCACACACGATGTTTATTGTCTCAGATCACTTTTTATGCATAAAACTCAATGGAATTTAGTTCCACTCATCATTCTGCTTTGGAGTTATGTGCCTATACTGTGCAGAAAAGTCTTTCTGTCTTAACTAACAAATGCTACACTTATGGCTGCTGCATCTGATCACCTTGTAATGAACATTGTCAAATACATTGGCTTGACTTTGGTGCAGCCATGAGCTTTGTCTCTGTCAGAGACTGAAAACAGTTCATGCCCCAAACATTGATATAAAGTTTTGTTCATTATAAAGAAGCTACAACCAAAGAAGCCTCCCTGAAGACTGGGACTTCGGACTGACAATCAAACTGCTGATTAGATAAAGGGAAACCTATTGTTCAATCATCTGAGGCTGAGGGAAAGGTATGCATCCACAAAAGGCCAAAGTCACCAGCTGTGCTGAGTTTGGGGTGGGGAAGAGCACAGCTCACAGAAGCCAGATTTACACAGACTTCCCCCCAGCTGAGAGGGGAGGAGGAGGTTTTGGGTGCATTGTGTAACCTCTTGTCAGATGCAATAAACCCCCATCCTCCATTACCCAAACTGGCCCAGCTGTGGAGCCCCCAACCCCACAGGCCACATCCATGGGACTTTCACGTGNGAGTGGTGATATTTTCCTTACTCTGTCCCTGTCACTCTCTTTCTGTCCCCCCCCACCTATTTTCTAGTTCTTTCTTTCTCTCTTTCTCTCATATTTACTATCAAATAAAACCCTTACTATTGTCACTGGCATATGGTCTCGTTTGCACCTTAATTCAGGCAGAGAAATTTCCCAAGAACCTTAGTAATAACTGGATCATAACACTCTGCTGGATCATTTATTTCCCATTGTCTTGTTTAGGTTAGTTTTCAGTTCAGTTTATGGTGGCAACAGCCTGTGCAACCTCTAGTTCATGCACGTATGATGGGAGTAAGGGAAGCTAAACACTCACAGGTAAAACACCATCATGCAGAGGATCATTCTGCAGTTCTTCAGTGCTGTGGGCTGGAGACTCAATATAGGCATGGGTATAGATTGCCGAAAAATCAAAGTTGTTAAGCTAGTTATTCTTGAACATGTATAGTCTTTGTAAGAAGTCAAAACTAGTATGTGGCAATACGTGGTTGTATAGACAACATAATTGGTCTAAGGTTGATTTAAATTTAATCTCAAAGTCAAAAGCATGAAATGTATCTCTTCTAAAAGTTAAATTAACGCATGTCTAAAATATTTTATACTGACCAATATAGATAGAATCCATTCATTGATTTTGCTAGGAAAATTCCAACTCATATCACTTGGGAAATCTGCCCTCTCAAAAAGACTGAAGATCTGAGAGGTATTGATGCCTACTAAAATTAATAGGAACTGCTGATGCTCTTGGAAACAAATTCTGTAGAATTGCATTATCTTAACTTACTGCTTTTTATCTTTTTAATGTGTTTTCTATTCTTATTATAAGGTCCAGCAGAAGGACAATATCCTGCAACACAGCAAAATTTCATCTTCATGTGACAACTACTTTAGTCACAACCACTTTTCCTCTCAGAAAGTTATTCTACAATGTACTGAACATTGTCAGTGAACTGACAATGGGACTGTGAAGTATTACCAGAGAAATATTTTTCAGTGTTGCTTTTGATAGTATTTGATGCATGCTATGAAAGATTCCTGATTTTACTAAAGTTGGAAACAGAGCTTAGAAATTTTTTCCGGAAGAGAATGTTAACACCGGTAATGAACTATTCTTATAAAGTTTTTAAAGTAATCAATTTGCGTATCTTTCAATGTTAATCAATATCTAACTGTTGGGAAGAGAAACACTGAACCAAGATGAACATCTCAGAGCACTATTTATGTGCCAATATGTGGGAATAGTTGTGAGTGAACAGAACATGGCCCTTCCAGGGGATGGATCATTCATTCATGCAGATTATTAGAGAACCACTTCAGGAACAGCTGCCCAGACATCAGTGTCTTCTAGTGTCCTTGACAGGTGACCAAGTAGCTGCTACATCTCTGGTGCACAGCAGTGTCAGCTCACCCTAACTCTTACCACGGGCACAGGCTGATACAGAAGTAAAAAATGTCTTTTCCCATTTAGAGTAAATTTCATTCTCCTCTGATCGGCAGCAAAGGGAGCAGTTCGTGTTCAACAGACCTTTGAGTTTTAGGGGTAAAGACCTTTCTCTGGCCTTATGCAGCTTATCTTGGATTCCATATATTAGTACTTAAAAGTCTATTAATCCTAGCTGAATGTGCTTTACTAGAAACTTTGAAATAAAAAGGCAGGATAACTGCTGAACAAAACAGAGGGCACACACTTCTTACCTGATATTCCCCCTGACATTTCAGCATTCAGCCTCTCTCAAACTGTGTAGCTGCAGCAGCAGAGATAGGGAGATATGGAGTGACTGAGTCACCTCTGACATTTATTTTGAGTCATGAAAATAATATTATGCATTTACAGTGCAGTAATTTTTCAAATTGAATTTATCCTTGTGGACTTCTCCAGCATCCTTCTTATCAGGTGATAAGACTGAGTTTTGTTCACATTATTTTCCAGCCATGCTTCATAACTTGAAGGTTTCCCATTCAGGAGGAATATTTTTGTTAGGGCACATGGACCAGTCGATCTAACCCTGCCAGTGAACTGCAGGAAAGGCCAGCAAATGGTTCAAGTCACTGGTGCTCTGGCCTAGAAGTCCGTCACTGAAGAGAGCTAACATTATTAGTGCATTAAATTTCGCACAGTACTGGAATAAGTGGGTATATACTATGTGAGAAAATAGCAACCCACTAATAAAAAAGAAATCATTTTGATTTAAATTCCTTCAAATTGTCAGCTGGTTTTCCCACCGAGTAATTTCCTTCTGTTAATCCAACAGCCACTACCAGCAATAGGCAGCTGATTCCTCCAGCTAGTGTTTTTCTGTAACTGCTCTGAATTAATTCTGCACATCAATTTACAAACAGATTCCAAATATGTGAGATGTCCCAACAGTATGAAGCTTTGCACAAAAACTTGAGCTACACAAAATCCATGCCGTAGTATATATAACCTAATATAATACAATCACAATATATTACAGCCACGGAAGTAACAAGAATTTTGATTTCACATGCAAATAAGCTGTGAAAGTCTTATTAAACAGAGACTTGCTGTAGTTTTCTGGTGTCTTCCTTATTGAATTTTAACTTTCACTGCGTGTCTCAAGTCTTAGAGCAAGAGTTATGATGTTGAATTTGTGTTAGAGCACTTTCTCAAAAATTTCGTCCATTTTTTCTTCCACTGCTATTTTCTGTGTAAGGTTCTAATTATTGGATGTAAATCTACAGCAAACCTTATACCATCTTCTATAACAGCTGTGTGCTATGACAAAAGGCAAAAACCAAACATCCATGCAGTATTATGCTTCCCACTCTAGCGTATGTAAAACTTGTAGTAAATGAGGCAAATGATCTACTGTTTGGGCTAAAGTTTTACAAATATTTTGGTATCTTGATGTTAATGTTTAATAAACTAATAAATTAAAGCGCCACTATATTTCTGGAAAATATAGTAAATATCTAGAGAATATCTTTCACTTGAAAAAATTTAAATGTGTTGCTTGAACCACAATTCCTATGATTTATGGATCAAAAATGAATTATTCTGAAATAAAAATTTATTTGTGAGGCAACGTATAGATTTTCAGTGCTTTAATATATTAACTGAATGTTGCATGTCACATCTGATTACAAAGTCCACCCAGGTCCTGTAACAGAAGAACAGAGGGTACCCCATGACTACTCTGTCTCCAGCCTAGTTTTTCAGGTAAACTTCTGTTGTCCTTCCTATAAAGTGTATGCGCAACCAGATTTGGGTTAAATTTCAAAGTTATAAGCTTTTTCTTAGTCAAATGTTTGTAAGTCCTGTAAATGGACACTCTCACAGCACACCCTTTGGCAAAACAGACTACAGACACTCCTCTAATGTCCTCTGAGATCTCTTTTAATGAGCCTTTGACAATTTCTTCGTATGTGAAATGTGAACTTTCACTGCTTTTCCTGCACAGCTGTACTACAATTGGGAATGTTGGATTACTTATATGGTTTTCGTGCTTGTCTTTCTATGAAAATTTTCTCATTCAATTATCCTTGAGCATATGGGTCTACATCTGACTTCATGTACTCAAACTGTATCTGTGTTTCACATATTAAAAACAAAAACTATTGACACAATGATTCCTCCACAGGGACTGTTGCAAAGTGCTTCATCTTATACACATTCTGTGCACACCTACCGAGGCATAAACCTACATGTCTCACAGACATGGCCCTGCCTTGTTCTTGGACTGAATTTGTTGATACACCTAATATCCAACAAATCTTCTTATCTGCTTGTTTTTTATGGTTTGTTTGGGGGTTTTTTGGAGACTTTTTTGCCCAATGATACCTGAATCACAGGTAAAAATTGCATTATCAAAACTTTGTCTTAGAAGATTTACATTTGGAATGCCTCTGAGTGTTTGAGAATACATTTGAGAAAATATAAGTGACAAAAGCAGGGAAAAAAAACTGTGCTGGAAGTGAAATTATATTATCTCCTTTTAGACAAAATTATGAAAATCTGGGTTTTATGGCTAATCTAGAACAGTGACTGAACCCTCAAGACTCCTGGTAAAGTTACAATCGTAAGGCTGCACCTTCTCTTTAAACTACTTTTACAACCTTGTACTTTTCCTAAATCCTTTCGATTAGCCTGGAGCACAAATGTCAAAATTCTGATTTTTGCTATTGAAGTATATGAACATAACCAGTTTCTTAATTTATGTTGTTAAACATTTTGTGAGGAAATTGCCTATTGTGTTTTTTTGTGGTTTTCATTAATATAATGTATCTCAGCGTTCTCTAAGATTAAAATCAAAGATGAATAACTTTGTGCTCAGCTAGAGCATGCCATTTGCTAATTCATCTGAGATCAATAATGCTTGAATGAATAATTTAGTGAACCACTGTGCATCCTTTTTGGCTGCTTCATTTTCTTCCACAAATTAAACTTATTTGCAATAATATACAGCATTTAGAGATCTGGGGAAAAGAACCACTTTTTCTTTCTCTTTATTTTCCTTTATTTTTTTCTTAGTAAGCAGCAAATTAATGTTTTTTTTTAATTCTGAATACCTGACTGAAAAATCTTTCAGGAATTTAAAGTCTTAATATTGGCTTTTATTAAAGCACTCTTTGGACTTTCTTTTTACTTTTTGCTTGATGATTGTTTCTGTGATGCTCATTGCGGTCCTGTGCAAATAAGTGATTATGAACAACATATGTAGTGTTGAAAAAAAGATACAATATTTTATATGTGCATGGTAAGTGAACACCAGTGTAACAGTTGTCAGACAGATTGATCTTTTGTAGCAAGCCCAAAATGCCTGAAAGAAATTGAACATATGCAAAACACAGTTAGGCCAGTGACCTAAATTACCAAGTCATTAAATTACCACAGGTCATTCCAGGTATTTGGGTGTGATGCCTCTGTTCAGAATCATTTAAGACTGAAAAGATCAAATCACAGGATCAAATAGGAAAGATCTGTTCAGTGAAATCTTTTTCCTAAAAAGGGATTAATGCACTTTTAAGGAAGGGTTCTAGCTAGGGAGATATGGATTAGGATGCTTTTTAACTCAGGAGTGAAGTGAAATGATATTACCATAATTATGTTTCCATGTTTTCTTCTAATAATTAGTCTGAGGGCAAAAAAGGTGGGGTGGGGGAAGAAAAGGCCAAAATTACCATGTTTTTTTGAAAGAGCTTCAGGAAATGAACGGATGGATGGATGGATGGATGGATGGATGGATGGATGGATGGGTGGATGGATGGACAGACACTTTCATTCACAAAGAATTTTAGCTGTTTTGATCCTAAGACAGATATCTCAGAAGCTTTACTGTATAAATGATTTAAGAAGACTCCTTCTGCTAATGTCACTTTACTGCCGGCCTTGCAGTTATTTTGATGACTTCTTAATGATATACTTTCAGATTCGCCAGATAATGCAAGTCTGGCAACTTTCATCTTCACTTTAAAGGAAGAAGATTTTTTATGCTTGTGGCTGCAGATAATAAATAGAAAGCTGTTCTGTGCATTTCTTTGATGCACAGAACCTAAACACCTCTTTTCTATTGCCACATTTTTAAGGGCAATCTTTTGGGAAATGTGGAAAAGTGATGCACTAGGATTGCCATTTGGGATGCTACGGGACATTTCAGAAAAAAACCACAAGGGAGATCTGTGTCTCTCTGGACCTGAATGCTGGATGATATTACCTTAGGACATCCTAGATAACACTTGGCTCCTGCCTCTAGGCAAATGAAGTGAGTCCATCACATGGTGTAATTAGGTTGACATATGCTCTGATCTGTTGCATTAACTGCTTAAAGTGATGCATCATTTTTTCCCTCCTTTATAAAAAGAGAAATCTGACTGAAGACTGCATGCTTCACTCTGGCAATGGTATCTAGCACCATCATACTCGTGTCCCTTCTGGATCTAGGCCATGGATATGTGAAGGACAGAATCATCAATGGAGAATAGAAACCCTATATTGGTGTGAATAGCTTTTACAGTATTCACAATTTATTCCATAGTAGAATCTGAAAATTTTGCCTTTTCACAGACAGTTAAAGAGCAAGAGGAACTAGGATCTAGTATCCAATGCTAATGTTATACTTTGTCTTTATTAAGTGGAAGGTTATTGATTTGAATAATTGCATTGCATGACATGTCATTACCTTGTGTCAGTGAATTAATGCAAACAAAATACCTGGGAAGAGAAAATTAGTTTGGTAATACTGCTGATAGTCATAACGACATATTGATTACATATTATCGCAATAAGATATATAGTTATATGCAGTATATTAATTCTACATTGATATCCAAAAATATTTTTAATATTGTGTCTAATTGTCCAATTATACTTTCTGTTTGGAATCAGACTATAAGGAATTTTCACCAGTGAAGAAAAGTGTATAGTCGGTTTGTTGTTTTTTTCTTTTTTTTTTCTGCATGTCTGTGCATTTGTTTGCTTTTGGATTACAGAAACAGCAAAGCCAAGGTGTCCCCGTAGCTGATGCTACTGGCTACATGCTGATCAGAACTTGTACCTACAAGGGAAATTTTGCCCCGGGCTCTTTATGAACATAATGCAACTGAACTGTGTTACTGGGAATTATGTGTAAGCAACTTCATTTTAAACTCTGCATTACCCTTTTTGTGTCAGTGACATACTCTCTTCTTTGGCCTTATTTATCCAAATTAGACTTTCTCAGGTGTATATCTGAAAACACATTTCATTTCAAAACTGAGGTGTGTTGTGAGATAATGATGAAAAAAGCCCACAACATGTCTTTGGTGGTGATTTTAAGCCAGCCACTATGCAGCATTTCTTCAGAGATCTACAGACATAATGTCACACAATCCAGCACTGGGCAGTGTATTTTGGAGGCATTTTCATGTCTCTCAGCTGATTCAAGTTTTTTGGTGCCACATTGTTTTCTGTGTGAGGAATTCCTCCCATATACCCACTGTTTTCCTTTCCCCAGTGGCAGCACTGTCAACAACCCTATTTGTCAGCCTGACTGAGGTATTTACAAATTATTTTAGATTTGCACATTAACATGATGCAGAATAACCTTTTACATCCAGTATCAAGAGATATATTCTAAACACAAACATCTAATAAATGCATCAAGGCACTTCTTATGCAGCCCATGGCAATACAGGTGACGCCAGATAGAACAGCTCCGTTGGGGCAGCTGTAATCTTTTCATCTCTGGTTTAAAAGCCTCTATTTCTACTGCCTGCAAATGTCAGATACTAACCAATACATACAGATAGATTGATTAAGGCAGACATCATAAGTGTCTTGTTTAGTCAGAAAAAAATATCAGGACTCACTGGGGAAATAACTCTTACAGCTAGTACTAAAACAATAGACCTGAATGACTATTGCAGAAAGATTCTCACATTTGTGGTAAACAAACTAGCTTGGACACCAGAAATTTTCTTTCTGTGCAACATCAAGCTAGGAATTAGGCTAATTTGCCTTGTTTCTTGTCAAGATATAGGGCGTATGCCAAATTTTTCAGCGTGCTAGATTACCATTTAGCCTTCTCTCATGAAGCTAAGTAGGTCATCCCTGAACTGAACTGAAACTACTACAGCATAGATACAACTCAGGAAAGGAAATTCTTCCTAGAAGTGCTGCTTGCTTTTTGGTTTTTTTCCTCCATTGCTAGTAGTTGATTTAGAAAATCTCATATTTTTGTTTGACATCCTCATATCCTTAGACTGACATATAGAACGCTTAAGTGACACAGCAAATTTATGGATTGCCATATCCATGGTAAGAACAAGTTTATCTCCATATGGTAAAAATACTATTTGAATTTTTTGTTAATTATTTAATATGAAGCAGAGGGAGGCTATCAGTAGCATTTCATTTGCTTTAACAGTCTAGTAACAGACTCTCTGAAGGTTTATGACATAATTTATGCCATAATTTTACACTGTCATGTGTATTCCATGACAGTTGAGCAACACCTGGAATAAAGAGTTTGTTATCTATAGTTTGATTTGTGCTGAATACAATTACAAGGCCTCAATCACTATATTTTGTGTGTAATGTTACATAGAAGGATAACCAAATGAAAGCTACATTAATTTTCAGCTCAAACCTGAGAAGGGATTGTAAATTCACTGTAACTTGTAACCTAAAACAATGAATGACAGTAAAACAAATATGACAGACAGACAAACAGGGGATAAATTTCACTTAAACTGATTTTAACTCTCCAAAAATTAAATATTTGGGCTAAATTACTCTATGCTTAATGGAGACAGTGAGGCAGCCCAGGAAGTCCAACCTAGATAACAGTGGTACCTGAGACACAAAAATATGACATTTAAGGTAGGTAGAACAAATAATCTTGTCAAAATTCCTGTGGAAATATTCATTGTCTGTGAAAACTGGATATGAACATAATTCAGTCACCTAAATGCTGGTGTCGAGTGCTGTTCAAGGAATCCTTATCAGGATGACATTATGTCACTGGATTTGTGAGTAATCCAGCAGGAGAAAATCTGACAGGAGACCTGAGAGTATCTCAGGTGTTAGTGGTTGCAATGATTAGAAAATTGAATCAAGACATGAACTTTAAAATTAAAAAAATCAGAAAAATAGTCCTTAAAGGGTAAAATAGTTCAAAATAATTAAAAATCTCAATCCCTGAGGTATCAATTTTGGGAGGGGCACTGTTCAACATTTTGTCAGTGACATGGACAGTGGGATCCAGCACACTTTCAGCAATTTGCTGACAACACCAAGCTCTGTGGTATAGACACCCTGGAGGGCAGGGATGCCATCCAAAGGAACTGTGTGAGGCTGGAGAGGTGGGCCCATGGGAACTTCCTGAAGCTCAAGAAGGCCAACTGCAAGCTCCTTAACCTGAGTCAGGACAATCCAAAACACAAACTCAGGCTGGATAGAGAATGGATTAAGAGCAGCCCTGAGCAGAAGAATTTGGGGTGTTGGTTGTTGCTCAACTTGACCTGGTAGAGTGCACTCACAGACCAGAAAGCCAAACGTGACCTGGGCATCATTAAAAGAAACATGATCAGCAGGGAGAGGGATTGAAATGAGGTGATTTTTAAGGACCGTTTCAACTCAAACCAGTCTGCAATTAATGAAAAAATATTCAATCATATAGTGCCAGAGCTATGCCAAGATTGTATCTGATAAACTGGAGTGAACATAAATCTTGAAGTCAAAATAACAGAGGTATATGTTATAGATTAGATACTTTAGGATAAATAATGACCAGACAAGCCAAATTGTCACTCTCTTGCAGATATTTCTGCAGCGTGTTTGCAAAGGCCTCACAATGATTTATTCCATTTCAGGACTCTCAGCTCCACTGGTGAGCCTCATTGAAGAGATCTGGGCAAATAATAGTGCAGATGGAAATTTCTTAGTGTTATGGCCAAAGCAGGAAAGAAACCTAGCACATGCAAAATGTAGTTTTGTCTTTCCCTCTTTTTGCTCTCCTTCTTCTGCCTTTTCTCTCACCTTTTTGTTCGTTTTCTATTCTAACTGCAGTCCAACATTTCCCCTCCATCTCTGTCCAGATCCAGAATGACCTGTGCAGAAAAGGAAAGATACAGAGAAGATATATTACGTCTAATTAGGAAGATGAGCTAGGATTCTGCTCAGGTCTAGACATAAACTTTTGAGCAGCCCAAGCTCCCTATAATTAAATTACAACATTTCTTTGACTGCGTGTGGTAATGAATCCTTTGATTGCTCAAAAATTATTTTGATTTCAACATCTGTTGTAAATGAAAATTTATCAAAAGTGCAGGAACATCCTCAACTTTATGACAAATATTTTAGGTGTTGGTAATAAACAGTAATGTTAGGAAATATTTGGGAGTAAAATGACATGCTTTGGGAGAAGCTTCTGACATACTCATAAAAATTTCTGCACTGAATTGGGAAGTGGACTTTGAATGAAGATTTTGCAGAGAATTATGTTAGGATGAAGAGGAACCAAACCTCTTTAAGACCCCACATGCCTATTCTTACCATTTCCTGGAGATGAAAGTTATTATGGATTATTCAGAGCATTATAGTTAATTCAACTATTGAGTTAATAGGTTCTGGAGACTCTAAACTCTCCAAAATATAGGTCCTGAATTCCTTGAGGGGTTGAAGGAGCCGCACGGCTTAATCATTTAAAATATATTGCCTATGACTGTCAAATATGCTTTGTATTTCTACCACTTTTCAAAAGGACAACATTTGATGGCCTTCCTAATCAGAAATAAACTCCGGCAAGACTGAGTCAAAACTTCAGATTAGACCAGCTAGTAGTAGAATTCAGACATCTCTCAGTCTCACCAGGGAATTGACTTTTTCTTGCTAATTGCTTTGGTCTCCTTGATATGGTTCCTGCTGTGCTGCTTATAAGCCTGACTGATATCCTAGAAATGCCTTCTAAATGACTTCCTTATCAGTGACAAATTCTTTTAGCTCCCTGGAGGAACAAGGAAGAGAGTTGTTTTATCCTCTTTCACTAAAACATTAAGATTACTACTGCTTTTCCAAAAATTTACACACCAACTGACCAAAATGCAGATATTGTGATACTTATTTCAATGTTGTTTTCCATAATGAAAATTGTTTATTGTGGAATCAACACTGAGTCTTACTCAGGCTTCTTTGAGAAATGTCAGAGGCATAAAATGAAGAAAAAAAATGCTGTAACAAATGGCTGCATGGTATAGATGTTTCTGATGCATTGTTTCACTGTTACTTTTTTAAGGAAATGGGTTAGGAAAGAAGTTGAAAAGAAACAGCGAGATGGAAACATGCAGTGAGAGGATGAACCCTCAGAAGGAAACTACAGCTCTTCCTCCTTAACCATCCATTTCTCCCTTCATAGTGTGTTCCACCTTCTTCATTCTGCCCGTACTTAAAACTGTTTAAAATACTATCCCAGTCTTTCATTTACATTTGTTTTCTTCCTGAATGCTTTTGGCTCTCTGTGTCCTGGATTTAATCAAGAAAACCTGTGCAACCTGCTAGATGATCATGGTGTTATATTATGTTTTTCGCCTCCTTTTTTTGCTGTAGGAACATCCAAGTTTGAATTTTCCATGAATCATAATGGAGTTCCAGCTTTGGAATAATCTATGTAGTGACACTGCAAAATATGGCTGTCTTGGTTTTTTAAATGCTGGCTATCTGAAAGGAAAACTTGAGGTTGTATTGACAGATCAGAAAATGAAGTTTTTAATTGTACTCCAAGTAGGTATTGTGTGATATATGATTCCTTTCACAGTCACCTGTGAGCAAAGAAGTTTGATTTGTGTCAGTGATGTTTGGTGACTAGAAGTCACTTTAGAACAGAGTGAGAGGTTTTCAGTGACTTACCATTGTAGCTAAACTCAAAGGGAGCACTGTGATACCCACTGGAAACCATGACAAGAACTTAAGACTGGAAAGGATTTACCAAAGCTTCAAGCTGTGCCTCCTTCACATCTGTATGAAATACAGTTCTTTTCACAAACTCCAGCACTATCCAGTTTGACATTTTTCGCTGCACGGAGGGATATTTCTTTCCACTTGCAGCATAAATGTTTCCATGAAAAATGTGTTCTTTAGTGGGTTTATGCCAATGTTTCCCTTTGCTCAGGTAGTTCTCTCCCATCTATGTTCTTTACTTCCTTGATTGAAAGGCCAAACAGTCTTAGCTTCAACCTCCAGCCGTGCCAGTTTAACCTGAAGGGAAAATCCCTTGTAGCTCTTAGTGATAAGGAGAACCATTTAAAAAAGTGAGCAGTTCTGATTATCTTCAGCAGAGGTCAGTGGTGCAGTTTATTATGATTTTAGTTGTCCCAAAAGTGCATTGAGACCAAGCTTCTCAAAACTGGTTATCTAAACCAGGTGGCCTAAGGCTCATAATCACTTGTCTTTGAGTTGTCAGAGATGAATAGCCACAAATTCATCACACCAGGTTTACTGATGCAATCAGTCCTCTTTAATAAAAAGATTTGGGAAGGTTTAGTTACCAATAAATACTGGAAATATCTTGCATGTTCTGTTCCTAAGGCATTCACCCAAGTTTCCACACTATCACTGGACAAGATACTTACTATTCATTTTCTCTGTGTTTATAAACCTGCAAGATCTACTGTGCGGAGAATTACTTTGTATTACGAGGTTTCTATATTCCATTTCTTCTCTGTGAATGCAAGCTTGGCTTTTGCATAGATTAGATTTAGTTTTGTACCTGATGGTGTGCTGGGGAATAAAGTCCGCTGGATCACTTCTTTCTGCAAAAGGACAAGAGTGCTGGGCGGAATAGTTGTCAGGTGCTTCATCCAGGTGTTTTGGAGAGACTGACATCTGTCCAATAGAGGGAAAGTGATTTTAGGAGGCCCAAGCCCTTCTAGCCTAAAGTACAAGTCCAAAGTTGAATGTTACAAAGTCTTCCTCCTCTGCTCTTGGCTCTTTGAATCACGTTTTCATTCTCAATTACTGTGAAGTCTTCAGTGGACAGCTTTAGATAAAATAGGCAACTACCTGCATAACACATCCAAAAAATTAATTACATCTGCATTTTATAGTCTGACCCGAAGATAAAGCACAGAGAGACATAAGTATGGGAAACACAGTGGAGATCATCTCTTTCCTCTGAGCAAGGGATCAGAAAAGGCAAGTCAACTTTTCCTTGCAACCTTGAGAAATGATGGTGGGCTGGAGGCCCAGCTCCATGCAGAAGAGTACAGAGCTGTTCTGGGAGGGATTGTGGTGGGGCACTTTCTGTTCTGTTACGCTGCCTCAGGACTCTTTTGAGCAATGTAAGTCTTTTATGCTTGCTAAGCAAAGCCAGAGCAGCCAAGCTTCACGAGTCTAACTGGGAATAATAGCATGTTTATAGGGCACGTGGGAGAAAATCACGAGTGACAAAATAACTAGTTCAGAACTCAGGTTGCCTTCTGTGCTTGGGTTATAAATTTGGGTTCATCTATCAATTACACATTTCTGAGATAACCCAACTAACTGCTGCATGATAACAGAGCAATACTTTTTAATTATTACATCAATCCAAATAAGAACTGAATTTGTCCCACAAACCTCTAACACTAGAGTTCACCAAAGAAAATCCTTAATAACTGGACTAAGGACACTGAGTTCGCTCAAGTATATAAGTGATATAAAAAACCAGTGTATAATCTCTGCTAGAAAATATGCTGCTCTTACCTGGCAGTGCTCATCAGCAGGCATCTCTAGCCCTAACAAGGGATGTAGATATTGCTGTCTGTGTTTTACAGGAGGGAAAAAAATTGGTTTTTCAAAGTCAGGAAGCAAGCCTGTGGTATAAATTGGACACGTTTGTAGATCTGACTCATCAGTCCACAGTCCTGCCATATACAATGTCCTGTAGGCTATGCCAGCTCTGCAAACTGGCTGTTAGACTAGAAAACAATGACTGCAAGCAGCACAGCCAGCAGTTTTTAAGAGAAAAATCTAAATAAAATACATTATAGTAATAAAACAAATTAGCAGCTGTTATCCTGAGGCAACAGCAATGAAGCCCTCACAAAACAGGCCTTTATTAGAAGTAGTAACAGTAATCATAAGTTCAAGTTTAACTAAGTGAGCCATTAAAAGTGTAATGCTGAAATGAACTGAACCAAATGACAAAGTAAAACATGCCTGGGGCAACGAACAGGTTTTTAATTTGTTTAACTTCCATCTCTCTGGTGTCTGCCTCTAAAAAATGATGTGACAAAAGACTCCTCACTACATTCAAGTCTGAATGCTAAATAAATTAGTAAAAGCAGCAGCAACAATAGTACATAAAGCCTATTCATCTCCCACAGCGCTAACATCACTAGTCCTCTCTGGCTTTGTGCTCTGGTTTTCCATTATTCAGGGAAAATCACAATCCCTCAAGCCATCAGGAGGAGTAAGCATCCAGTCACAGAGACCTTCACACAGCAAAGACCTATCAAACCCCATATCCAGCCACAGTTTGTTATATGAGAGGATGCTAAGCTCGAATTTACCAGAAAAATCACATCAGAAATTTCTAGGGGGGAATACTGCTGGTGTGGACTGCTGTGAGGGTGTCACCACCCTGTAGGCACATCCAGGCAGGCCTAGCATCTCCTGGACATGGTACAGGCTTATGTCATTCAGAGCAGCCCTAGGATATGTTCAGAAACTGTGACCCCAAAGTTAGAATAGAAAAGAACATCAAATTATATCACAGACACTTTTTTCAAACTTCTCTAGACCACAGCAACCTGCAGAAATTTTATTCTAGCTTTCTCTAGGATGAAATGGTAGTTACACTGTAGTATAGTCATAACAGAACTCTTGCTTCATTCATATTTACGTCCCTGATTTTAATTTGATTGGGCTCAGCTCCTATAATCCTGTTTTGCTTTTGTGAAAATGTATTTTCTTGTGTCCCAAAATGTTAATGAAAATAGTACCAGAGAAATAAAGGTAACTATGGTTTTCATATAGCATTTGTAAAGCTACTTTAAATATTGTAAATAGCTATTTCCATCACCAGGCATGCTGGAGAAACTTAACTAGAAAAGAAAAAAGCCATAATGACTTTCAAGGATTTGCTGAAGGCAAAAAATTGCATTTTATAAATCAAATTCCCTAAAAATGCTGACTTAGTTTCAAAATCATTTTCTCTACTTATCTTCTGAGTTTCTCCTTGCTGTGCTAGAAATTGTACAGCGAGCTTTATATGAGCTGTGAAAATGGATTTGTGATTTTTAAGCTAGCAAATCTAAACCAAAATAGTAGTTGCCATTAAAAAAACCCCAAAACAAAACAACAAAAAACCCTGCATCAACAGCTTCTGATGTTAAAAACAACAAATTTGACTAGTCAAAATCATATTATTACAATCATTACACAATGTAGATTCTTAAATTTTTCACTTGATTTATGAGTCAGTGAAATAGTTTCCTCTTGCAAAGAGCTGCATGCTAGTCTAAATGTAAATAACTTCAATAAAATCATTTGTGCCTGGAATACTAGGTGTTACAGAAAAAATAAAAAAGGAGAACTGATTGGTTTATTATGACAACTTCATATTATGATTTGTTACAGTCTTCATAAGAGTGCAATAACAGCTGTAGAGTGTGTGATCCAACTCTACTTACTGTAGGGGTAGGTACAGGACACACTGGGAAAAAAACATGAAAAAAGGGTAACAGCTGTTTACCTCCTGCTCTCTGGCAACCTGTTGTTGCACCCAAAGTGTCTCTGATCAAATCCATTTTGACAAACTCTATTCTCAAACTTTGTGTGTTAAGTACCTTTTCCTATAGCAGTTTGGACACTGGCATACATGTTCAGCTTTTTTCTGCTGGTATAATCAAGATCTCAAAGAATTTCCTGAGAACAAATAGGAGTAAAAAGAAGTGTGTGTTCAGAGCAGATGAAAATTAAATTTAATTTCACTTAAAGAAGAAAGATCTAAATCTTAGTCTTTTCATCTGCTGGCTAGCTCATGCATATTCACATCTTGTCTAAATACTTAGAACTAACTTTAAAAAATTGTAGGCACATATCTAAACGAGAACTTGTTATACAACTTTTAAAATTATATTTCCCTGTAATTTCTAATGTGTAAAAATGTTCTGAGAAATATTATACATTTCAAATATTTGGTGAATTGTAGTACGCAGAAGAAAAGTGCTTTTAACTCTACCACTTCTCTATGTACACAAGTGGTTGTTCAAGTGTGCTACCATTACAAAGGTCATAACAGCAAGATAAAAATCATGCCTTTGTTTGCCGTGATTAATGTTAAAAAACCCAAAGAACCCATATTCAGAGACTGGCAATTTGTGATGATGCATATAGTGGTTCCTGAAGAAACAGAATTGAAGGACATCCTGTCTTCCAGCTAAAGGGTCATTTCCAATGGTAAGTCAATGCACTTTTCCTGAAAGAAAAACTCAAAAGTCCTCACCACCCCAGGAATTGATTTTCCTGCAAAAAAAATTGTCAATTCTGGTCACAACAGTGATTTCTTTGAATACAGAGAAGATTGCCATGATTCCCAGACTGGTGTTCTCTTGGGTGTTTTGCCATCATTTAGAGCACAAAACCTTACTTGCAGGGGATATGGCAGGACATTCATAGCTCAGAGTTTGCTGAGTAGGGTGTTTTCGTTCTAAGTCTCTGAATAACTTGGAATGTCAGAAGGATCTGTGAATGGGAAAGAGAAAGGAAATATTCTTTGTGGGTACAGCTGCATTGGTGAAAAATGGCTCCTCAGCTTGTTGTGAGGTCTAGTTCACTACTGTGTGCACTGAGACCAAAATGTTATTTGATTCTCAGCCTCTTTTTTTGGGAAGAACCTGTTAGTTTGGATATGGTTTATTACAGAAACTGCTCATATGAGGTAGTATGGAGGACTCTATCTCATTTGACTGTATTCACCCTTCTCCAATGTAACTCAATGCTATCCCAAAATACGTATACTTACTGTTTCAGGTGCTTAAAAGTGAAAAAAAACCCCAAACACACATAAACACACAAAGTAATTATTCCTTAGGATTGCAGAGGCAGTATATGGGGCCTAAATGACATCCAGAGTCAAATATTATGTGGTGTGGCCTACCTACCTAGAGGAAGGTGACTGTGTGTGGATGAAGAGGGTGTAGAAGCTATTCTGTCCAAGCTGAGATGGATGAATTTTGCAGTATGGATGTAACATGGATGATTCAGAAGGTTTTGCTTCTTTCTTCTCATTTGATCACACAGGAAATTAAAATGTCTAAAAATTACAAAGGGGTCTTCTGCAATGTTTTTTGTTTATCTAATGGAATCCTCTTCAAAGTTTCTTCAAAGGAGGTTGCAATCTAGGCAATAATTTTGTCATTGGTGATGGTTTTTACCTGCCTTCCTAAAGTGATGGTTCACTTATGCCTCAAGGAATGCCTGTATTTCTTTTTCTACAAATATTATTTTATATCCTATCTAAAGTAACTATGGATGTTCTCATTATCCTTACAAAGGTTTAATCCTTTTTTAATTCCTGCTAAGCTCTTAGTCTGAATGCTGTATTGTGACAATGGGTTCTAATAACAAATTTTTGAGCCTTTGAATATTTAAAATCCCTCTTCGCCTACGTTTTCAAAGTACATTTCACCTGTAATTTTTTACTCCAGAATTTTCTTAAAAAGAAACACCCACTTCTTTGAAACTCATGTTCAGCTAACCTCTTGAGTGCTGTCCATTTAGATATGCATTTCCTCATATTTTGAAAAATGTATTTATTATTAGAGGTTGTTAAAGGAAAAGCAGGTTTAGAGGTTAAAGTATTAGCTTGATCAGTGTTTCCTTGCTGTTCAAATTCTGCCTATATAATCCTGAGCAAATCATTGAGGAGTTTTGCCCAATGACTCATGTGTACAAAGGGAATAGTAACATTTTCTATCCCAAAATGCATTTGGCAATGCCCAGTGTGGTAGCTGGGGTTCCTTCTTGGTGTATTAAAAAGATAGTGTCACCACTTTTTATAAGTTATTACTTAGATTCCTTTTTCCTTTCTTATTTTAATCCTCACATTTTTATTTACAGTGTGTGGGGTTTTTTTAATATGATTCCCTTAGTGAAGATGTTGGATTTAGACATATTTCAATCACTATTATATAAAACTCAGTTGCATTAATTAATGAAAAAGCTTCCTTGTGTTCCATTATATCATATATCCATTTCCTTGTGTTTCATACATTTATGGCCATGTTCTACATCATCCAGTGTGGTGCAGAAATATTGCTGTTTCGGGAAACATTTAGAATATCAATAAATTAATTTACATTTCATCTAATTGGAACATTTGGACAGTATATATGCGGGTGCTTCACAGTTACTGTTTTACAAAATGCTGAGCCCTTCCCTTTCATTACTTTGTTTAGTGATAAGAGCTGAATGTGTCAATGAATTATTTGCTGAATTTTGTCTGGACTTTGACTATATAATAACAATTTTGACAGAAGAATATAGTTAACAGATGACCACTTCTGAAAGCATTGAAATGGTTACACTAATTATTAGTACCATTCAAATTCAAAAATAAAGAAATTATCCAGAGGAGACAGTCATAACACCTCTCAACTACTTCTCTTCATTTGAACTACAAATCAGTTATTCTAACAAATACATGAGCAATTTTATGCATGAATTCCACTTTTTTTTCATAAGAAGTCTCATAGTGAGGAAAAAAAAGGTCTTTGTTCCCCTAGGTAAAGTCAAACAGGGCATACTTCTCATTTGGCCTTTTTTAGTTACAGTGATTTAGTGAAATCATTATTTTAAGTAAAAATTCTTATTAAATACTGCATTTATATTGCAAGGATGGTTCCTATCTACACCTTTAAGCAGTTTCATTATGCTGTTAGTTCTGCTTTGTCAGTATTTCTGTGTTAAACTGTTCATATGACTAATTAAAATGTGATTCTAAATTCTATTTGTTATTGCTTCTATTATCTTTGTTATAACACACCGGCATAGCATGTTTATGGGTTCTGTAAGCTAATCTAATTTAATATTGTGCTTGTAAGTGAAATGTCCTTAATAGCAACGGCTGCCCTTGGAATGCTGATTTGAATATATATGTACACACACACACACACACACATATAATATATATATTAGTCAGACTGCTAGGTTTTACCTACTTCTAGCCTTGCTGTTACTCCAGAGAAGCAAATCTTTTCATGGTTGAGGATGTTAATTTGTATTCAATTAAAGGAAAGAGAAGTGGGTGCATGATAATCACATCCATACTATAGCCAATTCAAGGGCAAAAGTAAAATAAGCATATAAAGAAAATGTAGTTTGATACTTCATATTGCTCAGCTTGTGGAAAACCAGATACAGCCTTTCTTTTTCCAGAATAGTAAACATATTAAATATGCCATATTTCTTGGCCTTTAGTGTATGGGCTTTGCATCTCCATCATCCTTTATCCTTTCCACCAGCACTGAGTTCCCTTGTTATTTTCCTCTGTCTTGTTTATATTTCTCTACTCTTTGCACGTGTCATTGGAGCCATGGTTTTGGAATTGATATTACAAAATTTAAAATTATTTTGTGTTGTGTAGTATACTATCACCAAATCATGATCCTTTGACTATTCCCATTTCCAGTGTCACAGAGAAGAGAAATCCTCTATCAGAAGCATGGAGAGCTTGCCCAAAGGTACTTGCAGTTTTGTATGCCAGAGAGAAACTCTGGTCTAAAAAGTTGATTGTCATCAGTTTTTGGCAGTAAAGTTTCTTCTTAATAACTCAGAGTAATATACTGTGTGATTAAAGGTTTTTTGGGAGTTTGTAGGAAAGCAATGCTCATGGAAAGCCTTGTAAGAATATTTTGGCTGCCTAGGAAATTATTTTTTTCACAATATGAACATATTAGAAAGACTGCTTGTTAGATTAAAAAAAAAAAACAACAAATAAATTAGTCATATTAAAAGGCACACAAAACTGAGTTTTCACTGAGATTATGTAACATTTTGGTATATATTACAAAGAAAAATCTAGCCAGCACTTATGTTTCTTCTCAAGAAATTTATTCTTCTCCATCGAAGTAAATGAAATCAACAATTTGAATTCCTTTGAAAATACAGACAGTATCTACAGCATATATATTCCAAGTTCTGCTTTGCTCTGTTCCAAGTGTATTATTGTAATTTCTGAGCATCTTGCAGTTGTGTTTTGAGCTATGTATGCAACATCTGACCTTTCCACAAGTGAATTACAAACCCAGCTCTCTCCAGCCAGAGGACTAAGTGTGCTTTTAAAACAACAACAACAACAGCCTTGCAAAGGATTTCCTAGTTACCAATGTCAATTTTTCAAATCATCTTGCTCTGAATGAGCAATTTGTCCCACGGGAAATATCCAGACACACATTGTCTATCATGTTATATCCTGCCCTATGTATTCTATTGTTAACACAAGTGGCCTGCTTCTTCAGCTTGAAGGACCAGTTAGTGAAAGGTGAATTTCAAGCTCATTACAAGTGATGAGACCACCTAGAGAGTGGCATTGTACTGCATTATACTAGGCTACATTATACTAGACACTATGGAAAAGCATATACAAGCACAGGAAAAGCATATCCTGCCCCCAAGAATTTCCATGAAACAGGCATGATAGATACAATTAAGGAAAATTACCTTATTTCTAAGATAGGGTCTGTGGCAGAAAGAAAGCAAAAGACATCCAACAGAGATTACAAACCATTCAGACTACAAAGAAAGCTTCCCTATTCAAAATAATACCAATACTGAGGAAGAGAAATTATGGTTTTTTATGTGTTTATTCAGTATTGTGCTGCCTGTTCTTGCTTTTGTGACAACTTTTGATTTCACCTTTGACATTGGTTTTTTAAGTTTATATGAATATGAGTGGCTCAATATACATATAGTGACTATAATGTATAGATGTAATAGCTGGAAAGAAAAGCTCAGTAATGTGGTTCAAATATAATTAAAAATGTAAAATAACTACAATAATTAAAACCAAAAAACCCCAAACACATAATTGATCAGAGTATTTTAAAAGCAAAAGATACATGAGTATTTGAGATTATGTTTTCTCTCAAAAGAAAAATTATTTTCATGGAATGTATTTTTTAGTCTTCATTTTCACAGCATAAGCAGGAATGGAAACACAAGGTCTTCACAGATGTTGGCTGAAGAAATAAGTTCATAAATGGTTAATTTTGGCTGTCCTGGGTATGTGGTTAATTACTATAATGAAGAAGATTTTTGGGAAAAAAGAAAAGGTTCAATGCTGTTATCACCAATTAACACACAAATCTAAGAAGCAAAAATCCACAGTTAATAGAACACTACATAGTCCTTGTAATTAAAGTGTGACATAAGAGTCCGGTGTCACAGAGAAGAGAAATCCTCTAATTAGCCAGGATTTGAAAAGCAAAGACAAAATTGGGAGGTTAAACAGGGAGAAGCCATGTTGTAACATTATACTTTAAGAAAATGACAGGACTTAGACAACCTCCAATCATCCATATTTCTGGATTTGTGATTGCCTCCATTGAGAATTTTGTCCAAGCCACCTCTCCAAAGTTTATCTGTAATGACAACACCACCAATAATAACAATGGAAAACCACTTGCTGTCAGATCTGCACAGGTAAAGCCTCAACGGTTACTGTTGGGTCTGACAGGGACAAGGTCCTTAAATCACATTTTTGGTATTTTACATGAGGAAAAGGACATAAATCTGCATTAATGATTTAGGCTTAGTGTAAAAAGAATCTTTTTATTACACCTGTTTCTTGGAGATCAAATCACAGCAACTTGATTTCTTTTCACTCACTGATTAAAATCTCACATTTTCAAGGCAATGGAATTTGTATTTCCATCAAAAGACTTTAAAAATGAAAGTAGTAGTAGAGAAAAAGACCCATTACAGACTTATAGACTTCCTCACTTTCTAATTGGCTGATACATTCCATTAAGATACATAGACAAACTCTTTAATTTATAGAAAACATCTTCAAAGCGTAGTCCACTAATGAATGTATAGTTCATAAAAATGTGAGTCAGGGCAAATTTTGATGGTTTTATCAAATACATCATACAAATAAATTGCATGAAGGAGGTAATGCAGGAAGGTTGGTGGACAGATGGTTACTGTATTTTTTAATCAGGACCAATTTCCTTTATTTTTGCATCTGTTTGAACCGGATAATCATATGACATGGTATTCTTCGAAATGGATTCTTCCATAACTGTTAAAATTTAATCTTGTGTAAAATATTGCATCTGGCGTGTCCAAGACAAAAATATCTAAGAATACAGCGGCCCAAGATTACTGCTTCTGTTCTTGAAATACAGACAACTGTTGCAATATACACTAAAAAAGCAGGAATCTACTGTCTTAACATCTGCCTTAGGAGGGGTAACTCTTAGCTCAAAATTTTAGATCCAGACTTCAAGCTGAAACATTCAACTTCATGTATTAAAGAGGCAGAGGCTTTTTTTTTTTTGTTTGTTCGCTTATGGGGACAAAAGATATTTAACAGACTATGGATATGGTATGAGGAAACTACTCAGACAAGAAAAGCCTTCCAACTTCAGATCATACTGTTCTGTGGATATCATTAACTTGTCCTGTATTTGTTAAGCCATGGTATTTTCATCTGAGAGTCTCTATACTTTTAAGGGTCTTTTGTTACAAATGCTTACAAAAATTTCTTTACATTCCAATTCATTTTTAATAGAGATTTTTTCCTGGGCTGAATAAGGCATTCTATTTCATCCAAATAAAATAGCTGTGTCTGAAAGGGAAAATGTTGTTAGCTGTGAAAGCATATCTAAGTGGCTTTGAAAAAAGAACTCTTTAATTTGTAGCTTGGGCTCATTTTGCACTGAAATATTCATGCAACATCTGAAAGTGTCAGTAAAACATCTGGCTTGAACACAGAGGTTCACTATACAGAAGTGGTTGCTATTCCCATCTCCCATATGATTCTTCACATGCTCAGCTTGGCTTGATTATACCCTTCTTCTGCTTCGTTTCTGTGACATAGATGTATTGGCAATGATTATGAGGATTTTCAAAGCAAAGTGCCTCTTGTAGTGCTATAGGCCAACTTGTTTAGCCTGCAGCATGTTTGTAACGCTCAGGTTGATTATCACTTCTAACAAAACAGTCCCTAGTGACTCTCAGATGCATTTGCATATATTTCAGACGGTGTATGTACTGAAATAAGTAGTAAGTAACCTTAAGGAAAAATTATGTGAATTGGTCAGCTACTGCAGTGCCTACCAGTTCACCACCTTCAGCTGGAGTTATGTACCTCCTTGGATTTAAAAAGAAAACACACCTAGCTCCCAGTTGCTTGTGTCTGGCGTGCCTGAGTTATGTTATGGGACTCTTACCATCATAATATGCCTGTGTTATCCCAGCTGTGCTGTGATATGGACATGCTCAGCTGGATACATGTTCAGATCTGAAGCAGCCAAAAGGGACTTACCCCCTCTGTTTGGCATTATCAGTACTGTCAGTAATGCTGCTGTCCTTTCCTTATATTCTCTTCTATTCCTTAGTATGTGGTCTTAAAGTCAAAGTTAGATTTTACATCATCTCTGCTTTGACCAGATTATTCTAGTGCTTCTCTTCACATACACGCTCACACCCCTCTACTTTGTCCCAGTGAAAAGCATGGTAATGCTCTGAGGTGTTTCATGCACATAGGAGATGTACCTGAGGGAGTAGAGCTTTTGGCATCTGATCCATTTATCTAGTATGCTTTTATTCCATGGAAAAAAGCAGGTATAGTTCACCTCATCTTAAAATAGATGACCAAATCCTGAAAATTTGCACACAAAATCTCAACTAATGATTAGATTAGGGAGATTATTTACATCAGAACCATTGCAAATTAGGTGGATCCCTGACCTCAAGGTCAGGAAAGTGCTATATGGGAAAGAGAAGTCGCTGAAATTGCACGGTAAAATGGAAATAATAGAAAACATGATTTTGGCAAGACTTTCTGCTCTAGCAGAGACTAAATTTGGTGTGAATGCTTTTTTTTTGTGTGAGGCCATTTTTCATATGTATGTGCAGATTTTTATCCGTGATTTTAAAATAAAAAAATTTAAATTGATTTTTCTTCAATATATAAATATATATGTTCTATTTCAAGTTGGTCTGACCAGAATCTCTCTCCCTCCTCCCCCTCCTTGTGTTTGTCCTCAATCTTGTCTTGACTAGTTTCTTTTAACTATGATATGATATTTTGCAATGATATCTGGAAAATATTTGGGATGCTATAAATTTTTTTGTAAAAACATACTTTTTTGTCTATTTCCTTTCATCTAACTTTTTGTTACTATAAGATTATTGAACACTGAAATACCTTGACCTATTATTATATCCCAAACAATAATATACCAAAAAGATATCTGACCTTACAGGCTTATTTTAAATCTAATTCTTTGCTTCTCATTTCCACCATTTTCACCCACTTAAGTCTTTACCCGTGATATAAGATACCCCATGCCAAGGTAGAATGCTTAAATCTGATCTGAAAGAGTAGCTACAGCAAATATTTCCCAGGATATTGTTTGTATGTCTATTTTATCTATATTATTTGGATGCTGATCTTCAGTAAAGGAGGCAAACAATGCATTTTGATAGCATCAGTTATTATGGAAACATACGGATATTTTAAATCATCTTGGAATGGAAAATCTTTTCTTCTCTATCTGGATCTCTGTTGTGGACAATCACCTATGTACAAAAGGAGATGACACTTTCTGTCCAAACAAATTTACCACAGGAACACACCTTCTTTCAGCTCTCTGAGATTCTCTGATCACATATAACTTAAGGGGTAACTCTTTGTCTTTTACTGAAAGGATCTTGGCTTGTTATTTTTGTGGACAGGTTTTGTGTCCAGTGTGGAACATTCTCTTTCTTATTTCCATCATGTGTAAAAGAAAGATTGAACTATTCAAATCTCTTCAGAGCAAAATTTAGCAATCTAGCCATTGAATAAAATTAAATCGAAGTCTTTTCTGAAAAAAACCATCTTTTTCCTACAGTTGCCAACATCTCATTGCATATAGCAATAAATAGTCTACACAGTTGTCATTTTCTGCACTGTTGAAATAGAAATAACTTACTGTTTTCTCCTTTAATATTTTAGACAAAAGAGAAATTGCATTAGGAATATTTGAAAAATAAAAATTACTTGAAATAGATTGCTCTGAATTTCAAAAATATCTCCTCATTTGTAAATGCTAAATCCAAGGCAGGAGATACTATTTAGTCTGTATAAAAAAGTGCATAAGTATGCTTCCAGCTATTTCTCAACCTTATTTTCTCATAATATTGCAAAGTGAATGATAGATGGTTCTTCATCTGATTTTTTAGACTGAGTGTCAAAAGCTTTCAATTACCTTTCCTCAAAGAGCTTCAGAACTGCAGGACATGGTTCATTTTGCCAACTCTGAACACAGAGAAATATGGATGTGTTCCCAAAGGATGTTTATCTTTAAACCATGAAGCTGAAAGTATCTTAAAAAGCTTTCTAGGTATTAGAATTACTTTTGTACAGCATGAAAGGCCTTCTTAAGAATATTTTTTAAAATTTCTACTGAATTTATAAAGATAACAATATGAAAATATTTTTCTTTATTTGATAGTTTGCTGAAATTCTTGTAAGCATTCTTAAGACTTTAAACTCCAGATTTAAAATTACAACAACCTCCTCCTATATGAGCTGAAATTTGGCTTGCAATTAATTCATGAAAGTATAAAATGCTCAATGACTTAGTCTTTGGTCATAAATGTAAATAGCTCTTATCTAAAACATGCTGGGGCAAAGCACGAGAAATGAAAAAAGGGTTAATTTAGTGGTGCACCACAGATTGCACATAATACACTTCACATTTTGGTTCCTACAGATGTACTAGTTTTAACATAATTGGGTCACTTTTTCTAGGGGAAAACACCACCACCACCACCAAAAAACCACAAAATCCCCCGTTCCTCCCCAAAGCCCCACATAATATTTTAAAAAAAGCCAAAGCAAACAATCAAACCTAAAGTGAAATCAACCCTAAATATTTTAGGTTGTTAAGGTTAAAAAACCTTTATTTGGAATAAAGATTAGCTTATATTAAGATGTACATGTATAGTACATGAATCTGACATTAGAGAATGGTTTAATGATCAATCCTACACAGTTTGCTCGATGGCCATATAGAAGATATCCTTTCAATGACAAATGCAGAAGTCAAAATAATATGTTCTTTGTGTGTATTTTAGTTTAGTACCGACATCAGAAATGTGATAAATATTGAATCTAGATACAGACAACCACATTTAAATTTATTTCATTTGTTATTATAAAATGCTTAATGTGTTAATGAAAAAAAATATATGTATAGTCATATATAATTATAGTATTGATATGTGTTGTATATAAATATATGTATATACTGATAGTAAATAATGTTTTAAAGCAGATTGCTGTTTATGGTGATTCCTCTATATTTTGTTATTTATGTCTTAAAGTAGATTGCTGTTTATGGTGATTCATCAATATTTTGTTATTTAAGGAAAAAAAAGGCTAGATGATATACCAAATGAAAGAGTGTTCTGAGGTGAAGTGCTTTTTTTGACTTTCAGAATGGTTCACTCGTCAGACCTGTTCACCTTACTTGTTTTTAGCTGTCACAAATTACTGGGGCAAAATAATTAGCTATGCTTCCTTTTTTCTGGTTTTGTGTGAGAGGTTGAACGGAACAACTTCCTGAATCTGCGACTCCCAGGAAATATTCTGAAGTCATGAAAAACTTGTAAATGTGCCAACCATCTAACTGAATGCACTTATTGCTGCCATAAGAGATTACCAAATCAGAATGGACACATTATAACCTTAAACTAAAAAATGAGCTCCAAAAGATGAAGCAATACTTGGAGAGTATAAAAAGCCAAATGTCATAGAGAGGAGAAGGAAGGAGGAACTGAAAATAGCTCAGCGCAAGTGATGTGTCAAGGGATGAACTCCACCTCCAGCGGCAAACCCACAGGACAATAAATTGTAAGACATCTCAGCTTGCAAAACAGAAACGACCTAAATAGATCCATCAAAATGTGTCTGTTGAGGAAATGGGAAAACATAACAGTGAGTAGATATGAACTGGGAAAACCTGCTCAACAAGGTGTGTAGGAATGGGGCTGTTGAATCTGCAATCAGCCTTTGGCGCTGTGTCTGTGGGCAGCGCACGTCAGGGTTGTTAGAGCCGTGAGCGTGGGCATCTGGAGTGCTATTCCCAACACAAATTTGCACTCTGTCTCCAATCCCAAGAGTCTCTTCAGCTAAGATGCACTGTGGATCCAGAATTTAGCATGAGTATACATACACATGTAAAATTTATCTGCAATGGTACACACTGGTTGGTAACAGGCAGCCAGTTCATGCTCTAAACTCTTCTTAGCAGTGCTCAGGCACTGACCTCCAGTGCAGAAGTACACCTGTACCCATGTAATCTAATTAGATTTTCTCACCTCTACTTTTTCATCTGAATTTTCTTGCAACTGTTTTTAATACGTGTCAATTTTGTCTTTTTCCTTCTTGAAAAATGAAGATATACCATCTTAGGAACATATCTCCTCTTTGGTCTTTCAGTAAAAAATTATAGCCAAGTTTTTGACATTTAGGTCAAGCATTTCTTTAAAGGCTTGTCAGGAAGAAGAGATAAATGTATGCTAGAGTATATATGTTACATTTCAGTTCCTCATGACAAAAAAGGAGGCGGGGGACTAACTTCACTACATCTTTTATGTCTTCTAATGCCCCAGGCTAATAAAATCAAATGCTTTCTTTAAAGTATAAGCTATTTCTTAATTCATGCATTTGCAATGTTTCCAACATCATTAAGAACAGATTTCTAAGTCTGCCCTAAGTCACTGAGTATTTCCTTTATGTGACAACGAATCTCACAGAATAAAATAAATTAATCTATACTATTCAACAACTAATCACACCAAAATGAAATTGCTAGTGAATTCTCAGTCCTTAGGTGCATATTTTCAGCTTTATGCTCAGATATATCAGGCCTGATAATAGTAACAGTAAATATATGTTTAATTTTGGCTGTGTAAAAGGAAAAACCTTTTAAGTGAAGAAAAAAGACATAGGTGTTAATGCTTGATCTTGGCAGGTAGAAAGAAGGAATAGCTCACTCAGGCTTATAAAAACACTGGAAAATTTGACAATAGAAAGAAACATATATTTGGTGGAGGGCAAAACCAGAAGAGAATAAAATTTCACTGTAGCATAAGAGGAATTCAGCCCTTAGAAAAAGCCAAATGCGAAGAAGACATTTGAATTCATTGAGACTGCCCAGACTTCGGGTAAAAGGGCACTCAGAATTGTCAAAATATTCTTGGCATATACATGTGCCAGTATTACCTGTACCTGTTCTTGCTAACATGAACAGACTTTGATCACTGAATCTCCAACAATCAGTGTGCACCTGCTTGCCTTCTCTGTTAGGTGCTCCAGGAGACCTCTGCCAATACTGGAGAGGTTTTTTTGTGCACAGCAAGCAGGCATGGCCAGTTGTGAGGCTGGACATCAGAGGAATTAATTTCTCAGACATTAGGCAATCAAAACGTTGTCAGATGGCTGTGGCTGGATCACATCCCAGTTAGTTAGCCAGAGGGACTGGTGATTCAAAGCCTTACTCAGCAGGATGCTTGAGCACCTTCTGAGCTTCAAGTGTCTGACCGGTGCCACTATTTAAGACGGGAAAGTTAAAATCATTAAAACTCACCCTCACTCAAGCTTTGCTAACTGGGTCCTCAAAGAACAAGGGCTCCTGGTTGTGCTATCAACTGATGGCTCTTGCTAGTGTAATTATAAATTCATTTTTTCCTGTGCCTTACTTAAAATGCAGTTACACTGATTATTCACATGCTTGTAATGACTGCCTTCCTTAATCAGTGCTCCCAAAGATGCCACATCTCCCAGTGCTCAGACGTAAGCAGGAGGGAGGTCCCTGCTGCCACAAGGCTTGCAGCATTTCACAAGTCTTCCTGGCGCCACTCTTGATGTCCCCTCTGCTGCCAGGCTGTTCTCAAAACAAGATGGAGCAGAAAGAGATAAACTTCTAACTGCTTCCCAGCCTCTGTCAAATGATTACTGCTCAGCAGGCTCCCAGGTAGGTAGGCTTATGCAAAAATATCAAAAAACCCAAAGCTATGAGCCAAAGTTTGAGGTTGAAATGTTGTCTGTGTCCTTTCTCACTTGCAAATTACAGTGGACCTGAGAGAGTCTGGCGTTAGGCAGATTTATGTAACTGGATATAAGTGAAGTATGGGCCTGATTCCTCTCCTCTTATCAATGCAATGAATACCTCGAGCTGCTCCTGTTCTACTTTTGTGACCTGTGTGAAGGGTGAACCAGCAGCTGTGTTACATACTTGTTTCTGATAGCAGGGATGTTGAGAGGAACATGCAACTTGGAGACATCTGCTTAAAAAATGAAATATTTTCTGTTGTGCATCCTATAGAGGAAAAAAACCATCCCTTTCAGTGCACCTAGTGATTTTGATTTCCTTTTCTTTTCTTTCTCAATTTCCTGAAAGAAAACAGTGCCACTGAGCTGCAGTCCTGTACTTGGGAAGTGAGGGAGAAAGCTGGTGGCAATCTGTGCTGCTGACACAGTGTCACAGTGTAATGAGGCATGTTGTACCATCTCAGCGATGCATCAAGCCTGGGAAGTGCTCTAAAAAATTTAACTGCATGGAAAAGGGTTTTATAGCCTTCTTTTGTTGTTAGGGTTTAGAATTGGGTTGCACAAGCAAAACAACCTGTGTGGCTTGCCACATTATCAGCAGTGGCTCTGATGCAGCACAATGGTGCACAGAATCTCCGAGAAGAGTCAGTAGTTTGGGGCTTGGTCTGTTATGTCTCACACCAAGACAAGTGTCTTATTGTTTTACAGGAGAAGGGTGGACTTCTGGCATTGTTCCAGTTTTCACACTGCCAGCTGTGTCTTCAGCTTCAGACATTTCCTGTGTGGTCTATGTTTGCTTCTAAGCAGCACCATATTCCTTGCAAATATTTTGACCAATTATATTTTGCCATTTTGAATCTGGGAGTGTATGTAATACAACATATTTAATTTAAACTTTTCTTAAACTGGTGTTGATCAAAGGTGTTTCAACCTGTGCCAGAACTCTACATTCATTACATTAATTATAATTTTGGGGAAAATTGCAGGAGCTAAAGAAACTTCCCAATACCACGTATTGGGAAGGAGGGAGAGAATATACGGACTTTTCATAATATCCTGTTGCACAGAGACTCTTCACCTTTGCAATCCTTTGAGACCTCACTGATGAGGACAGGAACAGTGTCCCTGTCTGACACTAGAGGACAAATTCGTGCCTCACAGGCAAGGCCGGATGGGTCAATAGGAAGCCTGTTTTCAGATATTAGCTATTTGTTTCATCATTCTGTACTTCAACTTGTCTTCTTGCAAAAAAAAAAAGGGCACAAGATTTGACTCCTGAAGTTTGTAAAGTTTGATATCTCAATAATGGTTCATGAAGATCACCCTTATTTCCCTTTTCTATGCAAGGGAGACCCTGCTGACTTTTTCTAAAGTTGTTTGTGCTCTAAAACTCAGTTGGCCCTGTAAGGCTTCGTACACAGAAACTGCATGAGGCTTTATCCATTAAATACATAAAATACTTTGAGAACATCAGGTGTCAGACACAATAGAAGTAAAAAGGATTAATTGTTAAAAGGGTACCTGAAGGGGTAGTTTCAGTTGTTACAGTTATTAAATGGCTTGAAAAAATGAAAAGCATTATGTAGGGGATAGGAATTATTGTCCTTATACTTCAACACTTCAGGCCAGTCAGAAAGATTATTGAAAAATTAATTTGATCAGCGGTCTTACCAGGGAGGATGTCACAGTGCAAAGGATTCTGCTCTTACATGTGGTTCCTTTGAGTTTCATATGCCCAGGAGAAAGTGCCAACTGCTTATGCAGGCACAATTACATTTGTACAAATTGAGTTACACAACCACAGGCAGCAAGAGCAGGTGTTTGATGTCTTTTTTTGTCAGGGAGCAGCAAGACTAGACTGCTCCAGAAAGGAAGGTGAGCTGGGATGGAGGTGACAGCAGGGCAGTGCCCTCACCGAACAGGGGTGCTCTCACACAGTACCCAGACCAGAGGAGCAGAGCACGTCCAGCAGTCCTGACTAGACTCAGAGAGCAGTGCTGATCACTACCTAGCCCACAGTGATAAGGCTGAACCAGAAAAGCAAGGGTCAGACCAGCAAAGTGCAAGGCAACCTCTTTGTCTTGTGTGCTTTTGTCAGTGGTCTGCAGTCACCTCTGAATTTACAGTATAACACATGTTTCACATAGGTTGGATAATTGCTGTTATTGTTAGTGCTGGTTTTACCAAACCCCCAGGGCCTCAGTCCTTTGGCAATCAGTATTTTTTGTAATAATAATTTCCAGTAATAATGATAGTAAATAATAAGATTAAAATTGTGTTAATACAATTTTACACAAGGCCTTACTGACGGCTGTCTGCAGTCCTGCAGGCACTACAGTACATGTGTGAGCAATGGTGCCACTGACCTTCTGTCTTGTTCTGTAAATGCAGAAATTGAGAGACTTCTCACAGTGAAGTGGTCTACAGAAGGCTGAGATCTCAGGGATGTCTTTGGTGCTTAAATACATAGAGATGATGTTGAGAACCTGGACTGACCTGTGACTGAATCCCAAAGCTGATAACCTTTCAAAGAAGCTGTTTCTACCTTCAGGTTGCACAGCTGTTAAGAGATGTTTTTCATGCATGCCCATTAATAACTTGACATTTGACACGCACCTCGTGATAAGAACTTTTAATTTTTTATGCTATTTTCAAAGACCTTCTGTCATTATATAAAGTCAAACATTGTCTTAACATAAAGACATAAAGTCTTAACGTTACTAATACATATAAGATGCATTTATGAACTTGTTTGCGTAGGTTAGGACCTGGCACTCCTATTCCTTACACTTCCTTATTCTGTTCAAATGAAATTTATTGTAGGGCTGAAACAATCCCATCAGGAAGGCTTTGAAACTCCCATGTTCTCCTCTCACTTGCAGCCCCATCATGGAAAGGAGAGAGGTGATTTGGAAGGTCCTCAAGCACAAAGAGGAAGGACCTGTGTCCTAGGAAGTGTTGCACAGGCTGGCACTCACCATGCTGCCAACTGAAAGTAAGTTTGAATTTGCCCTGCACGTTTGGGTTCTGTTTGTTTCAAGTTTTCACGGTCACAAACTCTTGTTTCTCTCTTATGCTGAGTATGTTTGTATTCAAGCTTAAGTGGCAATGTCAAGAGGCAAGTCTTAGCATTGAAAACACAAAATCAAATCCTTCTGCTTTGATCATGAAGCTTTCTCCTCACTTTTAAAGTCTTTCTTTTGAAAGAAAGGACCACTGCAATATTTGCAGTTCTCTTGCTTTGTGTGCTCTATATGTAATTGAGAAGGTTAACCTGTAATGACAAGAGAGCAAATACATCTGTTTTACCACTTGACCATTGACAGTTCTTCCTGATTTTGAAATTCAATATCCAAATTAACTTTGCACTTTAACATTTTCAGGTTATTATTATGAAGCTCACTGGTACTAGAAGTACATATTTCAGCAATTTTTAATACTACTTTATGACTGAATAACTGCTGAAACCTAAACTCGCCAAATTTAGAGTTATCTGTGAGATCTCAGTGGTCAAAAGTGTGTTAATGTAGTAATTGATAACTTCTCAATTACTTGCTGTCATCTTGTCTGAATTCCAATGGTAATTAAATGAGAGAGGATGTAACAATACCTGCAGCCATTTCCTTTAGTTCAAAGGGAGTCCTAAATGACTTGTGGAAGCTCTTGTTAAAGAAGGAAAGTCCTGTTCCTACATCTCACATTCTGTGTAAGAAGCATTTTCTATCCAATTATGCTCTAATAACATTTAATACATTTTAGTTATTGCTGTCTCCTACTTCTGTAAGGAATTTAGGTAACAGTGAAAACTACACTCTTCATCAGTGCGGTCCACCATTAAATCTTGGCAAAATATTAAAGTTCCATCTGCCTTAGGTAGTAAATTTTTGGTAGAATGCACAATACAATGAGATGCTTGGTTTTTTCCTTTGGGTGAAGGACAGGCAAGTCAGAGTAGGAGAATGAGTCCAGCTTGTGCTTAGGCCGCAACACCTGCAGCACCAGCCCGATGGTTGTAGTCCAAACAAACAGTAATACTTTTTTGTTTTAACTATTGTTTTCAGAAAAGTGACATTTCTCCAGCTTCCCATTTGCACCTTTTTCCTGTGAAATTCCCACTGGAAAACTTTGTGTGTAACAGCACACACACCTCATCAGGAACGTGATGCAACCAAAGAGGATGCGAATGAGGGCAGAAAACTAAAATGCGTGAGTCGCTACCAGAGTAGTGATTTTCTCCATTTGTAGGTATTAAATTTGCATCACTAGGCCTCTGCCCTCATCCCCAGGAGCTCATTTCTCTCTGTACTAGAGATCCCATCCCTTGCAGTTACTTCACAAAATCACAGAATATTCTGAGTTGGAAGGGACCCACAAGGATCAATCTTGAATTAATTGTATGTGCAGCTGCTTTCTAATGGAAGGGTAAAGGCACCTCTAGGGAAGAGAACTGGAAATGGTAATTTATTTTTTGTTTGCTGGGCTTTCTGTATTCACTGTTGGTGGTGTGAACAAGTGAAAATAAGAGCCCTGTTGACATTGGGACCTGCTTAAGTAATGGATATGCTAATACTAATTTAGTTCCATAACTAGAACTGCAAATGTTCAGTAGGAATCCTTGGCTGTGTCAAATAAGGATAATACTTCCATCTTAAAGATGGGTAATTAGTGAATAAAAGTTGCTAGGGAAAGGAAAAATGATAAATAGCTTCACTGGGATGTCTGAAGAATATGTATCTAAATCTGTATATTGATAAGGCCTGCTACTAATAGAAGGAAAAAATAGATCATATGAAGTTTTGGGTTTGGATCCTGTGGGGAGACGGGTTGTGGGTATTTTTCTGATTTGGTTTTGTTGTTTGGGATTTTTTTACTTAAAACATTGCAATTAAATAGAGGAAGTTCTATGCAGTAGTTTTCTTGTTTTTGTTTTTTTAAATCCAGGTGCAGAAACTACAGCAATTAATATTAATCTGAATTTGATTATTTGGCTCTTCAGCATTTCATTGGATTATGTTGACTTTGTAATTTGATTGCTATACAGATGTAAGCTGTGCTGATTGCATTAAAATATGCAAAGGAAATTAAAAGTATTACCAAGTGATGTTCTGAAAACAGTTCTTCCTTGCTAGCTGTGAAGACTTCCTTTTGGGAAGAGAAAAGCAAAGGAAATTAATGATTATACTATAATGCCAACCATTGAGTTAAAAATAATCCATCTACATGGATAATAAGTATTGAGCCTGTAATTCTTTGTTTCTGGAGTAATATGTGTTATATAATGAATATATACTTAATAGACAGGAGCTCTATAATATGCTAAAGTATGATATTAAAAAGGGGAGATCCAGAAGGGAAGCTCATGCATTAGGTTTCTGTTCCTGCAGTGTTTCTGAAGATCACATACACCAAACTTTGGCACAGACACTCTGCTGTGCCATTGTTGAGGGTCAGTCAGTACCTGGGTGATTCCCAGCAGAGAGTTCTGTGACCATCACCTATCTCACAGCCCTCTTTGAACAACATTTTGCTGTGGAGAACTGAGTAACAAGAAGGATCTTCCTGTTCCTGTCTTGTGGCCATCAAAAGGTGAACTTGCCTCTCTACTAACTGCAACAGCCCGAGTGGGTTTCTAATAAACAAAAATTCAGTGTATGATGGGACGCAAAGTGGCCCTTGTGTTACTTCTGCAAGCACCTCCACCTAGAGTTATTTTGAAAGCATTTTCTATTCCTAAGTAAATATCACAATGGAAAATTGAAATAAGTGTTATCCAATTCTGTATATAGAATGAATTTCTATTCAAACAAATTAATTCTTCAGTAATATTTATTTTATCAATTTCAAGGTTATATATTTTTCCCACTGCTTTTCCCGCCAACCATGCAAGTGCCCCATAAGAGAGGCAGAAGTAGGGAATACAGTGGAAATTTTAAATTTTCCACTGCGTTGTTTTATTAGTCTGAAAAATTGAGAGGAAAAAAACAATAGTAATAATAATAAGGTTCACCTTACAATTATTCAGACAACTCCTCTCTGTGACTGAATTCGGAAAAGAAGGTGAGGACTGAGCTGGAAGTTTGAGTCTGTTGGTTTCTTGTTGAAATACTCCCACTGATTTTAGAATAGCTGCTCATGGAGCATTGTTGTATTCCCCATATTAAATCCCAATCTCAATGAGGAAAAAAGCACAAAATGCATGAAGATATCCAAGAGACACTTCTGGTTTGGAGATTTATATTTCAGGGTAACCTGAAGCACAGCCCTTCCTCTGCAGCTGGGGGAGGTGCCTTGTCAGTCCCATTGCACACAAAAATGCTCATCCCTTCCTTGTGAGAATAAAAAGGAAAATGCAGTTTACAGGCAAACTGGAGTGACTGTGATAGCACTTTGCCCACAGTGAGGACATCTAAAAATCTGACAGTGAAACTAACGGCTTTAATGTCCTTTTTTCTGCTCAAGCAATCCCTTTAGAACATTTTTTAAGTAACTCAATAAACAAACACATGCATTGACTTTCTAATTGCTTCTACAAGTTCCTCTGCTGTCTAATATTGTATTAAACCATGGTAGCAGGATTTCAGTTACTTATGCAAAAATCACATCTGCAATTGATAGAAATATTTATCAGTGTATTCACTAAAATGAAAAAGCATTGAAGCAAGTAATAACATTTAAAACAAGTAGGAAAGCACAAATGAAAATGAAGCATCTGAATAATTACACAATATTCAGTGCAGAATAAATGATATCAAAATTCCACTTCTGTTTCAAATCAATAACACTGAAATGTGACACGAACTTGATGATGGTGTGTAACTAAAAATTTAATCCAGTCAAAATATCTTTGCAACACACTCATAGACAATTGAATCTTTGCAATTGTTTCTTAATGAAAAGCAATTGGTTTCTGAAAATAATTAGCTTATTTTATAGCCACAATCAAAGAACATATGGAACTAGACAAGAGTCTTGTTCCCAAGTTAAACATTTTAATTTACAGTGTAAAGAGAAATAGTGTATTGTAGTATTTTACAATCATGTCTTATCAGTTTTCATTTTGTGAGTGGATTTTTTGATACAATCCTAAAGGATATTTGCTAAAAGCAATTAAATAATTTAAAATAAAGAACTTGGAATGGCCCGTGCACAGCAGGATAATGGTAAAACAGGAAGAATGACTACTGAGAACAATTCTAAAAGAAAGCTTTTCTGTTCCTAAGACACTGTATTAAAAATGAATGTTGGTGTCCTATCACCTGAAAATCCCTGAGAGAAAATAAGAGATGTTGAAATGCACTTCTGTGTTGAATGTTTTGTAGTTCCTGAAAAACATGGAATGTCATCACCTCACACCTTGTGTCCTAATGTATAAAGCTGTATTTCCCACTGACATCAGTTGTGACAATTTCCCCAAAGTCATCATAAAAACAAAGAGGGAAAACTTTTAGTTTACTACAATCTACAGATCCTGAATACTTTATTGCCTTGTGTTTTTTCTCTTTTTTTTGTTTGTTTGTTTGTTAATTTTTTCCATTTTCAGAAAGGTACAGAAGGAATAAATGGAGAAACTTTTCAGAGGCAAACAATCTTTATCTCAGAAAGCAGTGACAAGACATTAAAAGGAGAACAAATTTAGGTTAGATAGAGAGATGCAGCATTTAATTTATGTGAGCACGCTGAAAATGAGCTTCTCTAGATAATTTAAGAAAGGAAGATTCACATAAGCTGAAGGATAAGTAGGTCTTAAAGATACCATTTGTCTGGTCATAGTTCAGATAAAGGCACTGCAACTTGCTGCTACAGCACCATATGACCTTGTGGAATAAACAATCCTCTTGAATCTGGGATTTATTTTTTTGTTTTTGCTTAACTAGCTTAAAAATCATGATTGGAAGCAAGACAATGAGTAAACATCATGAATGAATGTTTTAGAAGTAACTCCACCACAAATATTTCCCTGGGAGAAAATAATGGTGACATGCAATTACTGAGGGTTCCTGAATGTACAGAATGTATGCATAGGAAGCACAGAGGCAGGGATCCCTTGCAGAAGAGGAAGGGTGTTGTCGATTATTTATGGCTGGCTTGTCTTCTTGATTTTATCTTTAATTCTCTTTCAAAGCCCTACCCTGCATTTATTATTACTTATGCTGTCCCTGTCAAGATGAAACCCACTCAGCTGGAACAAAAAAAGCCATCCCCAAAAAGAAATCCTTCAAAGTACTGTGTCTTAACTTCAAATCTCACTCCAACTCTCATGGCCTAATTTTTCCTTCTTCATGAAGAATTGTCGAAACACATGACTGGTAGAACCTGGGGTGTGATTTCAGAGTCACATAGTTGCTCAGAAGACTGAACCAAAGAATTTTGCTCAGGAAAACTCTATACCGAGGACTTTTTTTTACACTGGCAATGCAAGAAATATTGACAGTCTAGTTCAACGTAACTGCTACTGCAACTGCACATCCCCTGAAGTGTGGCAGTTATCCATAAGCATATATTTATTCCTTTGTAGTATGAACTAACACAAATAGCTGCAATTTATTTCTCTGCAGACGACATTGAATTACTTCATTCTTACTCTGGGCTCAGAATGTTAATTTGAAAATTTCCTTTGGACCAGTTGGTGCAAGATAAGTTCTTGGGCATCAAAACTTAATCATATCACTTTTTCCTGAAGGCAACAGTTTCAGAATGAATCTTAAAACATCTTCCACATGACTCAGCTTGAGCCTCTCTACCACTAAACTGCTGGTTTTGCTGTGGTATAAGCAGAGCACGAGAAGTTCAGGGAGATCCCTGAAAGCATTTGTAAAGATCTTTTAAAATGTCTACTGGCTGAGCATGCCTCCTCCTCAAAAAAGCCAAATACAGCAACAGGGTGGCGATATGGTGATTAGTTATACCTTTCCATTTTACAGTAATGATTTATGAAGGGCATTTACTTAACAAGCTCCTTTTGAAGCTTTTGTACATGATTGCAAATGACATGTGTGACGTCCAGCAGTCCTTTCTTTTGCATAATGGTCACAGATTATACTTAGGAAGAGTAACATGGAGGTGAAGTGACAGCTCCAGCCTCTTAATGAGAAGTTTATTAAGAAACTAGGACTGATTATCAGTTGCAAATTAACCATAATATGAGTAATCAGCAGAGATGTCGCATTGGTGCAAGAAAAACGATAAACAGAAGGATGTTGGTCCCTATGCTAATCAAAAAGTACCTACAGTTCATTACAGAATGTCATTTCTAAGAATCTGGGGATGCAGGGTTTGGGAAATGTGTTTTTGGAAATTGTATTTGGCAATATCACTGTATGTACTTTTAAACTGTATTTAATATGCCTAAGGAATGTGGCTTTTTTAAAAAAGAGAAATTCAAGATCTCTATGATAAAACTATAATTGCAAAAAAATATACAAAAGCTTAATTACAGTTTGGGACCTCTAGACTAGACTATGGTTTTGAAGCAGTGGGAAAACAAATTGCATTGATTTAAAAACATTTTTTTCCAGTTCCATAAGGAAATTGTAAAATGGATGCAAAATTCAAGCCACAGTAATCAGTCTCATCATTTGTTCTAAAAAGGATTATAATATTATTTTTAAGTATTAAGCAGTATGAGTAGTTTTTACAACCTGCACACTGGGGTTCAAGCCTCAAACCTGCAAGGAAAAAGGTAGTCTAGGAAATAAAGAGCTTACAATTTTGTATCATTCAAAACATAGCAACAGATATGAACATAGACATTGTTTTAACAACCTTGTTATCTAGATGGCAATGTGCCAGCAGCACGAATTTTGGCACAGCCATCTTGTTTTGTTTTCATTGGTCCTCAAGTGCACTTTGTTCTACCATAGGTAATTTCATTCCTTTGACTCCAGTCCTCCAGCTCATCTCCTTCTGTATAATATTCTGATTCTCTTTTTCTCTGGCACTGCCCACATCATCTGAAAACACCAGTGATATCCCTTGATCCTTTTTTATGGTTTTACCAGATTCATTACTGAAAAAAAGAGTTCAAAATTTCCTCTCCTAGAGAAACTTTTACTATTTTATACAGTCCTTTGCCAACATCTCTCCCAGATTTTACTCAGGATAGCAGTGCTCTGCTGAACAAAACTGCTTAACTAAAAAATTTTCTTGTGACACATATCCACTAAATGTTTTGGTGGTTTTTTGAGGCTTTTGGGTTTATTTTTGGTTGAGGAGGAGGGTTGGTTTTTTTAAGTTTCCTTATTTTAGATCACTTTTATTTAGTCATTAATGTATTTAAGATAACAGAATAGTATGGTGCAACTTATCTTTGGTAAAACTCTCATAATTTTATCCCATTTTTTGTCTACAGGCATGTCTTTAACAATCTTTCCCTCAGTGTTTTCTCCAAAGGCAAAATCAGTGACTGGATCCTGGGGTTTGTAACAAAAATTTTTCAGTTAGATTTTTTCCATGTATATAGTGTGCTATTTGGAAATACTTTTCACTTTTTATGTTTCTGAGTTTGATAGGGAATAATTGACTGTGTCTCCAGCACCCTTATACCAGCCTCTTTGTGCCAACGGTCCAAAATCAAATAACAGATATCCTGAGTATTTCTGTAAGCTTAATATCACTAAATCACCTCAATATTTTTTCAGAGAGCTGAGCTCTGTAGACACGTTTCTGCATTGGCCTATTTCAAATGTCATAATTATTTCAAGTCCTGCCTAGTATTTCCACTGCTATCTTTGTTAAAGGGAAATGAACTTTTCTTCTGAAATGACAGCTGTTTGCTTCACAAAGAAATATAAAAATAATATTTTTTCCCAATTGAGGCCAGATGTTTCTGTAAGACACTTAAAAAATAAATTTTTAATCTATGAAACAATTTGTCCATGCTTATTTCATCCCATTTTAGCCCCAAATCTGCTCATTTTAATCAGCGTTCATCTGTATGACGCTTAACAGCATTCAACAAACGCAATATGTGACTTGTATGTGGGACAGACCATTCTTAAAAAATAGATGTGAGAGTCTCCAGTGAGTAGAGATCTGACAGGCAGAAAAACATGCAGCTAGCCCTAGGCACTGAAACCAGCTAGATACATGAAATATTTACTGTTTATAGTTCTATGATGTCTTAATAAAGTAACTGCATTTTAATTATTGCAAGGTTTTCATTTCACTATTCTCTTCTGCGTCAGGAATTAATTAATGTCTTCTGAGCTGCAATGACAGTTCTGTGTCAGTGACTCACATTCACACATTCTGAGAATCAACAAGGATCTTCATGAGCTGCCTTGGTCCAGAGGTCTCAGGAAAGCAAGAAAACAGAAGAGGGAAGCTGGGGCACATAATCCACAGGGAGGCTGCAGCCTGTGGACAAAGCTTTAAGCAGTGGGGAATCTAAAAGGGCCAAAGGAGCAAGGAGACAACAGCACTGGGGATATTGCAGAAGGCACAACTCAGCCAAAGCACAGAGCAATTTTGGTCTTTTTCAATAAGAAAAATTTAGTGGTTTGCAAATTATAATGTCAAATTTATGGTGACAAAATGGTCTAACACCATGTAGAGGTTTGTGTGCCAAAAGATAAGGAGGAATTGAAACATGTGATTCCTTTTAAGGCCTTTGAAGGGATATTATTTTCATTGTCCATAAACAAGGCAGTGGTACAAGCTCCTGTATGCAGAGGGGAGGGAGACCTTGAATTCTCTTTCTGTCTGATACCCATCCTATCAGAAACGAGTCCAAGCTCAAAGGGCATCCTTTGTGCTCTCCCTCATCCTATAAACATTTTTGAAAGTCAAAGTGCAAATTAAACTCAAAGACCAAAGTAAACACAACTGCACTAATGTTAGAAGCCAATGTTTCCTCCATGTCACACAGGGATAAACAGAGTTCCAGTTTAAATGGTGGCTCTATGAAAGCAAAAAATTTCATATGACACAAATGCTGATGCCACACCAGGAAGAACTATTAATGTTTTTAGCAAATTCCTTCGAAGCCTTCTAGTATTTTTGCAAACTGACATAATGTGGATGGCCTGCCACGACAAAACAGAATTGTCCTATTCAGTGATCTTAATGAGATGTCAAAGGGTTAATAAGAAAATTAATTTATCCTTTTAAGCACAAGAAGTAATTAAAGTCTAAGGGAAATCTGTATCATAATTGAAAATGAGTAACGAGCAAGTGGGATGTGGAGGAAAAATGAGTTTGGTAATTAAGACAGGAAGTTCAGTAAAACAAGAAGGAATAATGTATTTGTCACCTATGGCACAATTATATCATGCTGATATTAAGTGAGAAAGCTTAAGCTGAAGCAGAACAATAGAGTTGGTGAATGAGGAGGTATCAGATAGTGACACTGCATCCTCAGCTAAGGAAACTACTTCAGGGACCAAGAGTAGGTAGGCTCCTGATAGCATCAGGGCTTCCAAATTAATGAAACTGAAATACATTAAAAGGGATTAAATAGTAATTGTATTAGAATTTATATTCAAGATCCTGAAGTTATTAGTTTTTTGAACTTTAAAAAAAGGTTCCTGAATTACTCACCAGGAACACCTGGGCTACTATTTTAGCAGGATGGGCCAAAATTGCCCCCAATACCTTTCCCTCAAAGTCAATAGAGTACCCCAGTGGGGAATCTGGCTTATTAATTTCTGTGTTTTTTACCTGAATATTTATTCTGAAAGTTTGAAGCACTGTAAAATCTCACATCTCTAGAGGCATCTATGCCATTCAGAAGGTACAAAAGACTTATACATCCTTCACTTTCTGTGGAAATTGGTGCTAATAATGCCTAGGTGCAATAAAGTCATGAAAGAAATTAATAGGACTGAACTTTGAAGACAACTCTTGTGTTCAAACACCCAATACAATTTACTTTGTCTCTTAGGAAGATATACTTAAGACTTATCCAACAAACCTAGAATTAGATCTGCAAGCACTCTTTTACATGCAAGGTATTGTTAAAAGAATAAAAATGCAAAAGCATACATAAAAGCCGAGAAGATGTTGCCAACTATCAGTTTTCTTGCAAATATGAGAACTGTTGTCCGTTTAGAGATGAGAGCATGGTAGGTAGCACTGAAGATGAACACTGTCATAAAGTGTTTGCATATGTCCAAGTCCATTCTCCAGGCGTTTTATTTTTGTATATACAGTCTACAGATGCAATAACCACATTTTTCAGAGGCTTTGGAAAACAGTTCAAACAAAATTTGAAGTTCTCCATCAGGGCTCATAATCCAGATTTACTTATCAATAGAGACAGAGAATTTTATTTAACCAGTTGATCAGTTTAGAGCATCTTCCCCTCTATGAAATGTACTACTGCTGCTTCTCAAAGCTGCACATGCTCTGGATACACATCTTGTGCCCTAAGCAGCTCTGCTCAAGGCGCACACGTAGTGGAATTGCCTCCAAGTTTACTCATGACATGTATTTTGGCTGGGAAGATCAAGTATCACGTTTCCTAAGAGATGAGGGGTGATTTAGTCTTCTTGACTCTTCTCTGCCCTTATTCTGAGGAGAGTCCCTCAGGAGAGAGATGGCTGTTCTGCCTTTCAAACATAAAAAAGAATAACAAAGTAAGAGATGGACTGCAGCCTCTGTGTTTGGGAGCTAGCAAGGGCGCCTAAATTAAATACCTCATGTTTCTAAGGAAAACAAGGGCAACATTGCCATTCACACTGACACTCAGCGAGCACCATCAGTCATTTTCACAAGCAGGCACAGCAGGCCAGACTGCACTGCTGCTGAAGAGCAAAGTGCAGGTACATGAGGGAGAAAGACTTTGGGAGGATGTTGTATTCGGCAGAGTTTTTGCTGAGGATAAAAGCTTCTTTTCTTCATAGCCTAATTCCATGAAAATTCTTTGTTGGGAATATGCAAAGAATTTCCTACTCATTTCTCAGTCAGCCATCTGACCTCGAAACCAAGCACCAGCATCTCTCAATTTTGTCTCTTGAATTATCCACATGATACTGAGTTCTTTTGACTGTAATGAGGATAATTTTGAGCTAGCAAAGTTAAAATTGATACAACAGCGAACATGTAGCATGTGTTACTGCCCCTTGTGTTGTCACAGAGCAGCTCAAGCATTGGTGCTTGGCTTTGTTTCCTGGCCTTACATCTAAGCACCTTCTTTCCAAAGGCACTCCAGTCACAAAGATCCCTGTGGTGTTTACAACACCCTACATCAGGCTGAATTGAATAACAGGGATGGAAAAAAAAAAAAAAAAAGCAAGCAAATTAGGAGCTGGTGTGGTCCCTGAGGGGAAAAAAGGAAATCCAAAGCCAAACATGTTCTTGAGCACAGAAGGTAAAACTAAAAACCCACACATTCATGGGAAAATAAAGTCCTAAAGTAACCCAGATAATCATTTATTTAACTACAGGAAAGAAAAGGAAAAATATATGTGATTAATGCCTCCAGCATTGTCAGTGTGAAATTCATGGTTTGCTGACTACCTAAATTGCCTGGCACACTGCTAACCCTGATCTTAGCTTTGTCTAGGCAAGCACTTGTCATTAAAGGGGCAATTAATCTACTATTCTAATTTCAAATGAGGTAATGACAGAAGGAAAAATGAGATGCGTCATTTAAGTGCTTTCGCATTCTAGACCAAGCAAATGCCATGATTTCACAATAACATCAACAGAAAAACTCTTAGCAGGCATTCATATTACAATAAAGGGTCTATCTTAAATGTTACCCGCAGATTAGACTAGTAACCTGTAAAATATCAGACAACCTACGTATTGCTTCATCATTAAAATGGAGAAAATGGTTCAGGCAGAAAATATTGTCAATTTTGGACAGAAACACTGTTTTCTTAATGGCAAATAGTCACTGGATGTAAAGCTTGCACTAGCTAAATCCAGTCTTACTGGGGAAATCTTTATACTTCATTTACTACTGATTTAGATGGGCTGAGAATTCACTATATACCAGAAATGAAAAGTCTTGAGAGTTTTTTCCAATTTTATAGAATTTTTGTCACACTCTGAGGAATGAATAGTGTACAAATACAGTCATGGCTTAGGAAAGATGAGGAAATCTGGACTTTCATGTCTGGTCCTAAAGGCACTCAGCCAGAGCAAGGAAACGATTTATGCTACATCAGTAATTTTTATTGGTTAAAACAAAAATCAGATAGCAAAATATGAATCCTTCAAAAAGTGTTCCTTAGTGCTATAAGTACCATGAATTTTTAATGGGTGGAAATGTGTGATGCAATTTAGTACTATTTCTAATAAGGGAAACAAAGGAAATAAAGGAAATAAAAGACTTTTAGTAAAAGAAAGAAAATTCTAGTATTTCTGTAGGGATAAATTTACGAGTGATCTTTACTGACAACAGCAAATTATGTATTTAAAGCAATTGAGAAAGATATCACTGTGATATCTTAGTGTGGCTCAATGATCCAGCTCCTCCCTGGAACCACTGTGAACAGCCACAGAACGATGTCTGCTGAGAAACCACCTGAGATACACCTCAGCCCCCTCTTCATCCCCTCAGGTCTGTGACTTTTTTTTCCTGTTGCTCCCCAGTTTGTTCACAGAACTCTCAGCACAGCCACAGAGGCTACTTCAACAAACTTAGACTGCAACTTGGTTATGTTTTCCTAATATGGCACTTAAATTTTAGAAATTAAATTTAGGAAGCATATTTTCAACAAAACAACTCTGTTCTTTGCATTATCTTGAGATCTATATGGAAATGAGGAAAATCAATTAAAATTTTTAAATTCATCCATGCATTTTTAAGATTGTGTCAGGACAGCAGTTGAGGAGACGGCTGCTTTTATCTGGTCGGGATGGAAAAGGTTGAGATGCTACATGAGATGTTACAACCATGCAAGGTTGTAAGTGCAGAGTTTTTTATTCTGCCTAGAGGAAATTCCGAATATCCTAGAACTACCTCCTTCTGAGCTCAACTTCAGCAAACCACAAAGTCTCTGTTTTAGAGAGAAGCCAGGTCTTTTACCTAGAACCTTGTTGACACAGAGGTTATAACAACTGAGTCTTTATAAAAGACAAACCACTGCCAAGGCCACTGTCCAGTCGTACTCTGGATTATGGCTGGAGTTTGCTGCCAGTGATGCAGGCAGGATGTTTGTGTGTGAGAGAAAGGCAGGAAGTCTGTGCATGGTGTTCTCATGCATTAACAGAAAGAACACAGAAAAAATTGTCTACAAGCCAGAAAAAAATATAGATATGGGAGAGAATTTAAAAAGGAGGCCAGAAGAGTGCTGTAGATTTGCCCTTGACCCCAATAAATTGTGATGGAAAATTCAATGGGACTTGTGCCCTTTAGCCTCTTTGCTCTTTTAAATTTTCTATCCTAAGAAAAAAGGTTCCTGCCCAAGATACCCTTAGGAATAATAATTATAAACACAAATATAGATTTAATTTCATATCTTAAAAGATGCCTAGCTAAAGCAAATCCTCCTTTTCAAGTAGATTAACACATTGATTTCATACTCTGATTTAAAGGAAAGATAAACTAATCCTTCTGTAGGACATTATATTTGGCAAATCCTCACTTGATCTTTATTTTGTTTCCTGAACAAAATGAGTTATGTGTGTGTAAATTACTCTCAATTTTAGTTGTTTTTTATCTAAAAGTAAGTATCTGCAACTTGTTTTTGTTGACAATGATCAGTTGATTTGTTGAAATGATCAGTTTTAATATCCAAGCCGTTGATGACATCTGAAAAGTGGAAATGTGAGGAATGATGTACAAATGCAGAGGAAGAAACACTCCAGGACAGGCCTCATCACACTGGCAACCTTCTTATTGCTACTCTGAATCATAGGATCAGCAAAATTATTTTTTGAACAGTGTTAGTAAGTAGTTAGGGTATAACATTATCATGAAATGTTGATAATTGTGATTTTAATACTGAAACATAAGTAAATTTGGAAAAAATTGATGAAATATTTTTAAAGGAGGTGGATCTATACCAACACCATGCACAAATGCATATATATATATGTGTGTGTGTGTGTATGCACATGCATATGCACACATATGTGTATATATGCACATAAATGCCTATCCGTGTGTGTAGATATATACACATAGACACACACATTATGTGGGGAATATGTATTCTATGTAAATATACATTTCCTCATGGAAATCCTTTCCTACCATTAGAGAACAGAAATTGATACTGCTTCAGCTGGAGTTTGCCTAGTAAGAAAATAATATATTGCATGCATTTTCTTTTATGTTATTCCAGGCTTCCTTCACTACCACCTCTCCTTTCTCTACCTGAGAGGAAAAAATAATGGGTGTGATGAAACCACAAATAACAAATGTAAAACCTGTATTTTCTTCTAGAAAATGGGCAAAAGTGACTGTAAATAAAAGAACAATGTATATACTTAGATATATAGCAGTACTTATTCTCACAATGTGATCTTTCTAAATTTATTATTTCTGCAAGAAAATATGACAGGAGGAAGCCAGCTAGAAATAGATAATGGACTATCTTCAAAGAGGATCCTTTTATTCCTCATAACAGTAGGTGATAAATTGTTCCAATGTCAATGCTTACTATTTTCTTCTGTTTCTTCTCTTTCTTTTCCCTGCAGAATATCTCAAATTGGAGACTAATAGCCCCCCAAGATAAGATACCTTGACACAGATTCTTTCCATCTCCAGTGCCTGAAGCCATTAAATGCCCATCACCAATATGAAATGGGGAAGGATGTAGATATTTTGCTCCTTGACAAGGGCTGTAATTTTATTTTTAGATTATTAATGAGAAGACACTGTTATAATTATATTTTTCTCAGAAATATCTGTTTTGGACTCTTGCTTAAAAGAATATTTCCTTGCTTGCTCTGAAGCTGCTCTACTGAACTTTTAGAAAATGGGAACAGGCAAAGAGCCCATGTATGTCTTGCCTGAAGATGAGGACCCACAGTGTTGCAGTAACCTATGTTTTATTTTCAGAGACGCCAAGTGAACAACTCTCATCCTGAATTTTCACTTGAAATTAGTAATTAACATGTCATTCTAGGGTTATCCTACCTTTTGGAGAATTTTTAACCATGAGCAAAACCTCTTTGCAGTGAACAGAAGGAAGGCATCTACTTGAAAGGCACGATTAAGGTTCACTCACTGTTCAAAGTCTGAGCTGTCTCTGATGATTCAGATAGATAGGGAAAATGTGCTGTTGAGAGTAAAACTGGGTTTCATTGCAGAACTCAATTGCTATGCATCTGCAGGCAAATGTATCTGCAGGCAAATGTATTTGAATTTTTTTCCTCTGTTCCCTGACTGTTAGATGGGAGCAGGTTTTGCTTGCTTTGTAGCATTTTTGCACAGACAAAATTTGTGACTTTGATGTTCATGATGTCATATTCTGATGCTGCGTTGTTTAGGTGCATGAATACACTGAGCCAAAGTATGTAGCAGATTTTTTTCCTAGTGATGCCTAAACATTTTTAGTTTCTTCATATATTTTTAGCTTTGTAGATTTCTAATATATAGTTGTATTATTTCTAGTACTTTTCCTGCCTTTTCTCACATTTTAGAATAACAAGATAACCCTTTCTAACACATTCTTGAAATTCTGTTTTATTTTATTCTTAAGAAGAGAATTTCTAACAAGGACATCTCCTTTTCCACTAGATCTGAAGAGACATAACAAAAAATAGGGCAAGGAAGCCCCTGGACCAGTTCCAAGGATGGGTTACTGGGGCAACTGATCTCCTATTGGATGTACCTGCTAGATAAACTAGTTAATTAACCTTACAAAGTTGTAGAAATCCTTTATCATGTGTGCATGTATAGCCATATTTGTGTACCTGAAACCTTTCATTAAAGAATTTCTTTTTATCTTGCCACTCTTAATATTGTTTAGAAAGTTTAGTCTTTTGATTCTAGGCAACACTAGGATTAAATTTTAGTAACAAATTCTATTAGAAAATTAAACAGGTGAATATTGCTGCGTATCTGAGCAGGGGACAAGCAAAGAAAGAGCAAATGGTTGTGTTTTGTTACTCTGGGAACTGCTGAGTGGTTGATTGAAATTTTACTCAAAAGGAAACACTGTAGTGAATCTGAAATCATATGTTCTTAGACTTCAGGCTTATTTCATAGAAATTGATGATTCATTAGAAATCTATTTCCACAGCTCTAACTATGAAGATGCTGCGTTAGGCTACATGCGGGACAGTTTCGGAGTGGTAGGTGGCACCCTATTAAAGAGCACATTAAAAAAATAAACACAGCTTTTCTTAAATCCAGAGCATTTTTTCTATCTTTCCTAATTAACAGCACCTCCTCTAATCTCAGGAACTTTCAATTGAATAATAGATCACTTTCAACAGAAAAGGGTTGTTTTCCTGAGACTACATTTGAAAAGGGAACTGTGCTAAATTCCTTGAAAATGAAGAGCTGGACTGCAGGAGAGGGTTAACAAAAGCATTCATCTACCAATCGCTAAATAGAAGTTCACTAAATAATTAAATATTTTTAAAAATCCCAAAACTTAGAAATGTCTGAGTCAAGTTGTGTTTCCCATATTGCCTGAGAGCAGTGTTTTTCCTTCTGTGGATGGTTCACCGCCATGGAAATCTGTAACTTTGCACTGCACGATATTGAACGCAGGTGACTGCTGGCTTCTAAGCCTGTGTTATGATATGGTATCTGCTACTTTTGATCCCAGAATAAAAGATTAGGTTTTTTCATAACAGGAACACTTTCTGTCTGATGTTCTATAGGGAGATAGTCAGTGTGAATTTCTGGTTTAATTATATCTTCTTAAGCAGGTATGATATTTTGAATGGAAATAAAGAAATTGTTTCCACAAACTTGATCTTCTACTAGAAATTGGCTTTCTTGATATCTGCTTTCGAGTGATTTCGTCTCCAGGAAAATTTTGATGGATGTCTTTCTTATGACAAAATTTACCTTTCTTATTCTCTGAACAGATTTTAAAAAAATTCTCCCTGATCAGCTACAAAAAGTTTGTCAAAGATTCACAGAATGGCTTGGGTGGGTAGGGGCTTTAGAGATCATCTACTTCCAACCACTTCCACTAGACCAGGTTATTGAAAGCCCCATCCAGCCTGGCCTTAAACACTTCCAGGGATGGGGTATCCACAACTTCTCTGGGCAGCCTGTTCCAGTGCCTCACCACTTGCCATGTAGCTGTTTGTTAGGGTGACCACTTGAATGAAATCTGACCTATATGAAACACACCACTGGAAATAAACTTAAACCAACCATATCTCTTATAAAAGAGCTCATCCCTCTTTAACTTCAACCATAAGATCATCAGCAAAGGCAAACACACTTTATTATTTGAGATGGCCTTCTCTGTAATTTTGATGCCATGTGGCAGAAAGACTAGTAAATTATAAGCTTCAAAGGGTCCAGTGTTGCAACCTCGTCTAAAGTTCTGTACACATAGATTGAAGGGTAATTCTATCAATGCTTTACACTATATCACTATAAACAATGTTACAAACATGTAAATTGGGCCTATTCTGTTCTATAATTCACCTTTTGAAATATTTGCAGTCTCTTATTTTTTGACATAAAAAGCTCTAGTAAGTTCTACATATTATGAAATTTTTAAAATATATGTTTCACAAGTTATAGTGATAACGGGGAGATTTCTTATTTGTTTGTTTATTGTTTTTCTATTACATAGAATAAGAATTTCCTGAGATTATTTTTTTGCTTCTTTTTCTCTTCAGCATCTTTACAAAGCTGCTTGAGAACAAGACATTTAATGGAACAGCAAGGAGATTTTTTTCTGGAGAAGCTCGAGCATTTTTTTAATCAGTGAATAGTAACAAAGATGCCTGGGACTGTCATTTCTACTGGGAGTATCAGCTTCTGTGTTTACACTTGCTCCCAGGAAGTGCAGCTTGGTGATGCGTGCTGCTCAGAAACAGACACATTCTGTTGTTTTTATTGATAGCACTTGAATACTTTTTCACTTCCATATGGCCAAAACACATCACAGATTTCCAGATCCTGCTGTGTGCACTAGGTTGTAGACCTAGCTCTGATATTGTTTTCCTCATGTCTAAAGCAACTCAAGCACATTCTCCGCATGAATCACGCTGTCCGTGTTGCTTCACTGAGTTGGAGTGTGACACAGTCTATATATCAAATGCAATTTAGATGGTGTGTTTTGATATGTCGTTGGCAGTGCAGCTAAGAACAATAGAATTGCCATAACAGGACAGAAGCAATGGTCCATCCAGTCCAGCATCTTGCCTGAGGCAATGGTTGCACGCTTCAGAGGAAAGCATGAGGCCTTGGCATGCACACAGAATTTAACCATGGAAGGAAATTGCTTTTTGATTCTGTCTGTTGCTCAACTAACACTACGAAGTATGAGCATTACTTGTCCCTGTAATTGTTATCCTAGTCAGTGGAACTGTGCATGATAGTCTAATTTATAAATGTCTAATTCTTTTTTGAAATGTGTCACGCAATGTTGTGAGGGTTACTGTGAACATGTATGCAGTGTTGCTGAAATGAAGATTAACTTTTGATTTATTTAGTTTTTAAATGACAAAATATCTATCAGCAGGTGGTGCTGTTGCAGAGACCTGTGTTAGTTCCGTGCAACCCTACAAATGGGCAATTAATTATTTAAAGGATGGTTTATTGTCAGATGTAATCAGTCCCTTTGGTTTAATGAAGGCAATACCAGAAGAGTTGACTCCCCTTCTTAATGATGTCTAATTTATAGGTTTTTTTTCTTAGTTTCAGCTGCTGTTTGTGTTCAGGTCCCATGAGTTAGCAAGGGTTACTAGCAAAAATGTAAAGTTATGGATGTCATGTGGCAATTATTTTCCTATCTCCAAGTGGGTGAGTTGAAAATTTGTGTTCAACAGACTAACTAGATTATCTCAATATTTTGCTATACATAGGAATGAACAATAGAACTCTAAACACAAAGACTTATTCATCAACATGTGCTTTCTACCCTATTCCTGCTCCGAAAAATTAAAAATAATATAATACCATTATCATATCTACAATAATCTTTAGCTTGTACCTATTTTCATCTGCTTGTTCTGTTCCTCTGTGAGAGGCTGACTCCTCCTGTTGCTGTGTCCTCCTCCCTCCACAGTCAGCGCAAGGAAATGTGTTCTCCTTCCTCCTCAGTTCAGTTAGTGACCAGAAGTCACCAGGGGATTGATTTGAAATGAGCCCTTGAAGGGCAAATGTCATTCCCTTCTGCTGATACCACGATGTAACAACTTTGTGGAGAGGTGTGGGGCAAGTTAATACCTTCTGCAATCTCCTGAAGTGCAGCTGAATGGCAGAGGACATATGAGAGTACCATGTCCTGGGGCTCATTTTTATGTCAAGAAAACTTGCTTGAGTAGTAATCTGTTGCAATGGGATTAAAATCCAACTATCGGTCTAGAAAATAAATTATAAATGCAAAGTATTTGCAATCAGTCCTCTTTCTATTTAAAAGAGTCATGGAGACCCTAAATTATTTTTCTGCATCAAGTAGAAAGATTAGAAAGAAAAAAAAAAGTTATTTACTAACCAAACTTTGTGCCAGCAGTTATATAGACATAGATTAACAAGACAGAGACATGTAAAAATTAGTGTTAAAATAACAGCTTATCTGCCTTAATTCATTCAACTCACAACTCTGAAAATAATTATTACCAAATTCCCTATGCATTTAGAATTCTTAGTTTTCTAGATGATCTAGCATTTAGCAGCAACAATTTTTAAATTAATAGAAGAATCAGAGTAATCAAGCTGTATGAAAAACTAAGTTTATAGAATAGACACAAAATACTTGAATTTCATAATCTGCAATAACAGATGCCAGATTGAGTTTAATAATTTTTTTTCCTGTCAGTGTCTGGATCAGACTGAATGTCTACCAAACCTTCACAAGTCACAGGCTCTCATCAAATGTTGATTGCATGTCACATTTGACAAAATAGAACTGATGGGGGGAGACAAATGATTTGTAAATCTGGTTTGGCCAAGTCTATGCTAGACATAACTTGATAGATCTCAAGGGATCTTGTTGCATTGTAGATGCTAAACAAAAGCTGTTAGATCTACTTAAACTGAGCATCTCACAAGAAAAAGATGTTTTGCACTATCTCAATAAACAGTAAGTCTTTTAAAATTTTTGCTAAATTCTTTATATCTGTAATAACTTTCATTTTATTTCTCCTTTGCCTTCACTCCTCCCCACAAACTACACAAAATAAGCTGTGTACTTTGCTTGATCCTTTAAACATACACATGCATCCCACAAAAATCATATTCAGTTTCACTTACAGCCATCTTTTAGACACAATAAAAACTTCATAGGAATACGAAGTTTAGGAGAAAATTGACTCTTTCTAAATCTGTTTTTATGATCACTTTCCTTCCTCTAGTAAATATGGAAGATCTTAAATAATCACTTCAAATGTAGAGTCCCTCCCATCTACTACTGCATTTTCTGGGATCTCTACATTGTACTGTGGATAGATGTGTTATGACATTAGAATATTTGGAAAAGACCATTAGAGAAAGCCCCAGATTTCATTTTATGCTATGATCATAAGTGAGGAGTAGTTAACAATACTGTAGTCCAAAGTTTTTTATGAATGCTCCTCATAAGATCTGTGAATTTTTGAGTACATATTTGCAGGAAAGGCAGAGTTTTATGTGGGCATGTATGATGCTTTCAAAGAAAAAGTATGAAAATTTTTTGATTAATTTTATTCTCATTAAGGTTTATCACATTTGAATTATAGTTCAGTTTACTACAGTCTTCTGATATTTACAGAGATGCAGATAATAGACTGTTATTCTCCAGGGTATCACTCTGATTAAATTGTACATATATTACTTTTTTTATTAGCTTACGCAATGTAACATTAGTATTATGACAGAAATCTTTCTACATCTGAAGCTATGTGGTCCCCTTGCTTCGGGCGATTTTGATAGTACTACACTTATGATGTAAAAATAATGTAATCATCAGAGGTTTATTAAAATTTTGTTATTGACCCCATCCCCTTAAACCATATGGAATATCTGTTTTCACAGGCAAGATTTCAGAGCTGGCATTTTTTATTGCTACTTTGTGGTGTCGAATATGACTTATGACATAACACTGAGGGTTTAATGTGATATTTATGGGAGGATCGAGCCTTCACATTACAGTTACAATGACTGAGTTCTGCTTTTAACAGCTTTCAGACAGTGAAATGTGGCTGGCTTAGGGCAATGTTGACAAAGGGAGCTTCCAGTGAAGCTCATCTAATCTTTACAGAAGCTCTGAAGTTGCCAGCATTCAACTGCCATAGCTACTTGGACTTTGCACTTTCCCTCTTAGGTGACCCTCACCACTGACTTGCTCAACAGATATTTTATTACCAAAATTAATTTCAATATATGTTAGCAGTCATTGTCCACCTCCTTCATCTCCCTTCTTCCTCTAACATTCAGAAGACAAAAATTCTGACCACTGCTAGGATTGAGATTGCATCTCAACAAATCACTTTCCTCATCATCTCTTCCCCTTCTCTTTGGAAGAATTTGAATTTACAACTAGTTTTCAAGAAGAAAGGAAAAAAAAAAAGTAGAAAGACTATGTTCCATGCAACAATGGCGTATGAGACTCAGTTTTCCATTATCAAACTCTCTCCATGATATTCAGTGGCAGTAATCTCGAATCAAAATAATCTTTAGTGATTTCTTTATTTCAGTGTGGCTAGATTCTTCCATAAAATGTTTTAAAACATGGAAAGGAAAATTTTGGCTTCTATGAGTCAAGAAAAAAAGACTTATTTTAATTTATCCTATTAGCTTTGACTATCATGTTTTGCTCCTGGATAACAGATTTATTTCATAAACAGGCCCTACTGCACCACAAACCCTGCCCACTTTGGAGTGGTAAATCTCTGAATTTATACTCTCATAAAAGAGCCTTTACTAATTTAAGGAAAAAGATTCCGATATTAAAATAAACTATTTTGCCTATTTTCAAATGAAAGGTTCTACCACATTTGAACCAGAAGTATCTCTCTGGTCCTCTTTGATTTTGTCCTTTATTTGATTCACTCACACTTCCACATGCAGCCACATAGCTGATCTCACTCTTAATTTTGTACATTACTGAAAATGGAAAGTTACTTTAATCTTCAAGTTTAAATCAAAATTATTTTTAGTATAAATTGTATGCACAGAATTCTTTGATCCTCCATGACATCTTTTCATGGAGCATTAACATAACAAAGCAGAATAAAAGCAGCTGGAAGAGAATGGTTCAGAATTTCTTTGCTAGAGAATTTGAAATGAGGCAGCTGTAGATCCCAAAGACATGAGAGTGTCATTTACTACTGCAGTTATTAAAATGACTTTTTATAAGAAGAGAGAAGAGAGAACCAGAGCATCAGTCCTTCCAAGCGTGGACAGCAGGCAGGTTCCATATTTTGTAATTCTGCAACCACATTTTATATTCGCCACCATCTTACTCTTGACTACTGTAACATGTATTCTAATGAATTTTGTATTTCTAAGTGGTCTACAGCAGAAAAATATCTGATGTTTGTGTTCGAAGTGCAGAAAGTTTCTCAGGAATTCTGTTTGGTTGCATAGTTTAAAAATGCTAATACAACCCCGTCAGTTTAGCAGCCCTAGTGGCAGAGCTATAATGAATAGGGAATCAATAAACAAGTTTGATTTGGTTTCAGACCCTTAGTACAATATTTAGAAGACCTTTAGGACAATGTTTTTGCCTCGAGGGTCAGGTTTTTTTTCATTATTATTCATGGAGCATATCTTGGGTAAGTTTTATGAAAACTACATTCACAATAAAAATGTGATTTTCCTGTCATTATGTATTGTATTGAACACATTGTAAAATGCCTCTGTACTGCACAAGGTCTTAGTTTTATAATCAAGTGACCTTCAGGGGACCAATATACAAACAATGGATGTGTTGCAAGACAGGTGTTTAAGATAGCCAATGAATATTATCCTTGAGCAATGGTTATCATAGAGGAATGATAAACTGTATATTTTTATTGTTTTATTATGCATATAGAGCCATGATTACACTTTGGTGTATAGCAAGTCATATAAATATGCTAAAATGAATATGCTATTTAAATAAATAAATACATTTTTTGCAATTGCAAGCTAACCTATTACTAGATAGAGTTTATAAATACTCTGAGGAGTATGTGAGCTTGGGTTTGAGGGGAAAGTCATGCTGAAGAGTTCAATAGAACATTGTTCTTTCCTAATTTCAGATGCCTAGTCTTTGCTGCCCATTTCACATTTTACTGATCCGTTTTCTATAATGAGTCGACTTTAGGGTCATCTGAAGGTTAAACCTTACATCTCTAATATTATAATAAACAACTAAAATATTTTTTAATACATTCTTCTTTCTCCTGCATCTCTGCATTGAAGCTTAAAATACCGTGTTAAAGTGCAGGCTTTTCATGTCCTCAGTCAGAGGTAAGGTAAGTAAAGCTTCATTAAATGCTTCTGATGAATTTTGTATTTGTATATTCCAGAAATACAGGAATATAACCAAGTCATTGCTGTACATCCAGGCAAGCTACTTTCAAAAAACCGTTTTCTAGGCAGTAAGTGGAATGAAAATAACACAATTTCTTCACTTGAAATAGCAAAATATTCACAAGGGAAGGAGGAAAGGACTTTTCTATGTCTCCAGCACAAGCAAGAACCTCTTTGTAAGCAGAATTTCCTATTCCTCTATAAAATATCTTGTGTGCATGCAGTTAGTTTAAACAACTCAGTCTCTTATTGGAGAATATCTGAGGGGGACAGATGATGATAAGAAAGCAAGCAGGAATACTGCAGGAAGTTGGCAGGGAAATAGTGTAGTTTTGATGAACTCTGGCATTTCTGACAGTGTAGAATTCTTGTGCCTGATGTCAGCCCTTCGCTTTCTGCCTTTCATAAACACTGATGGGTGCAGACTGCAGATAAGTTTACTTCTGTGCAGAGGGGAGAATATTAAATGAATGTAAAGAAAACATGCTCCATGGAAGAGAGATTTCATGCTTTTTCCAATTAAGCTACTCAGTAAAACTGATGTAGAAATGGCCAAATCTAACATTTTTAGAATTGAGTTCCAAGCTGTATAAAATACAATCTCTGCTAGCTTGGATTTACGGGAGCTTCATCATCCTAGGCCTCTGGGTTCCACACAACATGTCCTGCTGCGTAATGCAAACTGAAATCAATGTCGTTTTAATTTAATGTGACAGATTGCAACTTATGATGGCTAAGGAATGGACAAACTGCCATTTGTGATGCTTCTGTGAAGGGATGGCAACCTCTGGTCTAGGTATTGAATGGACAGGTGAAGACAATTGCTGTCATTGCCCATCATAGGGAAATCCAAGAAGGACCATCAGTTTGAACATCTACAGTCAAGGAAAAAAAATATACCTTACCTAGGCTACAGTGAACTTTCTTAGAATTTTGTTGAACCTAACATTTTATGGAAAAGGAAAGCACGCATCCCATGATGCCTCCTGTTGGTTTCTTTTTTCATAGGCCATTAACTTAAGGTTTCAACCATATGAGATTTCATATCAAGACTCTTTGGAAGAAAATACAAAAGAGATCACAAAGTGTAACGTGTTACTTGTAGAGAGAGTTACTGCTCCTACAAAGCACAGTTAAAGTTCAAATCATCTTTTCTGCAGCATTCAGGACTCAAGCAGAAAGAAAAGCAGTGTCAGGTGGTATAAATTTGCAATTAGCTGAGGCACCTGCATGTTTGAAAAGAGAAAGACCCACTATAAGCATGATTTAAATAAGCAGCGGTGCCCATGTTTCCCTCTCTAATAAAACTTGTCTGCCTGATCCATAATATATTTTTATCTTTCCTCTGCGTAATAGGAAACAGTGTTTCAGAGATTAACAAACTGAATCACTGCAGACAAGGAGTAAATATTTATTTGTACTTAACATTTATACAACACTCCTCATCCACAATGCAAAAATATTTTATTGTATTAGATAAGCATTACTACTCTGATGCTGTGAAATAAAACAAAGTACTGATTTGTTCACAATAATAATCGCAGAAAATAATGGAGCTCAGGTCATCTGATTTCCCATCCAATCTACACACACTGAAGGCTTCAGCTATTTCTACATGCTATTAATATATTTTATTGCATCCTGAAATTCACCAGAGGTTTGTGTCCCAGCTTTCTGGCTTTAGTAGAAACACATAAGAAGGTACTCTCCAACGAGCTCTGACTGATCAAAAGCAAATACTTAGCTTCTGTAGTAGTTCTTAGTTTTCATTAAGCTTACAGCAATAAGCCTAATATAATTTTTGTGAAACATAGTACCATTTACCAAGTTCTGAGGGAAAAAATAAAATTAAATTTATGTGAATGGACTGGTGCACAATGAAACCGCATGTATAGGAACACATTAGGAAATGTATTTTACCAGCGATTCCTGTTTAGAAACCAACTTGATTGTGTCATCTTGAATCACGTTCTAAAATAGGCAGTTTCCTCTATTTTTGATCAAGTGGGAAAAATATTGTTTAAGTTTGTAAAATATTTTAGAATACATTCTGTTTTGTAAAAAGGCAGAGATGCATAAATGATGAGGTCAGAAAACATGCTTAATACCAGAGGCAATATCTGTAAGGGTCTCAACCTGAGTTTAAATGATCTAACGGAAAGCATTTTAAAACTGAAATTGCCACATTAATATTTGCAAATACTGCTGAAAGGTGCAAGTTAAGTCATTCCACAATGAACAGCTTAAAAGGCATACTAATATCAATTTTATACATAGCTATAAAATTTGTACATGGACAAGCATAATGTGATCAATATTTGATATGCTGACAAAAAATTTCAGAGGAGATTTTTAAAGGTGAAAATAGGTCATTAAAGAGAATTGGGTCACTGATTTATGGTCTTGCTAATAGTGGTAAACATCTAGGTTCCATTGTTCTTAAGTACTGGAAAACGTATGTTACATTTTGTATTTTGTATAATTTTTCCTTTTTTCCTGCTTCTGATGAAGAGTGATTACTTTATTAATTTCAGCCTTTCTTGCCTTAACTCCTGATATCGAAACCACAAGAGGCACTAACTATTGATAATAAAGCAAAAATGTAGCCAAATAACGTACTCAAAAGCAGTAAATCACCAGGACCATCATTTAACCAGATTTGAGGGTCAGATTCAGTTTTGCTGCCACTGGATATGTTGTCCCCAGACTTGTGCTGCTACCACTCTCTTTTCTAAAGAATAGACATTTTATAATGTGTCACCAATTAAATAAACAGCAAACAAGTTATTTTACTGCATATAAAATAATTAATATCTGGAATAAAGAAACCAAAATACCCACAAATAAAATAATGGAAAAAGGAAGCATGAGAATGAAAAATGCATTACACAAGCTAATATAATGTATAAACTGCATTTTAAATGGAACATAGATTTAAACTCTTAAGAAGACACTGTTCTCCTGGGAACCTGTAATGTCCTTCTGAGAAATAACTGAACAGAAGCTGAAATATGGCACCCCTATGCCCAAACAGGAAAGTTTACCAAGAGCCAACCAACCCTTCCATTTGTCCTTCCAGCCTGCCTGGATTTTGGCTTTTGATGCAGGCAAAATCCTCACAGTTCCTTCTGCTTTCCACTTTCTGTTTGCTTCCTCACCTATTTCTTTATGGTATGTCACAATGTTGAGCTATGAGAGACTCTAAAAGTACAGTCACTTCATATCTCACTGCTAAACCTAAATATAAAGTGTGTTAAAAAGAAACAAGATGGGGGGGAAAAGTGTTGCTTAGGAGTCTGTTTTCTTCAGGGCTTAGAGGACTTTCTTCCTATAGTAAAGGCAAAACACAAAACATAGAAAAGAATAATGCTTACAGTGTCTCCAAAATAACCGTGTGTTTTGAGGCGTTGTTAAGAACGTGGCAGGTCTCATGTTCTGTGAATATTTCTCATAACTGAGCAGGTCTTTTTTGACAATATTTGTCCAAACTGGCATAAATATTAAGCCCTATTATAGCAAGCCTTCTGCTGCTCAGGGCAAAGTTCATGCAGGCCCCTTGTGGTGTGTTCAGAACAATAACCAGCCTTAGCAGGTGCTCCTAAACACGGACCTGTGTGCTGAGAAAAAAACAAAACAATATTAACTAATGAGAGAGGAGAGGGAGGGGAGGGGAGGGGAGGGCGAGGCGAGGTGAGGCGAGGCGAGGCGAGGAGCTCCATCTCAAAATCATGCTGTAGATCCTGGACTTTCTACCATATCAATAAGTATTTCTATCTGTTCACAGCTAAACTTCACAGAGATAAAATTCTAAGCCTAAAAGGCATTCTCATTACACCAGCGTGATACCACTCCTGAGCTAATTACCTCTGCTTTTGATAGGACCAGTTATTTTGAGGCAGTGTAACATCGATGTACATATAATATTTCTGAGTCTCAGACTAAAAGTACTAGTTTCAAGATATTTACCCGAAGTAGACATGTCCTGGATGACTTTGAGCAGATCACAAAGCTGCTACAGCAGGAATAAAAGGCCTAGAAAAAGACTAACACCAGATAATCTTTGACATCTCTATGAATGACACATTGGATGCAATGCAACCAAGTTAAAGTTTTTCCATTCTTTTGTGTTTATCATCATATTAATCCCTTCTTACATGTGGTGTGTGACACTAATGATCACAAAAGGAGCAAAATTGAGTCCATGTAACCAGCCCTTCTGTTTCCTCTGCATGTACAGGGGAATAAACACTATGCTTTGTGCATGGTGTGGACCAATTCTTAGGCAGATCCTGAACTGATGGAGCCAAAAGTGTCTGTTGCTGAATGTTCTGCTGCACAGTAAGGGCCTGCTGGGGCAGTAAATGTGCATTCTTACTCACCAAAATCATGGCATTTATGTATGCAGGGAGAAAAATCTGTTTTCACCCATGGTTTTCCTGAGGCCATATCAAGCACTTAGCTCAGTTCTGAGTCCCCAGCATTGAACAAATTAAAGAACCAAAAGTACTCCAACAGAACTGATTCATAATGCTTCAATGAGGGAATCCTGTCATGATGCTAAACCTGGAGCAAAGGAGAAGACAGAAGGCATCTGCTATCATATTTTTAAGACTGCCTGACATCTCTCTTTGTAAGCCAATAAACAGTCACTGTTTCTAGTGGAAATACCGACAACTGGAAGCAAGACCTCAGGAGAGCCTGCTGCAGTGGGGTTGTTGACTTTTTGTTGAGCTTAAAAGGTTGTAAACCAAGTCATAACTCCTTTGTCAAGGTCAGGATGGCATTTTCTGTGTTTATTCCTGATACCAGAGTGCCACAGAGATGAACCCTATTCATTGTGTGTTCCCTAACATTAGACATTAGAGCAACGAACAAGTCTGAGACAGGTGTCAAACACAATTTCCTACCAAACACTTGTTGGTCCCAGACGAATACCAAAGAATAGTCTAAAGTTCTTCTTGCCCTCTAATGTCTGCATACCAAAATCTAAAAAATATTTTGAATAAACATTTAAGTAACCTTGTATACGAAGAATGGGATCATCTGCAATTTTACTGGAATTTGTCTATCCTACACGGTATGGTCATTAGCAAAGTCTTTTTAAATGAGAACGTACATTGTCAAGAAGGCAACAAATATCAGTTATTTGTGCACGTGCTCTTGTAAAGTTATTTACTTATCTATAATTTTCTTCTGGTATTATTGGTCCCAGCAGCTAGGATGAATAATTTATTCCTAGATTATGGTCAGTTAATTTTTTTCAGTCATACCATGATATAAATGGTGGAACACATATGGCTTTGCAGAGAAATTATGTTTTTGACTCAGAAGTTTTGTTAACGAAATTACCAAAAGATGTGTTTGACTGCAAAACAAAAATCAAAATCAAAATCTGTTCCATTAGTTGAGATCATGCCCCAAACATTTTAATTCACATGTGGGCAGTTGAGCCCATGAAGGCTTTAACAGCCTTCTCTTGTTAATTTTTTTAACCTGTCTGAGCACAGGGGGATCATGTGTATTGTCTTAGACATCCCACAGATTCTGTACTCTTGTAAATGCAGAGTTTGAAAGTGATGCCTGCCCATCACTCATCAGAACCATTAGCCCTGTGTGACAAACCCATAAATACACTTGTTTGAAGATAGATATACCCTTTTGGTTCCTAAAGCATATCAATAAAAACTACCTCTAACATTGTAAGCCCATGTTCACAGAAAAAAAGTACCAAAAAGCATAAAAACATAGTGGAATCAAAATGCCACAGGGAATCTGTGAAGATTCCATTTATACTTCTGCCTGTTATTGCTTTGATTTAGTTAATGCTAATAAATTGTTTCCAATGTTTTTTCTGACTTTTGCAATAGACTTCCAAATAAAGAAGAATAAATATGCCTAAAAGGTCCTAAGAGAGCCCTTTAGGAAGGACAAGCCATTGATCCTGTTATGCTTTCATTATTTACACATTGATCAGAAAAACAAGTGCTCTCACATTTAGATACAAACCAGTGCATAATTCCCACAAAGCTATGTATTGTTCTAGACAGCAAGGCAGAATATATAAAGATGGTACTTGTAAAAATGTAAAAACTTTTGAACTGAAGATTCTAGATTGCTTTTTTTATTACTTTAATAAAATAATTACACACATTGAATGTGTAATTCAATAAGAATGTTTATTCATTCTTATTTCTTCAAGAGATAATTACTGCAAAATTCTTGATTATTTGAAAGAATGGAAAGAAAAGTTTTGTGGAAGTGGAAAGGAAAATTACTATTTTCATGACTTCCAGCTAAAATTAAAATTAATTTTATAGCAAGCATTTAAATTCTCAGAAATATATCTTTTAACAGCAGTATGTGATACTTTAGAGATGCACCCAATGTCTTGTAGAAGATTAAGGTTTGATACACAGAAGAGGTGTGGAGTTAAAGTCCTCTTGATATCTGGATCTCAATGTTCAGCGAATGCATGCATGACGTGCTTGTCCTCAGGTGTGCTTATTGCATCATGAGTCCTGGTGGAAGCAAAAAGGACTAAATTCTTCCTTTCTATTGAGCAGACAAAGTGGGAGGAAGAAGAGTTGTCATCTCAATTTTCTAAATGCAGAGGCGAGTTGTCCGTCATAAATGAGCTGTTGTGTTAAAGGAAATTATAAGTTCCGATTTTGGTGGGTGGCAATTATGACATCTAATACCAAAGGGGGAAAATCAATGTTATTTTAATCAATTGCATTTCCTTTAACATAATCTTATTAAACCACCAATTTATAAAATAATTTAATTTTCAATTTAGTAAAAACAATGATTTGTGTCACTAACTCACAGTCATTGATATGAAGAAGAGAATTGTGCAATAGCAGGTATTAGTTAAGTACTGATTTGAAACCAGCTTGAAATTTCATAACGTGTTTTGGAGTGTTGTGAATAATACTTAATTTTTAATTTGTTGGAGTAATGATTTTTTTTCATCTAAATTGTATCTGCATTGTTTTAAAATCTTAATAGTGGAAAAATGATGCAGCTTATATTCACTGCTGTATTTATACAACACAAATTGAAATGTTTGTAAAAATGGATCTAAATTGCAAAATTTAAAATATCCTCTAACCAATCAGAGCATGTTGATAGAGATAAATCCAAAAATTAGTAAATATGGAATATAGAAGAATGCTACACTCGGAACCCTGGAGAAACCTTTACTAGTCTTAAAAGCTTTAAAAGGAAATATTCCAAGACAGTGAGGTAGAAGAAAATCCAGATTGACTTCATAGCTGCATAAGCTCTCCCTTTCACATTCCCCATTTTAACTTTTTCTTACCTTTAGAACAGGTCAAGCTCTGTTCTTTTTGATCTGACAGATACATGAGCACCTAAAGTAATGGTGACTATAACCCTCATGTTTCATCACAAAAGTTTGCATTTACTGTTATAAAGACCTTTTAAAAATTAAGGCTTTTTTTTTTCGATTTCCATATATTTTTGCCCCTTATCTTTCATTCAAAAATTCCTAGCAAACTTGAAGAAAGAAGTCTTAAAGTCCACCACAGGTAAATTGGCTGAAAAAGGAGATCAGAGATACTGATACTTTATTGACATAACCTGTTGAGTAGATACAACTGTATTTTCTGTTTCTAGAGAAACAAAATTTCAGATTCTTCTACTCAAAATGTTTTACTTCCTTTGTTCCTTTGTAGACTTGTCCCAAGGAAACAGCCATGGGCAGAGGTTCTGAGGCATTTGTTGGTTGGGCATAATCTTTTTACTTCCTGAAACACAGATGCTTTATTTTGTCTTTGTCTCTTTTCCTTCCAACAACAAAAAATGCTATCTCTGTCCCTTGCAATCACTGGTATTAATGAATGACCTTCTTTTCATCAGAAACATCTCCCTTCTTATAGAGCACACAGCTGTGAAAGCAAAAACATTTAAAGCATGTTAATGTAGGGTGGAGAGAAGCGTGGTTTTATCCTAAACCACTAATGTTCAATTTCAATCTGGTTTAGAGTATGTGATTAAAACTGATTATAAATGACAAGCTTCTACTTCATTCAATCCACTTAATGTTTTACCCTCTACTACACAGGACTTGTACTTTTCAATAATTCCTCATTTTAAATCACCTTTCACATGCTTGTTTGTGCAAAGAAGAAAAAGAATGACAAGTCTCCATTTGGCAAAAGGGCCCTGTGTTCAGAGATGTCATATGCCCATTTTACATATAGCCCACGTATAAATTTGTGTGACTTAATCTTCCTCTTGTGTTTACCCAATGTCATAGGAGAAAATAAAAGCCAAGGGTAAAAAGGATCAAACTGCCAGCTATTTTTAGCAGTTTGTAAATGGCTTAGAATCAGGTTGTCCTTTCTGTGCTCAGAGCCGTAGAAAGAGGGTGGCACATCTGGTTGTGGCTCACTTGTTCCAAGGGCAGCCCTATGCAGAACATGAGCTGACTACACCTTAGTGGACTATCAGAAAAATGGAACAGAAGTCTGGCTTTACTTTTCCTGTCATTTATTTTCTTCCATGGAATAAAATGGTAATGCACTGAATCTGTCAGCTGCAGATCATCAAAGACTTCTTAACTTCAATAAAGGAATTCTCAATTCACTAAGACTCTTCATTTTTTCTTTAGTAAATAGCAAGTACAACCAATTTTTGTCCCCATGAAATACAGAATCTCCTAAAATAAAGTAGCTCAAAAACCAGAATCTCAACCTCTTTTGTTAGAGAAAGCATCATATTTCCTGTGGGTTTTCTGCGATGTCCACTTTCAATAGTTGATCCTCTGACTTTATCCTTCATGTCATGGCAGCTGCAGACTCTTAGATTTCTGCTATCTGTTTTCAGCATTCCCAAAGCAAAGCTCAGCCTGTGACTCAGAATAAATTTTACCATAGGTAATAGAATTTGTACGCTGTAATGCAGTGTTTGTTCAGGGCTTTTTTTTCAGAATTTTACCTGTTGACCAGAATCCAGATCCTTCTGAAGATTCAGGTGCATCTTTGTTCCAGCTTTGAAGCTTGTAAACCTCTCACTAATATCATCATACAATCTTTGAGGTTCAAAGGGCAAAGTATCAGCAAATAAAAGGAATTATATGGAGGGTTAGATATGAAAATTAATGTCTGCATATGTTGTATTAGTACTATTTTAATATGTATAAAAAAACTATGCATAAAAACCCATTACCTGTTTAGGAACAGAACAGGTAAATCAGACATGAGTTGGCAGGTGCCTGGTGTACCTGGAGGACACAGTTAAAAATATCTCAAATAATTGCTTTAGACCCCCATAAGGGGCATATTCTTTGTACGTGTTGCCCCTTAGAGAGATTCACATGTTCATACCTGCTGGAAGCTACAGTCATCATCCATGGCTGAATACTTCCCAGGTATAATAAACATGTGTTCAATTTCCAGTCCCTGCAAAGCAGGTGCATCTCAAACAGGTATGTGGTACGTCTGTTTGGAGGCAGATGAATCAATAAGACAGTGCCTCCTGGGCAGGTAACTATTCTGACCTGCTTGAAAAGGAGGTCACTGTCAAGGGTGCCTCCGAGGCACAGTCTGTTCAGCCAGCATGCACTGCAGCTGCCGAAGCTGGTGGCATGGCAGGTTTGTTTTAAAATGAGCTACTGGGCATGTAACTGGACTCAGGACTGCAGGGTGGAAACTTGTTCAGGCAACCAGTCAAGTCAGACTCTCTTAAAGGTCACAGAGGCTCTATTATAACAAAGACCTCGTTGCCAAACTGTATAATTCCTTTCCATTTTGCTCTCTTATTTATTTTGTCTGCTTTAGCCTTTCTTCTCGCTGCTTCACAATCTTTTTCCGACAGTGAATCACGGCCTGAGCCTAGATAACCTCAGACAGATCCCCAGTGAGGAAGCTACAGTATTTTTTAGTCTAAACCTACCCTTCAGTGCCCGGTGTAGAACAGGTCCCAGCCCCAGTGCCACTGGGACAATCTCCGAGCTGATTGCTCGGTGCTGAGGATCTCTGCCTCTGGGGTCTACAGCAGAGAAAAAGAGCACACCAGAACTCAGGGCATTTCTCTGTCTCCTCCATACATTTAATTGGCATGTCTGGGGACAGCGGGCTGGCACAGGGTTATATAAATTTATCCTGTGACTGAAGGGCTCACCTACGTCTGACTTGAAGCCTGTATTTTCTCACTGAATTGCCATAAACAGAACAAAGGGATTAGCAAAAGAGCAGCGTTACAATTCGCTCATGACAAAGACAGGGCAAAGAAGCCTAAGATATGACATGGTGTTCCTTGGTAGGTGGCAAATTACATTGCAGAATCAGTAACACAATTGTATCACATTTACTAGTCTGGTGAAAGAGTTACTATGTCTGCACCCAGTGAAATGCAAAGCAGTGACCTGTGCACCCACGTTCAAAATTTGAAATAATTTAAAACTCCATGCTTGTTGCTGCATGACGTAAGCAGCCTGGTGCCTTTTACTCACTCCTGGTTAAAAATCAGGAGTGACTATCCCTCTGCAGCTTATTTCTCATGGTTTATAGATCAGACCAACAGAAGACTTCATGGATCTTATCTGTATCCTGAGTCCACAGAGAAAAAATATTTATGTTTATATATATGTGTGTATATATATATATATAAATTTCTGAAAAAAATCCTTAAAATTCGATGTGGCAAAAATGTTTGACAAATGAAAGTTGGTAAAGATTCCTTATGATAAAAATGTTCTTGAAGTGGAAATTGTCAAAGAAAAAGATCATGTTCACATAATAACAAAAAAAAGCAAATTATAGAGTTACTGAGTTTCTGTTAGAGTTCAGATAACCACAGAATGGCTTCCAAATTATTTTTTGGCTATAATTACATGTCTTTATATTTAAAGAGAAAGGTGAAAGGAAATATTTCAAAATTATTTCTATTAGAGTTTTAAAATGCTTCAATCTGAGCTTTTGGGTTGAATAGCTCACTCATGGAAACTAAAGAAAAAGTAGAATGGCAAAATTTGGATGCTGATCAAGGAAAGAAAATCCATCCCTTTTTAATTTCTCTTTTTTGATTTCCTCAGATTTCTTCCATGACTTGCCATAGCTACCATTCAGTGGAGGAAGTTACTTGAGAGGCAGGTGAGCAGCGTGTTGCTCTATCTGCCCTTCATGTATTGCTGCATCAGCTCTCCTGGTTTCAGGCCACCTTCAAGCTCTACTCCCAGCGTGGTGCCAGCTCACCTCCCTGAGAGGCCAAAGCTGGTTGTCTTCGATAGTTTCTACATGACAGATTTATTTGGACAAACTGATGCTTCACAAGTAAAGCACTGTTTGTTGCAGGATGGTGGAACACAGAGTGGACTTACCCCTGCAGAGATGTAGGTGCCAAAGCAAGTCCATCTTCTGTGCCATTGCTGTTGGCTGTTCACTGTTTTCTCTGATGCTTTCAGTCACTCTCCCTCCAAATATTGCCCCAAATACAAATTCATTTTTCACTTCTAGTGGGTTATAAATTTTCAGAGACCAGCGACTCGAAAGTCTTATGACAAACTGACTTGAAAATGTTGAGATGCCATTGCCTGGCTGGAAATTGTTTGGGTTACTTTCTTGTCATTGATAGTTTTATCATGTTTTTTTGTTGTATAACCCAGGCATTTGGCTTTAAAAGTTTAGTCTTTCCATACAGAAGCAGATACCTCTGTATTTATTTTCATCTGTACCTGCCCCCAGAAGCTAGCAAACAGAAGGAATGTACTATATAGTCAAGAGGAAAGACTTCCAACCAGCTGACAATTTCCTAACACAAAAATTCCCTTAAATAAAACTGATACAATTTTAATCCAGCAATCTTATGTTTTTATTCATACAAATTGTGGTACATACCAGGCCACAAGTCAGAAGCAGTTTGGAACTTCAAGAGCAGATGGTTACGTGTGCCAGTTTTTTGACCTCAGCCACAAAAACTTTGTATATAATTCTCCTACATGCTTGTATTCTGCATGACAGAATTAATGAATACAAGAATAATGGGCCTCCAAGGTGATTTACATGCATTGATTAAATGTCAGCATTGAAATGCAGGAGGTTCTATTGCTACAGATGCTGTGAACAAAGACAGGAGATTGTAACCATTGGTTAAACAAGCTGCTTATCAATTCAATTTAGCAAATAATTACATTTTCTTGAATTACCAAAAGGAAACTCAAATAATAAAACATTTTGAAAGTTGTGCATAAAGTTATTTAGGTTTCAACTTGCAAGACATATTATCAATTCTCTTACTGTATGCTAATGTGTACAGTACAGTAAAGCTGGCCACAGGACTAACTTTTGCAACATAAGAGAGAATTCAACATATTCATGGGATAGTAAGCGATTGATATCAGAGGAAATAAAATTAAAGCCTTTCCTTAGTATGACTTAATAGACAGACTCTAAAAATGATTATGGCATGGGGAGAGATTGTTCAATTAAATCTCTGCGAAAAAAGTTAATTTTCTGTCATTATTAATATACATTAAATATCCATCCTAACCATAACAGCAACACACTTAATATTAAAATCTCCCAGGAGATTTCATAACCCATGAGTGACAAAATTCCCTTCTCAACAAATAAAAAAAACCCAAAAAACCAACCAACCAACAAAAAAAACTCCCAAAAAATACAACCAACAGAAAAAACCAAAACCAAAAAAAAACCAAACAAACAAAAAAACAAAAAAAAACAGTGACTCAAAATGTCAAAACTGCTTCACTATGGTGCTGCCTCCAAATTTCAGTCCAACCTGTGCACAGTGCATCATGTGTTGTATTATCCACACGTGACAAGTTAAGTACAGATTAAATAGCTCTGCATTATAATGGTCAAACCAGCCTGTTTGATCAATGGTAGGAATTAAGTTATGGGACAGTGTGGTGTTTATCTGAATCATTTATGCAAATTCAAAGTGATGATTGATTTAAGTACATCAGAAAGGGTAAAGCTTTGGAATATTCATAGATATACTTATAAATACACTATTCATGTTTTTCCATAATTGGTACAATTTAGCATGTACTGACTCAGCAAGGTATTTTTCCCATCTATTCATCCTGACTAAATCAGACCTCGAGGAACTTTAATGTTGCTACAATTACCTTATTTCGATCAAAGTCAAAATGACAGTATGTCACATCAGAAGTGGTAATAACAGAGAATACTGAATAGCTAAGACATACAAGGAACTGAGGAAGACAAGTAATGAGTACAGAACGAGGCTAATACCAGAGATCTCTGAACCAGCAGAGGAATAGGTGTTAAAAATCTAAGTTTGCTTGTAGCAAGAAAAGTAGCATATTTGCTCTGCGGAAAAAAAATCAACTGGGATTTAAGACAGAGATAGCAGATGTGCAATTTTTAAAAGGGAATGTACAGAGCACCATTAAAAAAGTTAAGAATTTTTATTTTGGTAAAGATTTGCTCTCCAACCTAATACACAATTATTAAAGCTCTCCAGCAAATTATGTGATTGAATGTATGTACAACTGCAAATCATAACAGTATGACAGTACTTGTGTGTGGAGGATGAAATGCATTTTCATGTATCAGTATTACACAAGTTATTCCTGACTCACTTCAGAAATCATTCTGTCCCATGTTCTCTTTCAGATCCTGGCATTTCTGAATGATTTTTCTGTTGTTTACTGTGGTGATGAGTGACAATGAGAACAGACTGGGTAGTCACATCTCCTGTAACCTTTGGTCATTACCGCCTTCAGGATCATGAAGGGGACATGATCCCCAATTATGAGAGCATTACCAAACTAGTCATTTATTTTTAGTGTCATCAAAATTATTGGGTGGGGTGAGAGGGTGATGGAGAAAAGACAGATGGCTTATAAAGACATCAAATAGTTAATTTCCAGTTGTTCAGAAAAGTAAGAGGCTCCCTGAGGCTTATACTGCAACTTGGTATTTATTGAACTTTAAGCTACAACCAACAGGCTGGTTAATAACAATTCATGCAGCTGTCAATCTTTTTGACCAATGTCATCAATATTTCATGCTGCCAAATAACAACAATTAAGAACCAGGGCTGGAAGAAGCACTTAGGGCAAAAGTGTTCCTTACACTATAATGAAATCGACGGTGTAGGACCGACATTTCCTATGGGCATTCAGAGAAAGCCCGTTCTGTGTTTTTCTTTTCAAAGCAGTGAGAATCAGTGTTCTTTATTACACACTCAAAGTAATTGTGCACTGGACAAATTTCCTAATGTTAACTCATAAAACTCAAAGTAGCATATTTTTTTGAATGCACATTAGTTAAGTAAACAAGATTTTTTAACCTGAAAGTAATGCCTATATTTTTATAAACAGAACATTTTTTTGCAAGCAATTCTATAAACTCTTTTTAAAAAAACTTCATTTCAATGTTATTTTTTCATATTAAACAGATCATACCAACAGTTCTGCTTCCAATCATAAACATAATTATAGAAATATGCCATCACTCCAAATATTCCCCCTTGCTCCTTCTCCCCCCAGCTGTTATTGCTGAGCATTACATCATGTGGTCTGGGACATCCCTCTGGTCAGGTGGGGTCAGCTGTCCTGGCTGTGTCCCCTCCCAACCTCTTGTGCACCCCCAGCATCCTCACTGACACAGTTGGATGAGAAGCAGAAAAGGCCTTGATGCTGTGTCAAAACTACTCAGCAATAGTAAAAACATCAATGTGTTAACAACACTGTTTTGGTCACAAATCCAAAGCACAGCACCCTACAGGCTGCTAAAAAGAAAATTAACTTTATTCCCGTCCAAATCAGAAAACATTGAAATGGTTCCTGGTTATGAAAGTGTGGGTTGTGACTGTTGAAAAAACTTCTCTCCCATCTTTCAAATTTGGGCTATAGAAAAAAGGGGTTATCTATGTTAGTGTATGTGGACAGCACAACACTTTAAATACTGTGTTAAGCTTCCAGTTAATACTTTCTAGCTGATTTTATCTCTGAGGAAAGTAAAACAAACAAACAAACAAAAAAAGGTATTAATATCCCTAGGATGTTCCTTGATAATGAATCCCTGTGTTCATGCTGAAATGAGTTAAGACAATTCAATGTGGCTGAAGACAATTATGTTCCAAATTCATATCACTGCATGTTGTATCTTTTATTGAAAAAACAAATGGAGAAAGAACATGAACACATGGTAGTCTAGCATATAGTTTAGACTGCAAAGCCAAGCTTTTTCACTAATAACACTATGAACATTTTGATAAGTGTGCTGTTTGTACTTCCTTTCTGTCTACAGAAAATATCAACATTTCAGGATCATTTCTGGACTATTTTGCATCAAGAAAGCACACATTGCATGGCTCATTAAACTGAAATATTGGTGCATTGACTCAGCAAAATACATGATTTGCTCTCTGGACCTGAAGACTAAAACCTAAAACTAAAACTAAAAACTAAGACTAAAACACCAACCAGCACTGTGTATAACATGTTTCACACTAAATATTCTGTTATTGGTTGTGGGGCAGAGGAGGGTTTCTCTGTATGTGCAGGATTTCTTAGAAGATTAAAGGTAATTTGTCTGCCCACACAGATCTGAAATTCAAGAGAAATCACATTGTGAAGGAGCCAGAGCTAGAGCAAGGGAACCCCAACAAAATATTTTTCTGATACAGTAGAATAGAACGAGATCAGCGCCTTGAGAGGATATATTACAAATATATTTTCTTAGTATACTTTAGGTTTGAAAGAGTTTGAAAAAGCATTAGGTTTGAAACACCATTATTAAGAAATGTGCAGGGTCTAAACAATATGTATATTTCCAAACAGAAAACCTGCAAAAATAAAACCACCAATTTAAAATTATAAAATGGAAGTGAGAGTTTTAATCTTCTGGTGTTTTATAAAAGCAATCTGGAAAAGATTATTTTGTTGTTGCATGTAAAGTAGAGGCTGGCTTATTTTTGCTTAGTTTGGTTTAAATTTATAAATGATGCCGAAAGAAAAGTCATCTGTAAAATCTAAGATGACAATTTCTGGAAGAAAAACCAAAAACATTAAGAATTCCCTTATCTGGGCAATAAAGTCTAGGATATTTTCAATGAACTTAGTTTTTTAATCCATTTACATTTTATCTCATTCTCCCATACTTTTTTCTTATCAATATGCAAACCTGGTCTCCTTGAAAAGTTTAGAAAACAGGCACCAGTTTTTCAGATTTTCAATATAATTAAGATCTGAAGTTGCCATCACTGAAATGACACTACCTTTAATAGGAACTTGTGCATATCAGGAATGTTGTCATTTAGTTAAAGCGTAATTTTTTTATTAGTTTTTCAATTTATTTGTGGAAAAGCTTGGAATTATTTAGCTGACAGACCTTAGTTCTCTACGTTTCACATGCACTTCAGGTCCCATTTCTGTAGTACTGAAAACGTGACCAAAGTAATTCTTATAATTAAAAATAAAGGCACAAACTGGTTCTGGAATGTGCAGTTTGCAAAACAATGGCTCCAGGTCACAGGCCCATGGTGACACAGGCAGGCTGTGCCATATACTGCACAGTGCCACATCTCTAATTAAAAAAAACATTAAGGGGTGCAAGGTGAAGTACAGATCCTTTTGTATCTTCCCAGTCACCAGAGTTAAGGTGAACCAGCTCTGAGCAATAAGCTTCACTCTGCCTTCTGCTAAGTTCAAATGGTTCAGGGGGATCCTGATCCTCTGAAATTGTTGGAAATGTCCCGTTCACACCAGCATGCTCGAGATTTTATTTGTGCATTATGAGTTGGTCTTGGTGTCTGTATGGCGTTCTAAGGAATGAGAAATTCTCTGCTTTCTCAGTGTTTTAACTCACTTGGAGCAAGGCCATTTCATGCCTCAGCCTGTGTGGTTCAGTCTTCCCAGAGAAAAGCTCTGAGATACTCTTATTTTAAAGGAAGGGCCCTACAGCATGGAGAGGATCCATCCTCTGGTGATCAAGAAGCTACCTGTATGGACAAAGATATCGTTATTGACTTCCTTTATACGTAACCAAGACCTCAAATTACTCTGAATAGCTGTTGCTATTTTGAGACAATTGTTGACTGACATAAATGTATTTACTATGCTCATTTTTTAAGGCCTATATCAAACTTCTAGGTAACACCTTATGACAAAAGAATCTCTCAGTGTGATAAAAGAATCCTTCAGTGTTCAAATTACCACAGTTTTCTTGTACCTTTTCACATATTCTTTGCTATTTTCCCCCCACATCTTCCTCATTCTTTTTCTGAGCTACAGCCTGGATCTGGACAGCCTATTATAGCCAAAGAACAGACTGAAACCTTGATAATATGTAGAAATATTTTTACAGGAGTTACTTCTTACTCGGTTGATGTCAGCAATATCTTCTTCTGCCCGTGTACCTAAAAAATGTAAAGTGAAATTCTTCTTTCCTAGAAAGGACAGGATGATAATAAGCCAATACTTGCTAATTTATATTTTTGCAAAGGCATCTCTTCTGGATGACCCTTTGGCTGCTGAATATTAAGGTTTAGTTGGTACATGCTGTTAAAAATATTGGTCTATTTTGCCTTTAGCAATCAAGCAGCAAAATATTTCTCAGCATGAAAACAAAATGATAAAGATAAAGCAGCTAATAATTGCAAGATATGCTACTGTATCTCCTGTTAATAGGATGAGTAACATGAGAGGATTTGGAATACATATCCTTAATTATTTTTGTCTGTCTATTGAGGAAATAGAGAACCAATGTAAAAAAATCACAAAACCACAAAGTCAGTTTTTATTTTATGGATTTTTTTTTCAGGGCATTTTTTTGCACAATAGATCTATAATTCCAATTAATTTTTTAAGGACTTTTATCCATTATTTAGAAAAATTGGAAGTGCAAATATTGCAAAGGTTAATGTTATTACCTCTGGATTTTTCTGAGGTACCCCCTAAAAAGTTCTTTTCCTAGCCATAAAAGCTTCATGTATTGTACCTTCAATGTGGCATCAGCACTGCTGTCTTCCCCTGCCATGGCTTCTGTTCCCATGATACCTTGAGATAAGGGTGAAGAAGGGACACAAAACAGAGAAAAAATAAAGCCCTTCAGAAAGAAGATGCTTGATTTAAGAATAAGATAATTGCACCCACTTATATACTACAAGTAACCCAGTCCAGTGGTCCAGGTAGAACAAGGTGATCAAATGTTTAAGGATAAAACTAAGAGCCTTTCTTCATTTCCCCATCTCATTATCAAACAACCATCCAATAAATTTCTATACAAAAAAATCCCATTTGTCGGATATGAAATAAAGGCTTTGTCTACTGAATGTGTATTGGAAGACTATTGCAGACAATTTCCCCTGTAACTTCTCCTTTTAATTAGTTCAAAAGCAAAAAAGGATATAAACTGCCTGTAAATATATTTAACCACAAAGATAAAGAACTTTTCACAGGTATTGCTTGAAGGGACTGCTCTGTCTTCTAATTTGATCTGTGCTGTGTTTAATCAAAATTGCATTCATATTTAATCACAAGTCTTTTTGGCACTCTAAATCACCTGTGTTAGAAAGAGCCCAGAATCAAAAAAATGTGGTGGCTGAAGTGGTTCTGCTACAATGTCCTTCAGATGTGAAGAACCTTTTTGTGAACAGCGGACCTCCTGGAAACTAGAAGCTTTCTCCTTCCAGAAGTCCGTCCACCTGTAGTGCTGGAGCTGGCTGCCTCATCTCAGAGCTCGTGTGCACCCAGTCTTTCCTAATGATGGTAGGAAATCCCAAACCTAGCAGAGATCCCCGCTTCAGCTGCAGAAAGAACAAAACTAAGCAGGCTTCAGCTGGCTGCTGGATGATAGCTTTTTAACTAAATCTTCCCTAACTCTTTAAACATTAGCAGACTAATAAAAATGCTCTATTTCTAGGCTAAGTGACATGTAGTCCTTCTGCCCGGCGCACATATTCAAAGGACATTTATGGTACCACTGCTATTCCAAATCCAGAAAATATTTTTAAGTAACAGTATTTCCAAGGAGACGGAATTTTTTGGTGCCTTCATTTTATTTAGAAAACAAAACAGTGCATCCAGACTTGCAAGAGAACTTGATACTCCATAGCATAAATAAATCATGGAATCATGGAATCATAGAATCATAGAATGGCTTGGGTTGGAAGGGACCTTCAAAATCATCTAGTAATAATAAATACATAAAAGTTATCTGTGAATCTTTATTTTCTCCTTCCTTGAGCCAAAAGCATTTTGTCAAATTTTGCTTTAAAAATATGGCTGCTGTTGCTAAATCACTGAAATTGTATAAAATGGACGAGGTCCCATCAGTTTGCCTGATGAAAAGCATTACTGAGTCCTCATCTCACAGTTCCAGTGATTCTCTCATACCTGTCTTATCCATTGTCATGAGTAACTTGGAAAGAGTGGTGAATTTTTCTGCTCTGATTTCATGTTCTGAGGGCATCCAGATTTTAAATATCATAAAGCTTTAAGCAACAGAAACATCAGAGATTTTCTTTTTAACTTGAAAACCTTAAATTAATTAGGAAAAAAATCCTTGCCCTTACAGAAAAATAGATCCATTCTTCTGAGGGTTTTACCAAACAGTAATAACATTGCAACTTTATATTTCAGCAAGTATAACTCCCCTCGCTATCTCGTACTTCCTAGCAGAGACATCAACAGCAGGGCCTATTGCTTAATTATGTTACAAAGTTTTAGTAGCTAATTTCTTTAGCTTACAGCATAGATTGCATAGCAATATATTTCTTTTATTGTTAGTTAGAGAAAAACCTGCAATAGCGGCCAAATCTTTTTAGCAAGCACCTTTTTATTTACTTTAAACTGGTTAACAACCAGGATTAAAGTGTAATTCAATATAAAAGGGTCTTTGCTCCACAGAGAATAGTAACTAGTTAGTCAGTAAATTCAGAGTATTAAAAAAGTACTGCTGGAAGGGACTTGAAAAGGCCATTTGTCTACCTCCTTGCCCTCAGGTGGGATCTACTATTGCCAAATTCAAAAATCAGTAAATTACGGAGATTAAAAATTAAAGAAAATTTTGTCTAATATGTAACCTCTATTTTTTGCAAAGTATGACTTTTGCCACATGTATTTTACGGTGTTTATACTTTTCTCTCAGCCCTGTTTCTCAGATTTTTCAACTGTTTCTAACTTAACAGGAAAAGGAATCAACTCCTCATCAAGTCTACATTGATAAGGAAGTGCATAGACTTTTAGAATTGTTTAAGATAGTCCAGTGTAAAGTAGAAACAAAAGAAAGGATTAAAGAGATAAATGTCTTCACAAAGGCAGTCACATGTTCTTTCTTCCAGATGCTTCTATGATAAAATATCCTGAGTTGGAAGGGACCCACAAGGATCACCAAGTCTATATTGAATAGTTGGCTGAAGGTAACCCACAAAATTACTAACTACTTCCCTCCCTTTTTCTGAGTTCTCTTTGCAGCCACAACCCAGACTAAGTTATTACTTTAGTTTCCAGAACTGTGTGGGGTTTGTTGTTTGGTTGGTTTTTTTTTTCTGTTAGGGAAACTATTTCAATATCCTAAAAGTTTTGGAATAATTCTCTTTTTTTTTCCTCATGGAAAAGATCTATACTGTAAGTAACCTAGCAAAATAACACTATTTAATAAAAAAAAATCTTAGAAAATTGATCTGGAAGGGAGCTGGGAAAGTTAATTAACTCTCCCTGCTGAAGGAGGATCAGCTGTTCCTGTGTCATTTCTGACAGACTTTCCTCCTTTATTTTAGCAAGTACCCATGCTAGAAATTTGCATCCACGTCTTGACCAGGGCACAGTCCCATGCCATGTGGTTCCCCCTATTTTTCAGCGAGAGGAGGGAGCAAGAAGGATGGTTGCTGGACCCATGGATCCAAATCACCCTCTAAATATGTCTGTGCGAATCTTACCCATCCTTGGCGCACAGGTAAAGTGACTGGAGTTTAAAGGTGAATCTAAGTAGCTTTTTCTTTTTTCTCTGAAAGGAGGAAACATCTTTATTACCATAAGGGGGCAACTTAAGGAAGGATGAATTTAAAAATTGGTCTCAGACAGGAGGTTTTGAAGCCCAAAGTTTCAGATCCACTCAGTCAGCAAAACATTACACTTAGCAAAGGTTTTGTACAAAAATGCAATTGAATCTCAAGAGAAAGCAAGTGGAAAATCTCGGTAATGATCAGCAATGATCTCCTTACCAAAAAGCCCAGGCCTGAAGGTTATGGCTTTCTGACCCATAGCTTGGCCACAGTCCAGAGAACAGGTCTGTGAGAGGAATCTCCTCAGCAGCACCAAGGAGATTCTTTATGTAACTGCAATAAAAGCTCATACTTTAAATTTTCACTTGTTTACCAAGCTTAGGTAGTTCCACTTAGTGTCAAGCCACCAAGGAACCATCAAAAATAAAAAAAATGTAGAACACAAACCCTATTTAGTACTACCTAAGTGGGAAGCAGGGAATTGTCTTCTCCCCTCACACCATGCTGTCCTTAATTCTTTTTTGTCTGTCCTTTTACTGTGGGAGCATTTGCTCTCCATTAGGAAAGGATCTGACACACTCTTGGATGTCTTCAGCAGCACTGGCTCTAGTTCTTTAGAAATGAGATTTCCTGGCCATTGGTGACTCATAAGATAGAATCCCTGTGGGGTTAATGGAAAAATAATTCAATATAGTAAGAAACACATATGATAGAAGTAATTAGTGTCAGTTTCTCAAAATTGCTTCTACCTATCTCGGTGTTCCACTTAACACAAACTATGTCTGTCGGTTCAGTGGCAGTGTCTAGGTTATTTACCAGTGAAAAAATAATAATATCATGCAGCACAGACCACAATAAACATAATTTATTCTGGTGATTCTGCAGATCCCTTTTAAAGGACAAACGAAGGTTAGGTGATATAAATAAAAATTTGGCTGTCATTTCCTTATCCTACATTCACATGCTTTATTAATTGGGATAAAGTGTAGGTTCATCTAAATCATATCCCTAACAGTGGTCACAGCATGATAGGTGAGGTGAGCATTGCAGTGTATTGGAAGAGACAAGAAAAAAACCACAAATACTGCTCCCGGCAACACCCAGAGGAGGGCATGAGGAACTCCTCTTAAGCCCTACAGTTTGTCAGCAAAAAGGTCTGCATGGTAAAGGAATTTCTGCTGACAACTTAGGATGGAATTTCTTTATTGTCCTACTATTATGTCCCAGTGATTATACAATCTTTTGGGTATCACCAGATCAGAATAGATGCTTCCCAATCCAGTTCAGGGCAATGAAGTTTCCCCAAATTTCCTCTCTGGGTAGTTGAAGGTGAAATGTCTGAGTTTTCAGACTGGGAGCATGATGTGCTCTGCAGACCATTAATGGCATCTAGTTAACTTCCTAAACTACCCCAGTTAGATCCACCAGGGGTGATCAGGCTGTACTGTCACTGCTGGCCTTGCCAGGCAAGGACAGAAATTGGTGTCCAGAATAAGCCAGGCAGCTTGCTCTCCATCCTCCTCAACATGCCTCTTTACAGTAGGATTGACACATTTCTCATTGTTTTAGGGCCTGAAGTGCTTCCATGTGCTTTCAGAATTTTAAAGTTCCAGAGCATTTCCATGAAAGGTTAACTATTCTGTTCCCAAATATTAGGTATGATTCTATTAATTCAATTAATGTAAGTATCAGTTGCTTTGATAACTAATTTCAGATCCAGAACAAAAAGAAATCTACAATTTTGAAATGTCCTGCACCATGTTATAATTGTGAATGTGTTTCAAATTTTTTGTTTATATTATCTTTGGATGGCTTGTTTTTTATTTTTAAATGTTTCACATATATTTTCAGTATCTATTATATATTGCTGATGACTTATTTTAGGTAAGAAAAGTTTGGCAACAATGTTCTGTCTAATTGTGCTGCTCTGGTATGATTTTGTTTTTTCAAATCAGTATTTACCTTCTGTTATATTTGCATATATATATTTTGTGGTAAATGCTAATTGGAATTGTCAGAGTTCTCTTTCAATTTAATTAGCACACAGAAAAGAGTGGAAATCTCTTTTAATTAAAATAACATTTATTAAGACTTCCCAGAATATTATTGTTGTTGGAGTTTTCTAGATAATAATAAGCATTTGGATTGTCAAATTACAGAACAGGTTGTCATCTGAAAATTCCTGCAAAGTTACCACACTGGAGTAGGGATGCCATTCGGCTCCTTGATTTATTCCATTTTTACCCATTCCACACAAAGCATTAAAACACCTGCTTTTCAGAATCTTCTTCTCTGATTGCTTCATGTGTCTATCTTTTTGCTGTGTGCTTTTTGGAGACAAAAAGTCTCATTTGTGAAACGTGGTCCCTGTTTCACTACACTCACAGAGAAAGGGAACCAGTCCCCTTGTTGCTGGGAGCAGAGAGGATGGTAGGTGGATGTAGCTGCTGGGAAGATTTCTGGTTCTGCCAAGTAGATCTGTCAGTGGAGCAGCTGGTACTGGTATTTTCTGGCATGTGTATGAGTCCAGAATGGGTAAGTTGGTTTCCAGCAGTGACATGTGAGGTAGGCGGTGAAACTCAGCTACAGACAGATCATAGAGAGCCCTTTTAATCAGTGACGTGCATTCTGCAGACTCCCTAAATGCCCCCCTTTATTTTAGGTAGGCCATTTCTACTCTGCCAAATTCCCTCTCACACGGCATTCAGGTAGAAATTTGCAGGAATGTACGAGAAGAAAGCATTATTTGAGTTGCCATGGAGAGGCCACAAAACCTCATTTCCCAGGTAGTACTCACCTATTAGAAATTCAGATCCACAATGAAATATCCAAAACCACAGCTGAACTACCAGAAGCTGAACTACCTGCAATATTTCTGAAATCTGCACAGACAGTTAAACCCAGAAAATAAAACTTCTAATACTTCAAAAACTCTCGAAGGGGAAGTTTTCCACAGATTTTTAAACTCCTCCTTGACAAAAGGACACATAATCTCCATTGATACCAAAGAGAATAAAATCCTTATATATGTGCAAAGCAGGGCATTTATGAATGGACACAGTCATGGGTAAGGTAGATTAACATCATATAAGGCTTAAACCACAATAAGAACTAAGTACTCTTTTTAGAGTAAAAATGTCTTTGGAGAGACTTTAACAGATAGAAACATATAAAGTTACAGGTGTTAGTTTTGATTTTTTAAAAATTTATTCCCATATTTCACACTTTCATAGAAATTACTATTACATTATTACACTAAAATTGCTATCTAACTGATCTTTTTCTCACTGTGAGAACAAATAAATCAAATATGGAAATAACCTTTCTGTGTAAAACATGAAAAACAAGTTTTTACTCTTTTTAAATAAAGGGTAACTTTCTTAGTATTTTTTTTTAAAAAGCAGAGAGTTTTTCAGCAAAGATTCTCCCTGCATTTAATAAAGAAAAAAAAAGGGAAAAAAAAAAGAAAGAGAATATCAGATAGTTTTAGCAGTGCATCTCTAAGCATTTGACAAAATTAGGTCTGCTGTTTGGGTTGTTGAGTACTCTCAAAGGCCACAGTCACAACTCCTAGAGCAATGGGTTATAATGTTATTCAGAGATGTCCTTCAGCCTGATACAGGAGGCAAATTCACAGTTCATCTTTCCTCTCTTACTCCATTTGCAATATACTAATCTCCTTTAATAGTGCTTTTAGATAAGCTTTTGGAAGCTGATATAATGTCATTCATTTTACCATATGAACTGCAATAAAAATAATACCTCTTTAGAAAGACCTGGAAATTGTACACTCCAGTATCTTATTAATGTGAGCATACACCACAGAAAATATTACAAGTCACGCTATGAAATTTCTAGAAAACTAACCGGTGCTTTGTGCTAAATCGGGTGCTGTGTGGAACAACGGTGTTAGATGGGTTGCATAACTGTCCTCGTTTTTTCCTAAAGCTAATGAATTCCTGACTTGAGTGGAAGTTAATTATAAAATAATTGAATTTAATTCCATTCAAATAACACTTTGGAGCTTTACTGGAAAAACAGCCTGTTCCTCAGCGTCAGTGCTGAGGTGGTTTCTGAACTTTGTGCAAGAAGGAATATTTCCAGGAGGAATCCATGGGCTACACAGTCCCTGTGGTGTGGCTCCCCTTTCCTCACTGTTTGTAACTTAATGATGCAGTGGAGCACAAGTGCAACAGAAATGAAACAGTGCTCAAAAATGTTTGAAATTTAACATCTGTTTTAACAGGCATCTTAAGTAATTTGTAAAAAGCACTTTTATTAAAAAGTTCACACTGCACAGTCTTTTCTCGGAGTGTTATAATAATAGAGGGAAATTCCCTTCAACAGAAATGTATCCGAAGGGAAGTTGATTTACAGCTCTTTTATTTGCTGCTGTAGCTGAGGAGGGCAGAGGGAATGGTTGTTACTGGTGTGACAGAGCTGGAAAAAGGAATTAAACCTTAGGCTAAAGTTGGGTTAGCAAGCTCTAGGGCCTTATTTCATCTCGGCAAAATCACTTGGGTTTTCTGCACTGTGGCTCTACGGCTGTTAGGATAAGCCTTTGGGCTGTAAGTGGGGCTCGGGCTCATTGTGTGGTTCAGTCCTCCTTGTGCACCCATAACGACTTTGTGGGCTGCACAAATCACTTACAAACCCTTCTGGTGTAGTGACTGTCAAGATCAGATGGCCTTTTTATGTAGCCAAGTGAAACAGACTTTGCAGCCTTGGAAAAAAGCTGAAGAAAATTTGTAAGGCAGTATGAAAACTCTGAACACTCAGTATGCTGCAGGAGAACTCAGGGACTGAATGGATGAATTTGCAGTGTTTCTTTTTCCGNCTCAGTATGCTGCAGGAGAACTCAATGGAGAATGCAGGAGGACTGAATGGATGAGTTTGCAGTGTTTCTTTTTCCCTTTTCCACCTCAGTATAAACATTTCAGACTATGTCTGGCTAAGCATGGCACTAGCCCTGTTCCCACAATCTCATGGCTATCAGTGATGCTGTCTCTCTGCTCATCAGGCTCAAAAATTGTTTCCGTATTCACAACTTCACTTTCCCCTGAGCAGAAAAAAATGCTAGTGATAAAATAAAATATTATTGAAGAGGGTGTACCTGGATTGAGGGAGTTGGTCTGAAAGGGGTCAGGACTCTGTCCCACATCAGGAAGAGGAAAGATCAGTAGAATTTGGAACAGAAGTCATTTACTGGGCTAATGTGGTGATGACTGGGGCAGTGGGAGTGAGATCAGTCAGAACGGATAAACACTTGCTCTGTGTGGGAGGTAGTCAGCTGATCTTTCAACATCCTCAATACAACACATTCAGGAAAAAAATAGTTATCAGCATATATTTATCATTGAATAATCCTGGTGGGAAGGAACATCAAAATGTCTAGTCCAATCTCCTGCTCAAAACACAGCCATCTTTGACATCAAAAAAGAAAGGAAACAAAATGCAAGCATTAGATTAAAAAAAAAAGTCTAAATCTGAACTGTACTCACTTCTGTCATTAGAATTATAAACTTTTTAGAATTTTCTGCAAATACCACAATTTTTTCCTCCAAATTATCTTTCCCTGTGTCATTTCCTCTAGCTTTGTTGGGAATCATCTGAAATATACTGCAGTGACTCCTCTCATTGAGGAAAAAACCTACTGTATCTACTTCCACTAATAGCTCTCCCAAAGGATTTTCACACATTCCAAGTTCAGTGTAGCAGTGGGAATCGTATTTGCAATTTGCCTACTGCGCTATACCTACTGTGGCTGTGTTGTGCTGCAAGAAGTGATATAAAGGAGAACTCTTCTGCATGGCCTGATGTATTTCCACCACCCAGACCAAGAAAGCATCTCAGAAGAGTGACTAGGAATTGAATAACATGACATGGATGAAAGCATCCATGGGGATGTGGAACTTCTGTGCATCTCCTGATATTGCTGATCCTTTAATTCTGAGAACAAGGCTTTCTCTTTCAAAAGAGTCATGCAGAGCTGGACTTTACCAGAAAACAGAAATACTGGCCAGAGACTTAGTGCATCCCAGCATAGAGAAAATGCTGCTTTCACCCAGACCTTCCACCACCATTGCCTCATTTCTAAGTGCGATGCTCCCTCATCTGCTTCCTCTCAGGCTGTTGTTTTTCAACCACAGAGGAAGTTTCATTTGTTTCCAGATCGTTTATCCTCTCACTGCTTCTGTAGGCACTTTCAGCAGCCTTCTCACTCCTGGCAGCTGTTGCTAGACCGCTCCCAAGACAGAGCTCAGCTCTGATCCTCACACGAAAAGAAGCTGTTTGCATAAAAATTTTCACTTACAGCTCTTGAAGCCAAGAATTATGCAAGACCCTGAATATACCTGCAGTCTGAACAATATTAGCCTCCTCCCCCTTCTCCTAAACCATTCAGAAATTCAGTAAGCAGTGGGAAGGTAGTGCAGAAATATGTCAGCTAAGCAGGACCTTTTTTCTAAGGACTAGAGAAGGATGAACAGGGTGTGGTTGGTGTGTTAGGTGATGGTATGGCTTTGTGGATTATGACCCTCAAGATTCTCAAAACACCTGTAATCTCATTCTTGGCAACTGTCATTCACATATGGAACAATAGAGAAGGGCAGGAAATTATTTTGATTCTTTTGGAACTTATGAAACAGAAGAGGAAAGAATCAAATTCTGGTACCTGTTATTTGATGCAAAAATGCTGACATACAAGTCAACAAAAAGTAAATGAAAAAACATAAAAATCCTTCACTAGATGACTTATAAGTACCTCCAAATTATTTCAGTCAGTGACTTGATTTTTACACTGCATCAGTTTCCATCTCTTGGAAATGAGCATTTAATTTATGGTTATTTATTTTCATTGTCTTTGTATCAGGCCTCTATTTGAGTGTGAAAAAAAAAGGGTTTAATGGCATAACATCAAAATTCCTTTTTATCTTTATTTTCCATTTTCTTTAGCCCATTTCTGGGCAAGACTCTATTTAACCAGGAGCTCTTGATTTGTTGAGCTGTTCTGATAAAAGGTCTGCAACTGTGGCTTACAGAAGGTAGTTCCAGCCACATTTTGGTATTAAGCTGGGTTGCCTTAAAGTTTCATCCTGACTGTAGTTACCACTGAAGGAAAATTACAAGTAAATATAATGAACTCATGCAACCTTTTCACTTTGAGTACTTCTCATTAACAAATCACAGCTTTTCTAGCCCCTTCTCTGCTGTTTTGTGGTGTGGAAGGAGGCTGGAGTGAAGCTGTACCTTGGCACTTCTGTAGGAGTACAGTGACAGATGTATTTCAGGTAGCTGGCTGATCACTCTGATTCTGGTTTGAGGGCTGTGTTTTTTGTTTCCTGGTTATCTCTAACCACCAACTTCTTATTCTACAGATGAAAGAACTGCCATTTTGTCACTCTCAACTTTGAAATTTTTGTGGCTTTGACTTTAAAGTTTTACTTTACAAGAAGATTTCTCAGGAGAAAACGAAAAGGATCACAGTCTCTCAGCATCAACTAAAATAAGAAGTGATATCTGTAACTAGGGTATAAGCATTCTCTGACAATTCAGGCTAATGAAGTTTTCTCTGTGAATTGCCACAGAGACTTTTATGACAGAAAAGAGACCAGTAGTTCCATCACTGGAGTCTCTAAGTATAAAAATGTGCTTTCTTTAACAGTCTAAATTCAGACCTTATTTAAGTGATAAAACCGAGTCAGTGATCACAGGATCTGAACATGTCTTCGTAACTTACTAACAACTAAGTGAAAATCACTTCCCAAAGGCTTTAAGAGTTAAGGAATAAAAGAGAAGTCATGTATCTTTCTTCTCTCAGCACACACTTTGCTATTGAGACATAAGAACTGGCTACAAAGCAGAGTTTGAACAAGACTTTGCATCATGTATTGCCAAACTTTGAATAGTGTCAATGCCCAAAAATTATCACAAGCTAGGCAAGGAGAAACACAATCCTGTCAGTGATATGAATTCAGATATTTGCTTTTGGGGACTTGATCTTAACTTCTCAATTTCATTACAAGGAAAAAACTTCTCACATGAGTGAGAATCAGGGATTCTTAATTTAAAGAATTTATTCTTTAACTTAAATAAAATTATCACTGTAAGGGGTGCAGGGGGGGAGGAAGGCAAAATGGACATGACAGCACAACATGAGAGATGGGAAAGGATGACTCTGCTCTTCTTTGTTTCTAATTCTGATCTCAGTTAAATCAGTGTAATCTGGAAGTTCTCTAGAATTCTCTGCAGATAGGCCAGTTTTAGACAGTGTGAGAGAACTAGGTACTACTTTGCCTAAAGAAGCATACCAGCTGAAATAAGACTTCAGGACTTGTTACAGCTGTGGAAAACTGAATATCATTAACTTGCCCTCATTTATTTTACTGTTAGGCTTGCAATTTGAGTTGAAGTGGCACACATGAAAATAAAACCAGTCTGTTTCTCTTCTGTCCTGTATTTTTCCATGATATTATTAGTGAAAAAATTAAGAGAGAGATTACAATGGTAAAAGGTAAGCTGTCATCTGCATTTTTCTACAGAAGAGAAAAATGTCTTTTTACCCATTTATTTCTGTGAATATATTTATCGTAAGGTGAAAGGTACAGCTGGCTTATGAAAAAAGAGAATGGAAATGGCATTATGAGTCACTTTTATATGGCTTTTAAATAGCAATTATCCTAACATTTCTAATGGACATACGGAGCTCACCATCTTCCCTGTTTCTCAGGACCACAGGCTAGATGTCATCTTTGACCTTTATTTCCTCTCGTGTAGGTTTTCTCACTAAGATTTCCACACTTATCACCACTACTCAGCTGATATACAGAGAACCTTTAGAAAATAGCGGTTTATATTTTTCCAGTATTCTGCTAGTTTGTGTTGTCCCCATCATTTTTGTATGTATCTCACACATTTCTTGACCTTACCTATGAACTGCTGCTGAGTGACTGGAATTGAGACTGGAACTCTGCTTATAGCACCAAGTTTGAATGTTGTCCAGAAGGAGCACTGGGTACCTTGGAGACAGATATATTCAATCACCAGGGAGCAAATCCTCCTCTCTTAGCAATAAGAAAAGCAAACAGTAGTTGTAAAGACTGCTGTAATGAACATATCAGGAGGAGTTTGGAATGCCTGGTCTAACAAAAGTGGATTGGGTTCTCCCCTGTCTTACATCTTGCCTTGTTGTTCATATTTAGCAATAAGAGATGGTATTTTTCCTTCACTGAATACCATGGCAGGGCAACATACATAGTACAGTATTTTGCATCATATTAGTGAGAGGGTCTGGCACAAAAGAGTGACAGATCCTACCTGTATGACATCACCTCAAAATTCTGGTGAAGCAGCCACTGTGCCTAGTGTTCCTTGTGGCAAATTCAGGGAGAAAGCAGCAATTATTGTGGAGAAAAATAGGAATTTTAAATTTCAGTAAAGTGAATATGATCGGTGGAACAAGTTCCCAATTTTTTTCAGACTTTTGTATAATTCCCATGCTAAATTTATTCTATATTCATACAGCAGTAGATAATCCACATCTTTTAACAAAATTTAAGATCATATACTTTTAATTTTTATCTACAGCTACTCCTCATTCTCTAAATTGCATTTCAGCAATGAGCCTGCAGGTTTTATGGAATACAATTTCTATTAAACAGATAAGTATATTAATTTTAATTGTGAAAAAATACTGTACCAGCATTCTGTTTCTCTCCACAAAACACAAGTTTATGATTTGCCCTAGAGAGATCAAATACCCATCTCCCCATCTATACCAAATCTCAAAATGTCCTCAGACTAATATTGCTTTTGTAGAAGACCATTTCCTGCAATCAATCACAGCACCTTTCATGAACCTCCTCTGCCATTTACTAAGCACTAAACAACAGTGGTCTGCAGCAGGTAAGGGAATGTTTCTGAGGCCAGTACAGATAATTCAAAGCAAGATAATAAATTAGCTTTGCATCCTCTGATTATGTACACTATAATTACAAGAATAATTATATGTTAAGTGATAGGATTGGTATAAAAAATGAAGGGTTAATATAAAAAATAAATGCAAAGGTCAAAGAAGAAAATCGTGGCTAACTGTGCTGCAAAGATGTCATCAGTGACTATCAAGTTATGTCCTTTTACTTCTTTTAAGAAGATGTCTGTAAAGGACTTTGGTCACCTTCTGTCTCATTTTGTCTTTTATGCACATTGCCACTGATAGAGCTTTTGCAAAGACTAAAAGGCTGACTGACATTTCTGAAAAACATGTAATTAGCTGCACATTAGTGAGCTTTTAGACATCAGCTGGAGCAGCTCTGCTTTTTATAAGCATTCAAGAGAAGCTAGCCATTGTCATGAGTATCAGCTTTCTTTGTTGTGGCTATGGGCAATACAAAATTATATTTAACTGCAAGTCTGCCATATATTTGTCATGACAGGTGGCAAAGGTCAATCTGCAGGCTTTAAATACACACCTCTGACAAGAATGTTCAGGTCAGAAGAACTTAACACGCAAAGGTTCTTCCTTTTTTGTGTATTTAAATTACAGCTACAGCTACAGCAGAGCATTTAGCTGTGGTAACACCACTCCCACAATGGAACATCTGAAAATCAGGGAATCTCTAAGAGTAGAGACACCAAATGAGAGTGTTATTAGGAAAAGGTTCTCCACTGAGAGCCTGGCTGGTAACTGAAAACAGGCTCCTCAAGGAAGGAGTCACAACACCACGCCTGCCAGAGTTCAGGGAATATCTGGACAATGCTCTCAGTCATCTGCTTTGTTTTCAGGTAGTCCTGCAAGGAGCAGGGAGTTGGACATGAGGATCTCTATGGGTATTTTCCAACTCAAGTTATTCTTTGAATCTATTATTCTATGATAATAAAAGTATATTTTTCCAAAGATTATTGCATACCATTTGTATTCTACCAATGGTAGTTGTAGTTATAGTCACTTTTTTACTTTATTTTTTAATTTGTGACACAGCTGAACCATATGGTTTCAATCTCACTTAAATAAAATCATAAAATCATAAAATCAAACCATAAAATCAGTAGAACTTTTCAGAGGAAGTGTTTGAATAATTTATTCTCCCCAAGAATAGAGTCGAATCAGACCTAGGAATTTTTGTGGTGCTTTCAGATAATAGAAACAGATTGTCTCAAGAGAGATGTACAAAATGGCCTGGTGTAATTTCTACTTTACGTTTTCATGAAAACTCAAATGTTAGATGAGTTTTTTCAAGAAATTTATTATGGATGATGAATTTTTGGAGTAAACTGACCAATTTATGGGTCAGAATTAAAGTAATTTGATAGACCGGTGACATTTGGCAGTTCAATAGTACTTTGGGACATGGAAACATGAAGTGAAAATCATGGGCTGTAAACCTTTGAAAGTTAAAGGTGAGAAAGAAATATTTTACAATTGAGAAAGTTATGTAATTTTTGATACATTACCTGTGGGGCTTTTTTACTAAGTGAGAATCTTCCAAATTTTCCATAAAATGGGCAGTGGACATCACATTTAATGAGAGAGCTTTGGGATCCATTGAAGAGGATTATATTTTCTTGGTAAAATGAGTGGCATATACCACCATGAGGCTTAAACACTGGTACCACCACTACAAACATTTTATAATTGTGCCCATGAAGAAGGATTGCACAATGGTTCACAATGACCAACAATATTTTGAATACAGACTTTGGAAAACACTTGTTTAATATGTCCATAAATAGAACACAAAGAAAAAAATTATTTCCCTTTGGCAGCTTTTTGTATGTCACATCCCCAAATCATTCACAGAATAAACCTGGCAGTATTGTATAAGTCATCCACCTTCCCCCTAACAGGACCCTTGGCTTTCCATAAACAATTTCTGGCAGACATTTCTCTAACCTGTTTTCGGATGTCCCCAGTGAGAGACCTTGCACAATTATGCACACAATGAATTCCAGCACCCATCTGTCCTTACAGCTAGAAATTATTTCCCAATGTCTAACCTGAATCCAATATCTCATCTACTTTACTCACACACTTGAGATCTCTCATTTGCTGTTTCTCAGAATACTGCAAACCCAAAGCATTTTGGGTGGCCTGCAATATCTGCAATAAATCTTGTCACTGGGACACTGAGTGAAGGATTACTGTTCTTTATGTGCTGAAATGAAAATGCAAAGCTTGACATTTATGTCTGCTTCTGCTGTTATCTGCTGTTTCTGCATGGCTTCTAGCACTGTTTCCCAGTCATGGTTATCAGTCTAAAACGTGACTGTGACTGCAGTAAGGATCCTTATTTCCTCCATGCAGTCACATAACTTGGAAGACTAGAACTTCTGTTATTCCTGGTATAGAGAATTCTGCTTAGAAAAGGGCATAGCAGGTATGTCATACAGAAACCTCCAGTATTTCTTACACTGGTTTCTTTAATGTTTGTGTAATTTCTGCCTGTATCTCTACTATTGTTTTGTTTGAGACTTGCCTTTGAAGGTATGTGAAGTTGCAAGTGTCCCCTGTTACCTGTTACTAGCAGGAGAAAGCCACCTTTCATGGTACAGTCTTAATATACATAATAGTAATTATATCTGGAAAATCATGTTCCTTAACAAGTTTTTTTTGTGCTTAGTGTAATTAAAATCTGCAGGTTTTATCTTATTTTGCATACTTCTATACAAGAAACACTGTAATTAGGCAACTGCCATTCAGAAGTTGTAGGGAATGATTTTAATACAAAGCTTTGTATTGCGTATCCGTAGGAATTCCAGTTGCCACGAAGCTGTTATTGCTATGTCTAGCAGCAACTACCCTGCAGACACCATGGAGAGATCAGCTGCTTAGGAAGTTCATAGATCCTGAGAAGATGCTTCTCTGAATCCATCGATCTACAAAAGCCACTCAAAGGAACATTTAACAGAGTCAAAAATAACATTCAGGGTACTTTTTATTTGTTCATTTAAAACATTATCATTTTAATAATAAATTGCAACTCAAAAATATTTTAAACTTTCAAAACCAAAAATTTTGCATCTTTGCAGTCCTTAAATATGAAATGGTGGCACAAAAGACGTGTGTTTGTTAGTATGTTCAAGCTCACCAATGAACTTTCTAGCAGAGTCTAGGTCTTTTGCAGCCCTAAGCATTGTCACAAAGAAGAAATTCTGTGCAATGCAAAGCAAAAGAAAACAGAAAATGTCTTGAGATACTCTTTATGCTTCAAGAGCATGGCATTCCAGCTAACATACTCATGATATTAAAACACTCATGGCTCAAGAAGTGCCCTGACTTTCATCAAGTATCTCATTACCACAATTAAGCAGATTTTGCCTTTCAGTAGTTAGAGTAATTCCAGGAGTTAACTTCATTTACCAGTCTATTTTAGCAGATTTGTGTTTTATGTACAAGGAAAATAACTTTCAGTTGGTAAATCTGTTCTCATAGCTGCTAAGTAGCCTATAAACAAACACACATTCTAAGATGAGACTCTAATAACTGAGTCTAATTTGTCTTAAGTCCCTGAAGTCCTACAGTACATGTCAGATGCCCAGTGGGTGATTCACAGCTTGCTGACTAAAATGAAAAAGAACCCCTGGGTTACTGGAGCTAATAAATAGCATGGCATATTTCTGCCATTAAAAGCTGCTGAAGTGCTGCAAGGTAAGAAGGACAAAATTAACTTTTTTATACTTTAGAAGTAATGCACAGATTTAATGATTTAGCACTGACACCTCTCACATGCAAAGAAGACACCTTTCATTCCTGGAGACCCTCACAGCTGGCTGATCTGATTTACCATAGATCTGTCACTAACCAGCCCTGGGCTGAGTGACATCACTGTTTTGAGATTAAAACGGACTTCAGTGAAAAAATTGAAAATAGGGGTTTTTTCCAGGTATATAATCATATAGGGGCAGGGAGGGGAGGGGGGACGGAATTTGCTAAATAGTACACAGAAATTGTGAGGTAATGCCTCAATTGTTGCAAAAAAATGTGTTTGATAGGACTATTAGAAAAGAGAAAATGGATACCTCAAAGAGTGAACTCCACATATAGTGAAGAATGAGATGAAATCAGAAAGGGACCAACTGCAGCATTAGACATACACATTCTTCAGCCTTTATACACAACTACTTCTTATTATAGAAAGTAAATGAGCACTTTGTAAAAGGAATACAAGATATTTGTTATTTAGCACATCCTGAAAGACGAGGAAGAACAATCATTTCTAGAAATCTTTCTAATGCTAACAAATATGCAAAAATAAATTTGTTAGAGTGTGTGAACATATGAATTTTTTAATTTTTTCAAATACGTAAACAAACCTGATGACCCTTTATTTCTTTATTGCATAGAAGAAAATAACTCCAATTCTTTTAAAAAAGACTGTCTTCTCATTAATGTTTCTGCTTCCGAATGTTTGGGGTTTTTTAAATGAAGACATAGATGAGAATTGTTCTACTAGATATATCAAGATATTTATAGGATTAGATTGTAGATTGTAGTTGTCCAACTTGTTTCTTTCAAATGCTATCATTTTTTTATCATCTTAGAGAAACACTCCATGTATTTATACATTTTACTAATCTCTGCTGAGACTCAGAATAGTAGCTGCTACTGCATCTCACATTCAGCTGTCAGAGTTTGTGTGTTTTATTGTAATAAAAAATACTGTTCAGCACAAGAAAATTTTCTAGTTGTAGGAAATGAGAGTTGAACAGTAGATGTGCTCATTCCGAAAGAATCCAAGAAGAGAAAATGTAGCAGCCTACAAATTGTCTTTCCATTAGATAACAAAACAAAACCCAGATGTTTTCTGCATGAGAGTTCAATTTCCTACCAGCACACCCCTAAGGAAAGGAGTTTCATCCTCAACATCTTATAGACTGTCATTAGGATCCCTTTAGGCTTTAAAAACAGTGAAATGAGAACTCTTTCATGTTGAGACAACTTTGATGATGAAAGTTAATAGCAAAAGCTCATTTCTTCCCATAGAGGGTAGAATTATTCTCCAAGATCTCATCAGCACCCCCTCCACTTGTCATAGGGATGGAAGCTCTGTTATTGCTATTGCTATAATCATATTGTTTACAGACTGCTTGTAGATGAGGCAGCCTTGTGGGTGTTGCCTATTTCAACTGGAAGTAGAAGGCACTAATTAAATATATGTAGCTGGCTTGGAGGTGTGATTGAAGTATGTGAACTCACTGGCTCACCTGAGTTTGCTAAATGGAGAGCTGGAGCATGGAGAACCCAGAAGGGCCGGGAGGACAATGTGCTACTTTGAAACGCTAAAACGCTAAAAGTGTCCCTCAGAGCGTGGCTGGCACAGAGCCTGGGCCCTTTGCCCCCTCCATCACAGCCTTTTCTCCACAGTGCTTCCTACCTCTCCCACTCTGTTCACCCACCCATGAGCTTCCTGGCCTCATTAAAGGCATTGCAAACTACATCCTTCAGCTGCACTCTCTACAGCACAGGAACCTCTCTGCCATGAGTCCTTACTATTTCCCAGTCCCAAACTTTTCTAAGCAGTCCTGTCACACCACAGATTCAATCCTGCTTTCCAAGCACATTCTTGCCACACATTACTGCTCCTCAGCTGCTTCTGCTCCTCTTTGCTTATTTCAAGAGCCAACAAAAGAGCTGGTTGAGAACTCCTGGGCTGATTAACATAGACACTACAAATATTCCAAGCTTAGGGACAGATTGGCATGGATGGTCCCCACCTGAGGTCGGATATAAGATGATCCTCTGGAGGTGTCTGCCACTGAAGCAATTTCTTGTCCACTGGAAAAGCAATCTCAGTACCTTGCTTCCCAAAAAGCTGCAAATGTCACCAAGCAAGAGAAATCACTGCACTGCATGTTTATACTGTTACCCCTTACAAAATTTACAAGACTAGAGCTTGTGTTATATCAAATCAATATTTTCCCTGTGAACACAGAACAAATGCTCTAAATTGTTAATGATTTTTAAAATAAGCTTAATTCCATTTATTATATCAGTTCTTGTATCTTGCATTACTGACAACATCATAAGACAATTCACTAGATCAGAATGTTGGCTGAGAGAAGAAAGTATTTTATCTTACAGTGCTACTGACAAGGGTCTTAGAACAGCAGCAAATATTCTGACAGTGTCCTGCTTTGTAACAAAGCCTAAAAGAATACAATTTAACTAAGGGATACTTTCCTGTGATATAGTGCAGTTATATTCAACTTTCAGAGCTTAATCCATCAGTGCAAACTCTGAGACAATTTCTCAGGTGTTGTGGATGAAATCTCTCTCTAAATAATGTTCAAGTAAATATGAAATAGTTCCTCTGTTGTCACCATTGTAAGTGTAACAGTAGCCACAAGAACAGGACATTTTTTCTTTTCCATGGAGCAAACATTAGAAGAAGCTATGGCAACTGTGGAATTAGGTATTTCTAGATGCCTGGTATATGTGTGAAATACTTTTCACTATGGTATCATGAAGAGACATTACTAAAGGCACACATGGCTGGGAATTTACTAATTCCCATTAGGACATCAGGGGATTTCCTAATTTCTATTTGAAAATACAGAACTTGGTGGGAGGTCACAGACCTGTGGTATGTCACAGGTCTCAGCTCTACTGCTGACCGTGGATAAACAGAAGGGAGCAAAGAGATCTGGGTGTGGAAGGTGTGAGTAACACTGAGGGGAAGGGCACCTTTCATGTTCTGAAAGATGGAATGAGCAGAAAGGGAGGACTTTGCTCTACCTGGCAGAGGCCCATGCAAGTCGTGCAGAAAGCAGTCCCTTGAGTCCTGCACATAACCCTACTGCAGTCAGACAGACCTGAAAAGGCAAAGCTGGATTTTTAATCTACACTAATTCCAACTTTTCAAAGGTCTCCTCTGTCTGACTATAGACCTGAGCAATTTCTTCTGCTGCTGCTTTTATGCAGGGTTGCCTGGATACTCGTCTCATTGAGGATTTGGATGATTAAAGTGTGGCTCCAATTTGGTGATTTGAAGGCTCTGATCTGTCATCTAGATACAGAAATCCTTAGCAAAGAAAAAGTGATTGTTCAAAAGCCTGCTTTATCCAAGTTACTTAGACACAGTTATCCGCAGGGAAGCTCGTTACAGATTTTTCCCTTATAAACATCCTAAACTTGCAATGAGGTTCAGTGACTCCATGTCATTGTGCAAAGCAGAACATCTTTGGGCACGATGTAGTCCCATACTATGTCTTCCTTGTGCGTAATATACAAACTGATGGCTGCTTCCAGCAGCAGGTAAATTCCCTTCCCCATTTGATAACAACACTGGCTAATCAGCAAGTTCTGAGCCTATTTTCTCAGGGCTGTCACAAGTTCCTCCTTTGGTAGAATGCTAAGAAGCCACAATAAGCACACCAAATTCTGGCCAGATAGGAGCGGCACTGGATTTGTGTTTTTCCACATGCAGAGTTCCGAAACTTCTACATTTCCTTCTTTGTCCATTTTTGTAGGCTGCTTTGCATTTTCTAGAATAACAACATATTTAGCAGTAAAAAGGACCAGAATTAGAATCAAAAAATTAATAGAATGTCAGAAATTTAAACCCTGCAGGAAATTATCATCACATAAATGAAATAAATAAAGTTTCCATGCAAATAAGACAGAACATGATAAACACAGGATTTAAAATTTGTCGGGAAAGTTTTCCACAACATAAGAAATTTTCATCTGTGCTGGGGGAGGAGGGTGAGGGATGGGGGATGGAGGTTTTTAGAAAAGGAAATCCAAGACAATGTATGAAGGGCAGAATTTTTTTTAAAAAATTATTGCAGAGTTTATTTCTCAATTTTATGTTTAATGGAAATTTTTATCTCATATCTAGTAAATGTTTCCTGATAAAAATTTTGGCAGAATTATTTAATTATTGAGAAAATATTTGGTCTCCAGAAAATGAAATAAAAATAGGCTTAATAGGTTCTTCATGTCAATTTACTCACAGTTTGATGAGAAGAACTTTGATTTTTGTAATCCGGCTGGTTATCTAAATAGTACACTTTTGAGTTTTATTTTCTTGGGAATAATGAGAATATTAAATTAATTTCCCACAACAGTTAAAATTCTCTGACGTCTTTAAAGGAATTTTTTAAAAATTATTTAATTGATTTATTTTAATTTTTTTTATTAGCTGTGACTTTTGAAAGCTTTTGAATATTTTTTTAGCACTCATTTCTGAATTATGGCAAGGCAAATAAAAAGTCCTTCCCATTTTAGTAAATTTTAAGGTATTTTCCTTGCTCCTATGTAATTCAAAAATTCTGGATTGCTGCAAACCAGATTTTCCAAGGCTACTAGTTTTCTAATATTATTCAGTGATACCTAAAGTATGTGCACCGTTTTAACACATCGCTGAAGATTTAAGGACATGGAAAAGATTTTGTCTAAATAAGTTTTAATTTCTTGTTTAGGAACAAGGTAGTATAACTCTATTATTTGCATTAAGAAACTTATCAGATTCAGTTTTTGCCTTGTTCATTTCCAGTACTGTAACTTTTGCTTTTTTATAGCTATGATCTTTCCTTCCAAACACAATTAATTATGTGAGGTATGAAGTTGGGCTGAAGGCCTAGTCTTGCTTCCCACTCATTTGGAAAAAGACACGGATTTTGCAGTTTTCCTGTCACAATCTCCCTCATCCCAATGTCAGTAGCACCAGTTCTTCTCCTTAGGTAGAGCAACAGGTGATGGGGATGACTAATGCCATAACAAGTCAAGGAAGCAGAGTAACAGAGGTCAGTTACTTGGTGGGGGTTTTTTGCCTTCAAAAAATGTATAATAATCTCTCTTTTTTGATACTAGATACAAGGATATATTTACTACCATTACTGATGATGTCAAGTGGAAATCTGGATGCTGAAAGTCAGGCATCTAAATAAGTTGGTTCCATCTGGTACAAGTACATATACATCTTTTTTTCTATATACTGAAAAGTCTCAGCAAGCTGTAGTGACAGCAAGACACTGGGAGAATGTACACTTTGTTGCCTTTTAAAAAGATAGCATAGTTCTTTTTTTTTTTTTAATTTCAATTAGCTGTACTGTTGAGATTAATCTCAGAACATGTTAGGCAAGATGACAAAGACATTAAAAGAAAAAAAAAAAGAAAAAACTAAATTTATGACAATACATTGCAATGGGACAAACCCTCCTATGCATATGGAACAGCATTTCATTTATAGACCTTTTGGATATTTTGACACAGGTGCCCTGATTTCACAGCCCAGGGTACAAAAAAAGAGGTGGCATGCAGGGGAAAAGAATAGCGTAATGAAGTGAAAGAACAATCTCATTCTTACAGCACTGAGTGATTGGTCTTAGTCAATCTTTGGAAAACTAAATATAGAAAGGTTCAAAGAGGATTAAATCTGAAGTAACTGAGGGTGTCTAAAGTGGTTATGAAATGAACACAAAGTTTAATTAATTCAATAGATGAAGAACTGCTTAATAGCATAATTACTTGAATTTATTGCAGATATTTCATAATATGTGTGAAATGAAAACCTTAACCCTGAAAATACTGAGATTCGTGATTTACTCCTTGCTACTGAATAGATGATTCACTTAATTATTATCAATTATTATATTCTATTATTATTATATTCTATTATCATTATTCTGTAAATTTTAAATATATATGCCCTGATTTACATCTCTCAAACCAAGTCTCTTCATTTCTGAAGAAAAAAAAAAAGAGATAAAGACTATTTACTTTCCAGAAATGCATGTAATGCCTGGTTGATGCTGTGTGGGAGGGTATTATTTCAGCTGTAAATTATCCCTCTACACTTATCCAGGAATGGGAATAATGACATGATCATCACATCTTTTGCTGTGAGGTAGTAAAATTTAATTACCATGGAAAACTAAAAAAAATATATATATTTTCTAAGTTCAACAACAACAACAACAAAAGTAGCATAACTGGGTTCCCATGAGATACGTTTTACTGTAAACAGAGAGACATACATGCAGCTATAAATCTCATGCTCCATCCAGTTTCTGGTTTGTTTTAAATACTGAACATAATCAAACTATCATTGGCTCACAGACTCCTTAAGATATAATACACTACTTTTTCTTCCTCTTAAATGGGTCAGGAGAATGTCAGAGTTACCATTGCTACTTCATTTCTGTTCATATCCTTTTTTCAGTATTATCTGCAGATCCCTGGTTCAGATCAGGTTTTCTCATTGTTGTTGAGGTTGTCAAAATATCAAAAGACATTTTTCTTTTTCCAGAAGATCTATCACAACCAATAAAATAATCGTGCCACCAAAAGGAAGTTTGTTGTTGAACAGCATGTTTTGAACTTGATGAAAGTTTAATTTAGAAGTTTTTCCTGAGGTTTTTGCACACTTAAAATACTACTAGTTTATGATGCAGTTTCTTCCTCTCAAATGAGATGCAGAGACTAAACTGTTAGATTTGAAGATCTGGATCATTGGATGGTTTGGTATATGCAAAGAGAAGCAGCTTTCTGAAGGGTCAAGGAATTAAAATAAAGAACACCTGATGTGATAAGCTGGATTTTACCCTGGCTATTTCATCTGTATTAATCAATAAACCTATTCCTTGCTTTCAAAACGCTTTGGAGGCAGATAAAAGAGATACTTACCTAGTTGCACTTTCAAAAGCACCTAAATGCCTGGTAATTTTAAAAATTGATTAGGTTACATTGAAGAAACACATACATTCCATGGATTGAGTGGCAAGGCACATTAACATGTAGAGGTGCCTGAACTGAGCAGTAACCTACATGTATCCTCAAAAAGAAAAGCTTTTAGGTAATGCCAAGGATGGTTTTACCTTCTTTTATTTAGAGAACCTGTCCTTCTGATAATGGGTGTAGCTCTGCCTCCAGATCTAAATCCAAGAGCTTCTGGGGTTTGTGGAAATGGGAGTGTCTCTATGTACTTTACTGATTACAAGCCTAAAAGTTGTTGGATAGAAACCTACCTTTTTGTTGATGATGATGTTAGTATTAGGTCAAACTATTTTTATAATTGATCATCATGGATTTGTACATTGACGAGTGTTTTGACCGGGCCATTCCATCTCATGGCTGTTGTCCAGAAATCTTCAAGTAGATGGGCAATGGATTTTTATCACTGAAAGTGAAAAGCCCAGATCACAATGCCACAAAATAGAACTACTCAGATGCCTGTGGTTTTAAGCCATAAATAACTATATCTTTATTTCAATATTATTTTTATGCATTAGAAACACAGAAACTTTAAAAATGTAATGCACAAAATGAAAACTGATGAAGTTGCTGACAGAGATGCATTTTAACGTGTCATGAATTGAGCTACCAAAGTAATAGTGTGGATTTTCCACTGATAATCATGAGCTTTGAATCAGGCCTTGCTAACTTCCTATTTGAGAAACTCTAATTTTTAAAAAGACAACAAAAAGGGCCTGAATTATCTCAACCTACAAATGTGGTTTGACACAGAAATATATATGCTGTGTGGATCAAATTTCTTAGGCACTTAAAAGTTCTTTTTTCCGTTTTTGCAGAGGAGCCATAACTCAGGTGAAAATGCTCAAAGGACATTTGATTCATGTGATTCCTGCTCACACAAGCCCAGGAAGAAAGAGCAGCAGGAGAAATCCTTTACTCTTTGGTGGTGACAGATTCACAGAGACACCAAAATGCAGCAGCTGTAATGAAAATTCCTCCCAGAAAATTCCTCTGCCTCAGGGAAGTGGTGGTCCCTCTCTTTCCTGCCTGGCACAGAGCTCTGATGCAGCAGGAACTACATCCAACTAAATAGTGTTGCTTCTTAGCCCTAAACAAGGAATATAGGTTTCAGCACAAAACATATCACCTTCAAACTTAAAATATTCAATACTTCCTGGAGGAAAAAAAAGTCTCAGTCATCTACTCCACAGTTTTAATAGCAACCGTTGATAAATACTCATCTCCTATAAATAGTTTCATTACCAAATAAGTCAAGGGTGTTTAAAAAGATCAGTCATAACTTCTTGAATAAAAGACTTCATATATTCAGTTTTTAAAACCAGTTCTCAATCCATTATCATCAAGATTAATCAACTAATATTCGGATATGAGGAAATACTGAGGAGTCATAATTGCACAATGTTAATCAAAGACAGGAAGAGTGATGAGAAAATAAAATAAATGGAGCAGAGTTTTGTCAGATTTTTTACCAGGCATTTGTGCATACCAGTTTGCATTTGCCTATGTGACCTGACTAAGCATGCGAGGAATGCTTTCAAATTATAAGTCAACAATAGTAATGTCAAAGAATGAACAATTACTCAAAATAAATCTCCAAAAATTGCTTTTGAGTGACTTTCCCACAAAAAAATGTGGACAAACATGCTCTCTCACCTCAGGTTACATTAAGTCTCTTATTTTTGCCATCATATTTTAGATCAATGAATATCTTTTTTTTTCTACAGGAGGAAATCAGTTTTTTTATTTAGGAGTTGGCAAAGATTTAAATTTTAGAAAAAAAAGCCTCTCCATTTCTTTCCCTATCCATTTTGAAATATTAATGTTATCACACACAGATTTTGAGTTAAAAGATGAACGTTGGAGGCACCGACCAAAGCAGAGCATCTGAGAAAATATGCTGAATGTTGTCCTTGAAGACTTGATCCAGAAAAGCTGGGGTCAAGGAAGGCAGATTATCTGGCTGAATAAATAAGCCAAATATGACAGCAATTATTCAATATTTCTTAAATAAATCCAAATACTGGAAAAGAGCAAGTCTCAAATATATTAATCTTCTGCCAAAAAAATGAATATATGTCATAACAAAAGGAATTCCAATGCTTCCAACTGTTAATATATTTTGCTCATCTAATTCCATTGCCATTTTTCATATTTTTTATTATATATTTCACCATGGCTTCTTTGCAGGGAGCATTCTCATGTCAGCTGCTTTTATGAAGTATTTTGTTTCACCGACACCTACTCTCCCATCTCAGATCAACTGAGAGTATGAGTAACTTAAAATATTGACAATGAACATAGATATTGGGATGTACTATCAATGTTCTTCTTACAGCTGGTTTCAGTAATTTTCCTCAGAAGAACAGAAATAATCTACCTGAACATAAAATGTCACCTGACTGCCATTTTCATGTTCAGAGGAAAATAAATGTTCCTCTGTTTAACAGCAAAATATGAAGTCTGAGATGCACTTTCTAGTACATCACTTTCCTGTAAAATAACTAGAACCATGTTAAACCAAACTTGGGATTCCCACCTCAACTAATTGTGAATATACGTTGAGCTTGTAAATATGCTGTGTGAGAGGTAGGTTGACTGGGCAGTCTCTGAGCCCTGAATTTCATTGACTCACCTCGGTTACAGATAAATTCTGGTGTTTTACATGACCTAGTCACCTAGATGATCAGATCAGAGGCATAGTAAGGATGTTCCACAGCTTCCTGTCAGAGTACTAAGCCACGTTTCCCTCTCAAAGAAACCATCAACAATGAAAGTGACGTGGGATTGAGTCTTAGTCTGCCAGGGAAAGGCTGCAGCAAAAACTTCAGCGTTTGAGAAGACTGGGCATACCTATCACGTGTTCTTGGATGGAGTTTTTTGCGTGCTTAAAGGCAGGTGTTTAAATATTTTGTTGATTTGGCAACTGCAGATAATAATTTTCTGGAATTATCTTCCAAGTTTTGTGAATGAAAACCAGTAGAGAAATATTTTTTTCTGTCACTGGTTTTTGCTAGTGAAGGTTTTCTTTTTCTTTGCCACAGCTATCTGCTGAACATTTTGTGAAAACAATGCCTAGTTTCTAAATGTTCATACTTTATTCCGTTCATTACAGACATTCCAAAATAAAATTCTGGAACTGAAGAGCACTGTTTCGTGGTTACCATTTCTAAGTCTCTGAGCAGTTCTGTAGCATATTCTTTTGTATGTTAAAAACTAGGCTATCAAAATATAATGCCAATTTAAGCCACAACCATTATTTATATTAGTGGTGAAGGAGGAAAATCGTAGTGGTAAATTAATCTTTGTGCAGCAAAGAACTCCTTAAAAAGGTTTTCAGCATGCATAGTAATGAACTATTGCTATCTCTCTGCAACAGACATCTTTAAATAACTATGTCCAAAGTTGTTTAAAATCCTTTTCCTAGAATTTCAGTTTCAGTAATGCAAGGAAGACTGATTCCTCACTTATAACGCTGATCAACACAAGCCTCCTTTTTTATCTTCTGCTTAATATAGGGAATTCATGAATCAGCTATGACTTTTACATGCCTTCCCTCTGACCTTCCCACAGATAATCATAATAACACTGGGCTGCCGAGAATCAATCAGTTTTCATAAAGGCAGCAGCCTTCAGATTAATCTCATATTATTAATTCTGCAAGTTAAAAAGACAAGCAGAAAGACAAGATGGCTCTCGGTGCTATTTACTTCCCTAAAAATATTTCCTGTGGATAATAAACAAACAAATTTCCAATCTGGTGAAGCTGTAAATTTGCAGCCTTCATGAAAATTAATTTAAATGGATGTGACTGTGAGGTTGGGATTGTAAAGATTAGGGAGACTCCTGTAGTTATAATTGCCTGTTCAGTTCATCTGCTGCTCTGTCACTCAAGAGTGGCACAGCTGCATTAACAACTCTAATCATAATCTAATTCTCAGATCAAATTCCCATCTTCAATATATCCTTTAATAAAGCTTCCATACCCCATCTTTTAGCCTTAATTATTGCTTCCTGTCTCCCCTGACAACCAAATTAAAAGGTACATGCAGCAGTTCTACAATAAAAAAATAGCACAGATACAACAACTGTACTGCAAATTCACACTAACCTTGTGAAGGTTGGATGGCTTGTGATAACTAGATTTTTTACTGATAGTGCAAGCACTAGAAGATAAGAAATACAATTTTATAATCATGTATTGATTTTTCTTTTTTTCTTGCTAATATGGAAAATTACATGGGCCAGTTTTCAGATTAGCAAAGCGAGAAAGACAATTTTATAGGAAAACTGTCTAGATCCCAACATGTAAACTGTTTTAATTCTTAAACTTGGAGCTCCTGACATGTCAGTTGCTGATAGTAGACACTGTACTAGCTAAAGCTAAATCCCTTTCAAGAACTGAGATGCCAAGTCAGCAAGATACTTAATCACACAATCCTTTTGGCATATTATTAATGTCAAGACAATAAAACAGTTAACATGTTTAAAGTTAGTAAATATCAAAGTACTTTTTGAGCAGGAGCCCCTGACTGATTCAGTGCCTCGTCCATGCAGGATTCTGTTTTGTCTGTTGTACTCTGCAAATGAGGATTTCAGGGAAAGAGTTAAACTGTCATCTATGCAAATGTAACAAGGATGGCACATCCACACCCCTGTATTTCCCTGAAAGTTTAATAAGGGAATAATGCAATCATGGGTAAATTGGGAAAATGATCAAAAATTTAACGTGGCTGGACATCTATGGGCAACAAAAAAGACAATTGTCAACATCAGTAATGGAGAAAAAGATTAATCAATTATCAAAATATTTCAGCTAAGGTAGGCAGGTTTTAAATAAAAAAGCACACTATGGTGTTGAGATGGTTTAAAAATGTAGCCCTGGATTTCAAGGGCAGTAAGCAAAGTCTTCAGGAAATGGTTTCATAGATAAGAGAGACCTGCAAGAATGCCAAAACTTTAAACATGGCGGATTTTAATTATCCTGATACCAGTATTGATTTGGATAAGAACTGTTTCAGGGCTAAAGAGACAAATGTGTTTGAGAAAGTAGCAAAGGATTTATTTTCCAAGTAATGTGCTGACCAGTTTTAGTGTCTTGGGGCTATTTTAGGAGTGAATGGATCTTGAATAAACCAGGACATTGGGGACAATTTTGTGTAGGCAATGAATCTGAAGCAGAAAGTTCAAAAGAATGAAAAGAGTTTATCATTTAAAAGGATGCAGACTAAAGAACTCTGACCCAGAAAGGAATATGTTTAGTCATTCTCACTTAGGATATCTAAAAGTGAGACATGAAAAGTGTTGCATAATACTTTAGGTCAGTTCTGAAAAGGAAGAGATTTTTTCTTGCACCTAGATTTCTGTTGTCACATACCAACCTTAAACAAATTATGTGAGACACTTCGATATTTAAAATTCCTTTTGTACTGGATCAAACATTTCTGGTGGTCTTGGAGACTCCTATCAGTTTTGCAACTGATGAAATTTTTGACTTCTCACTGATCAACAAAAAAAATTCTCCTTTTCCTTTGTCTTCATTTTATGAGACTTGAAGCATGACACTACAGAAGTACACAATCCCCTTAAAGAAGAAAACACATAAGACAGATGTAGATATGTTATTTTTAAACATTAAACTGAAGTCAGTAAGTCTAATTTCTTTTGTATTTAGTGGTTTTATGATCACTGAGGTCTTGCCAGACCTGAAACCATCATGCTGTACCAGGGTCAGTATTTGTCAAAGGTCTTTTACAAACCTTTCTAAAATCCTAAGCCCTCTCTTTCCATAACATTTATTTGATGGCAATAATTATCATACATTTTCTTCCATCCTTTTAATGTATTTGTCTTTACAAGGCTTTGTGGATGCAGGAATGTGTTACTATTCCCACCTTTTGTTTTGAAAACAGGAACAAACAAAAAAAGGAGATGTGATTCATATCCACTTGCCAAGTAGAAGCATAAAGAGGAGTCTATAAAGTCTCTTAATGGTCAATGAAGAGAGAGCAGTTGCCTTCAGAGGGCAACTCCAATTATCACACAATAGCACTTGAGGTGAATCACTGGAGAGAGCTCTAGAATCCCCTGGTGTGGGAACACTTCTGTATTCCAGCATTGCATCCAGTGTTCCAGAGCTAAGCAACAGCAACCTGTGCAACCCACTGTGATCCCACCAGTAAGGTGCCAGGAGTAAGAGCTACACCATGCCTTTTCACTGCTTGGAAACCCTAATCAGGGTGGGATGGGGAAGGGGGAACGGGCTTTTCTGAACACTGAAGAATTACACCTTATAATTTTTCCTGTAAAAGCAAATCACAACCATTTCGTCCTTAATGCGGTTCAGTTGGGACTCTGTGTATTCATAAAAACAAAAGAATTACCTGTAGACGAATGTCAGAACAGTAAGGGGACTTTCTCTGGGCTCAGTATCAGATTTTTCCCTCTGCCTATAAGAGCTTGAATTTAAAAAAATTTCCCAATCTGAGAGATTGATATCCTTATGACAAAATATTGGCTATTCTGACATGAAAGGCTAAACATAATTTTTCTTTTTTTAGGTAAATTCTCTGGCTCAGAGAAATACTTGGAGCTGAAACTTTCTTTGAAATCAGCTTTACATTTTGCTGAAACAGCATTTTTTAAAGAAAAATATACGTGTCTGAATAACTCCTTAAATGCTCTGCTCTATAAATTTGATATTAAAGCTACACTTATAACTACAGGAACTATTGGATGCTTCAAAAGTTTAAGGAAAGCGGTATGGTTCGGTACCCAGAATGCAAAAGGCTCATCTGTGCTACCCACATTTCTTGTGTTAGCAAAATCAGAGTACAAATTCTGTGAGAAAAGTCTTTTACCAAGGTTTCTGACACTCATTGTTCTGTTGTTTTTCTTTCTTGCTCTTTTTCCTCGGGATTTTACTTGGGAAGGGTACTAGAGCAGATTTATTCACAAGTGTGTAAGGGTTTGGCTCTGGGAGAACTAAAAGATGTGGGGTTTTTATCTTTTCACGTCTGCAACCTCACCAACTTCTTACCCTGTAAAAGCATGAAAGAATGTCTGTAGTACTCTTATACCTATTAGGACAGACGGACATCCTTCCAGGCTTCAGTTCCTTCCTGATCATTCTCAGCCTCCAGTTAAAATTGCAAAAGACGTTTCCCTGTTACTCAGGGCGGGTGAAGTCACACCAGGTAGCACAAGTTTTGAACAACTATACCAATATAGACAGTGAGGTAAGCTCTATGTAAAATTTCAAATGCAAATAATCGATGAATTTATATTCTATCAGTCACCCCCAAGGGTTATTGATCTAAGAAAAGAGGGAAAGCATGTGTTTATTTTGACAAACTCTCACTACCTACATTTCTATCCATAAGCAAAGAAATAAAGAAAATGACAGTATTTTTCACTGTGTATCCTTTAAGAAGGCTTTGGAATTAATAACTAAAAGATACCTCTAGAGAGCTTTGGCACTTCTGAATATATCTACATGAACACCTTTATAGGCCTAGAGCATCTTACTGATAGAAACTATCAATATGCATATCTTGCATCCAGGCAAGGCATGGGGCAATCAAACTTCATATTCTAGAACTGCTTACATATTGCTGAGCCTGTAATTCCGTGTCTTACTTGGAACTTAACATTTCCTTATTAGTAATGATCACTCTGAGTGCCCTATTAACATTATACTTCACAAAGGTGCAAGTCTTAACAAAGATAAAGAAACTTGCTAAGAGGTTTAAGAAAATAAGTTCTACCACTTCAGCTTTGATTTTACTATTTATTTTCTCTGTTTCCATTAAGCAACATCTACACATTTCTTTCTTATTGCCCTACTTTTTGCTTTTTTATGTTACCTATAAAATGAAGCAGAGTTCAGAGCCACAGATTAGAGGCAGGTTTGGTTTTTTCCTGCTGTCTTCTGGTTGCACATTTGCCCTGCTTCAGGTGGGTGGAGGGTAAGTGTTCTGACATAAACTTACAGCTTAGCTACCTTATAGTGTAGCTATTCTCCTGAAAGGCTATAGATACCAACCCAGTGTTCCTCAGATTGAAAAGATCTGTGTGAATTTCAAAGCCCTCTAAAGTATTACACAAATTATCAGAGAACTAATTTGTGTTTCAGAGTCAAAGTCCTCCTTTTTTAAGTTGTTCCTGTGTATCCATGGATGTGGGTGCTTGATAAGCTCCTGCTGGGAATCTTCACCCACCTGGCCAAGCTGGAACCCTTGTAACAGGAGCTGGAGCCCAGGAAAGGTTGTGTCCAGTGACTAGTCATTGGAGGGCCATGGCAAGCACTTCTCAGTACAACATCTGGCAGCCTGGCTGAGGTGTGGAACCAGGTACATGAGCCCATGTATTTAACTAAGTCAAATGACTTCATCCACTCAATGGACATATTCAAATGATGAATTTGTCAATACGTTTAGAAAAAAAATCACATTTAAAAAAAAGAATGAAAGAACCATTCATGGTGTGAGACCAAGGATTCATGATCTGTAAGATTTAAAGCATCTCAGAAGCCAGTTTTAAACGACCCAAGTAAAAGCAAGTGACTCCTCACTAAGTTCCAAAGTTCCCACATAGTTATTTTTCTTTGCTTATTTTATTTTTAAAATATTTCATGCTTCCTTTGTTTTGTTTGTGAAGGTGATTTATTCCTCTAGTCTCTTCTTGATCTCTCTTACTTTTCATGCTCTTTCTGCAATGAGTTGTCCACATTGGTGCATCCACAGCTCACTGCATTTTTTTTTATTCAATTAGAGTTTTTTGCCTGTGAAGAAGGCTTTCTTCTAGCATGAACTGCACCCAAAGGAAAATAAACTACTTGTCTTCAGGTGCTATTATTATAGAACATATGTTTTCCACTGTGACAGGGTTTATTTACAGTTCCCTGATACATTGAATGTCCTGATGATAGATCAATAAAAGGATGTCTTCCTGCACCTGATTATTTCTGTTTTGATAAAAATAACTATTTTTTACTTCTCTGCACTTGAAAAAGCATTGTTTGCACTCATGTTCTTGTAGGTAGGTATATTCAATAGCTGCCTGGTAGCTCCATAAGCCTATGCTAAAATATGATACTCTTTCTTTTTGAACTTAAAACCTTGTCCTCTATTCTGTCATTTTCAATAAACCACCGATAGTCTGCCTTGTTTGCCAGTGAATAAAAATATGTGGTTCAATTACAGGAGCTGATGCTCTGAAGGTTAAATCACTTCACTGCGTCTCTTGTACTCTGTGCAGGGTAACACTTTGATTAACCAAGTCTTTCACATTAACAACGATACTCCATGTCGAGTATAACATCTTGGACTGAAAATGAGCATTTGGATTCCCCTGTTTAATCTTTGTAGCATTATAATTTCAAGGTTTCAAAATTTTTTCAAACACATTCATAGTGACAATTATTACTTTAGAGAATAATCCTATGGCTACAGCCTTGATTCCCTGTGTTTACAAATGAGTGTTATGCTTAAGATGGTTTCCATGCCGAGGTGTGAAAGGTGGCATTTTCTTATAATAGTATTTACTATTCTCACTACTAGTTTCTGAATGTGAATTAATATTATGCCTTTAAATAATTCTTTCCCGAGCTCTTTTTTCCCCCCTATATTTTATATCAGAAAATTTGGCAAAGGAAGTTCATTCAGGAATTAGTAGGTCTACACACACCAACCCTATTCCAGTAGCCTAATTCTTTTTATATTATTCAAAACAGGTTTTGACACCTCTTTTATTTCATAGTCCCTCAGAGTAAGACACAAACAAAACCTAAAATTGCAGATGCATGATTATGCCTTAATGGGGTCCTCTTCCATGACTGTGTCATGCCATGTATATTTCTAAAGCATGGCTCAAATGAGGAGAAGCATATGAAAGTAATTTTGCTTGTAATTTTGGGCAGTACACAAATGTAATGATTGTGAATATCTGTATTCCATTTTTCACTTTCCATATATTCAGATTTGTACTTTTTGCATAGATGACCTCAAGCAGCAATTCTCCAGAACTCTCTTCTAGTCATTCTTGGCTTTTTATCTAACCTTATTTTTCATCTGTGACAATTGTTTCCTGTGTGGATACTAGTAATGGAAATAAACCTCTCTTTCACTGACTTGAGCTTTGTCCCAGCACATAGGAGGCTAGCAATGCAATGTTACTCAGTTTCTGCAAGCTGCTTTTGAAAACTGGTCTACCCCACATATTTTTCAGTTCTGCCTAGTTTTTCTTTTAAATGTCTAATTTTTTCATAATCAGTCAGGTTATTTCTTTCTTTTGTCTCCTCTGCATTTTCAAGATCGAAATACCTATTGTGTTTCTATTTTTTCCACTTTATTGTGTTTCATATAATAGGTGGGAAATGAGGGATTTTTTTCTCTAATTAATATATTGCTTACATTTTCCTTGTTCAACTCCTTGTTACATTTTTAGCTATCATTAATGTGGGTTGTGGAGAGACCTCCTGAAAAAAAAGAGAACAGTACAATTTGGTAAAAGCTCATGCTGATATTCAGATACCCCTCGACTTCAGGAGAGAAAGACTTAACAGCAAAAAACAAAAAATGGTTAATTACATTTGTCTCTTGATTTCTTTGGAAGCAGAGCAGTCTTAATTTCTAAGGGTAATGCAGTGGGGGTGATGTGTCTCTGACAGATATTGAACCTTTAAAGCGAAAAGTGCCTTCAGGCCATCAGAGCTGAGGATGTCTTTTTTGGAAAAATCCATGAGTCTTTTGACCACTCACAACAAAAGCAGGTCTACCATGCACGTAGAGACCAGGATGAATTTGCCTTTCCATGTAGCTCAGAGGTGAGAACCATTCCCACAGCTGTTGTGTGTCTTCCTACCCTTTTTTCCCCATGACTCCTGGTTGGCCACAAAAAAAAGTATTTGCAGGACTTCACAGCATGAACTGGTGTAAAAGATTTTCCAAACATTGAGGAAGTGGCCTTGTAGGCTTAGCTCCTTTTCTTTCTATTTCAAAGGGACCCTTAGTTTTTCTGTTGAACAGCCTGAGACAGGAGTGCAGGACCCAGACTTGGAATTTCATAATTACGTTCCTAGCATAAATCAGCTAAAGAAAACTGTTATTGCCTTACAGAAAGTGCAGCGTAGGGCAAGACAAATGAAACTGAGTCTGAACAATAGATCCGATGCAGCAGATTTACTACAAATCATGTGCCAAGGTTAAGGATTTTGGCTTGCTTTCCCCCTTGAAGAAAAAGGAAACTTTGAGATGAATAGAAAACAATTTTGAATCTATCAAAAGGACTGATAAAACTGCTAACATCACTTCCTTATGAATACTGGGATAAGGGATTCAAATAAAAACTGGGGGACACAATCTACTCGTCTCAAAATTTTTCATAAATAGTGTAAATTCTTCCATGGCACACGAAATAAAATGACCTGATAGAAAGAAGAACTAAGTCCATAATACTCTTTTTTCCCTGGCTTCTGTATGCTTTGTAATCAAGTCCTTAGCTGCCAGGACGGCAATATCTTTGAAGAGCAGCAGTAAATTATAAAGACATTTCTCACCTTATTCCAAGTATGCCATGTGTTTACATTTCTCATTTTAAGATCATGTTGCAATCTTTCCTGTACCACTAGGGTAAGAACATAAAAAATGGATCGGAAATGGACTGACAGCTCCTTGGATTCTCCATATATTTGGGATGACTGCAGAATGACCTCAGCTCTGAATTAGCACATGATCTGGAAGACATCTGAAGGTATAAAATTGCAGAATACTAAATTCTTAGGGAAATCATAGAGTGGATTCTGGATTTTCACATAATTTAGTGCTTCATCCCATAATTAGACTGACTGCAGAGGTGTTATTTAAGTCAATAAAATGCTCTATAGCAAGAGGAAGAACGGTACAATAGTACCATTCAATATGAGATCATGCTGCTATTCAGATACCCCTTAACTTCACCAAAGAAAAGGCTTAATAGTAAAAAACCAAACTTATATCTCATTTGTCTAATAAATAAAGGGCACTGTGAAGGTTGATAACCTCCAAGGACAATCTTTCTTCCCACGATTCAAACATTCTAAATTCAGATTTTTCTTCAAAATAAATTTTCCTTAGTTTTTGACCCTCTTCTGCCTATTTTTTCTCTTTCAAGGAAGAATGGAATAGCTGGTGATGGCCTAGGTTTCATGACAATTTACCAAATTCACATACAAATAAAACAAAAAGTATATAAAGTTCAGCAACTTCCACTTTTGCCTTTCTAAGATATATATATTACAAATAAAAACAAGAAAAATTTATTTGGGGTAAAGGAAAATGCTTCAGCAGTATCCTTCTTATCCTTCTCTCAAAGCTGACTCTTTGAGTGCACAGGGGACACAGCTGTATCAAAGTTTGAAGCATTACCTGTATTATTTCGTTAGTCAGTGCAAGATTTAGAGTTTCTCTTTACAACACAAGCTATGTGTGTTGCCATAGGCAAAACTGAACTTACAGAAGTGTGCTGTTATTTGTTTGCCTTACAATTATTTCCAAAATCCATGACCATATTCCTTGTCTGTGGTTTGATGAGATCCAGAGCTTTTCTTGCCTTGTAAGGAAGTATAGCTTGATGGGGAAATAAAGGTTCATAGCATCAAACACTGCCAGGAATCCAGCACCACTCGTTTTAAGAGGAAAATGTTCCTGACAAGTAATGGAAGTACTTAGCTGCGGATGTCTTGGAGGAAAATGGGGCTCCTGAGGGTCGGCTGAGCTATCTGACCCTCTAGGCAAGCTTTTTCTGAGCAGAGCCATGTACCTTGGCTGCAGGACTGATGTCCTGATGTCTGCGGCTGTGTTCAGGGGAGGGTGATGAATTGGAAGAGAATCAAAGCCCCCTCTCCACTGTTTATCTGCAAGCCAAGCCACTGCCCTCAAGATCACAGTCAAGAGTTCTGTCATCTTAAGAAATGACACAAGAACTCTTTATTTCTCTAGTATTTTAAATTGGGGAGGGGCGGGGAGGTGGTTTTGGTTGGGTTTTTTTTATTGAGGGGGTTTGGTGGTTTTGGTGTTCTTGTTGTGTTTTGTTTTCTGTAAGCAGAATCTTTTTTTATAGACTGGAGAATATTTCTTCTCCTTCTGGAGAAAACTAGACATAAATGGCTTTAAGACAATGCTGCCAACATTTATGGACATCCTGCAGCTCCCAGAATATTACCCACTGTGTTCATAATGTCACTTGTACAACCATACTACCCATATGAGTACATTTTCAGTAGTGTAAATCAATTTAGAAACTCACTGTGTGTTTATGTAAAGCCCAGTTCATATAGGAGGAGCTGTAAACACTTTTCTCAGTTTCATCACAGTGCAACGGCTTTGTTCCCTGGGATGCTCATTTTCCTTAGGCCTTCCACATAATACTGAACAAGTGAAAATCCTGTCAATATGTGTTGCCTTGCCCTTTCCTGGAACTGTCAGATTTGTACTTCAGTAACAGTCAATGGGGTGTTATTGTTTTCAAGTAAAAGAAAAACCAAATCTGTTTGACACCACAAGACATGACCCACTGCTTTAATTAGCATTTTTTGCAGACCAGAATCTGAAATGATAGCAAATACTCAAGAGGTATACTTTCTCCATTTCATTGCAAATACAAATAAAAATCAGTTTTCATGTTATTTGAAATTTAACTAAACAATTTTGCTTGCACAGTGTGGCAGAAATTTGTAAACTAATATGATCACTTTAACTTGCTTTCCAGTTGGAAGCAAAAAAATTAGCTTTCTGAAATCTATAAACGAAATGGAATGAAAAAGCATAATTTTGTGTAGATCCTGTCAAGATATACCCAGAACACAAAAATATTAATAACTCAGGGAATTCTAAACAGCTTGCAAAAGCTGCTGGCATTTTGCATTAACAAAGCTAGATTTAACATAACCACGAGAGCAGGGATGGTATCAGTAGGACATACCATGTTATCATCTCTCTGCTCTCCTGAAGACATCAAATATAACTCATTTATTATATATCCCATCAGAACACAAATCTGAGAAGTTGTTAACCTGTTTGCTGGTGGCCTTCTGTTAAAATGCCCAGCTGAACTGGTCCACTTGCTGCCCTTAAACAGCCACCTGAAACCTTATCCAGCTGTAACTTCTCGGCTATTTTCTCAAACGCTGTGAGAGGATGTGGAGAGGTGTCATTGCTTTGTCTCAGCAGAGATGGTGGAGAGGTTATACTGTCTCTTTTGTCTTTGTGTTTAATTTAAGCTAGAGCAATAAACCTTGTCAGGATCCCTTTATTCCATATTCCAATTCTGCTTATTGAAAAGTACATCTTCAGACAGGAAACTATTTCCCAAAAAACAAATTAAGAAAAGTGTAATGATTCTGATCTAGTGATGATGCAGCCTTTAGTGGGTGAGCAAACTAATTGCACCACCCTGATCATGTTTTTCTTGTGGGCAGGTGGGGGACATTTCCAACATCCATCGGCCTCTGTCTTCAGTATTGTCTTTATTCATGTTCTGCCATGTAAAATATGTTTTCTGTTCTGGGGTGGGGTATGTATCGTGACATGCTGCCAAACATTGTCAATCCAAAGAAAGGGATAAATTCTGGGCTAGTGGATATTGCGTCCCACCAAGGTAGCATCAATAAAATGCGCAAATTATTTCTAATTTTTTAATAATGGCTTTAGTATCTTGTCAGCCTGGTGTTTTCTGAGAAAAGATGGTTTTAGTCCTCAAAGTGAGGTTGCTGGTCTTATTACCTCTAAATATTTGTAAAAGTACAATTATTCAGAGCAATAAGTACCAGTAACTGTTGATTTTTCCCATCCCCTTGTATTTTTTTACAGTTTGCATCATTGTTTACAGGAAGACCCTGCTGAGATCCTTCACATCTTTCATATTTTTAGTGACTGGTTTTAAAGTCCTCTTTTCCTTATGGTGACTGATATTTTTTAAACACCAACTACTAAATCTGAGATGCTTTTCACCATTAGAGACAGCTTCGAAACTACAGCCTGTAGTTTCAGTCTTTTTGGTTTTGTAAAATGCTGTCTGGAATTGAGAAAAAGCTATTTCACAATGGCCAAAATTATTTATGAGGTGAAAAACCTCCAGAATTCAAAATCAAGACATGCATGCCTGCTTTTAACATACATGAAAAGACAATTGCAGTGTCTGATGTGTCCATAATTCCTAACAGATCTTCCAACAAGGAATTTTAGCAGGTTCTTAGCTGTAAAAGGACGCAGGAAAGTTTTTCCTATGCTATTTATTGAAAAATGGATTTGTCTTAATGTAGCACAAAAGTACTTTCGAGAAGGAACAAAAAGCTAAGATTATAAGTGCTTGAATTTATTTGAATAATCAAGAATCATTTTTAAAAACTTGTTTTGCTACTGATTGTAAGAGAGTTTGAGTCACTGAGATTTCCTTACAAAATCGCTGATATTTTGAGATTTTTTATGTATTTTACTTTGAGAAGATTGGTTAATTTTTTTTTCAGTTAGCATTATGACTGTTGAGTAACATTACACATGCTCCATCTCTCACTGGCCTGGGGAATCCAAAATACATTTTAGACGTAATTATTTGCAAACTTCTAGTTCCTGCAGTGCCTGAGCCAGGCCTTTGCTGTAAACTGACACAACTCTAGTGAGGCTGTGTGTCTCCCTGCCAACTGGTGACCCACACTGTGTTTATTTTAATCTATTTTAAGCCAGATCTTGGAGCAAGACTATGAATATTGCAAACTGAGCAAGCAGTACCACATTCTGCATAAACATACACACACATGAACTTCATGCATTAAACTTTTATGCCTCTAAAAATCATTCTGAAGTCTCTTATCCGGCTTTCTGGATGTTTCCACTACCAAGTTAGCACAGTGGCTGTGGCTGGCAGCCCCTCTCCCGCAGAGTAAAGTGTCACCCTATGTCACTGCCCGTGCAGCAGAGCATACTGAACGCTCCTCCAGTAAGCTGGATGATGAACTGGAAATGCCATTTCAGATAAGCATCCAAAAGTTCCAGATGCAGGCTCAGCCTGGGAGCAGGTGACTATTCCAGTACAAGCCTGGAGCAGGTGCAGGTGGCTCTGGGTAAAGGTGAGTGTCAGGGAGCTGCTTGGAGATGTGGTCCCTGAGGAAAAGGACCTCACCCCAGCTGACCGCAGCCCTGTCCCAGTAGTGTGAGGAAAGCAGACACGGGAGCACCCCTGGAGCATTGTTTAGAATTGTCTTATCCTGTTACTCCTTCTTCACCAACACAGTCATAGCTGAGCATCTTGATAGGGTGTTAATGTCCGCACCTAAGAAATGGCTGTATAGAGGAGATGGACAGCCCTGCAAAAGCCTGCATTGGTCAGACCTGATGAAAGGAGTCAGGGAGCTATCTCATTGCAGGCGTTGCTGCAACAAAAATCAGACTGGTTTGTAGGTTCCAGCTAGAGGAGGTCCTTGCAAAGCCAGTGGTCTTGGTAGCCATGTAAGTGGATGTTCTGCCACTGTCCTAGGCAGAAATACCCAAGGGGACAGAGGCCTGGATATCTTTCTTGCTTCTTGGATAATGATCAAGCAGCAGTAAAGCAGCAGAGTCTGGGAGTTTCAATTGACAACAGACTAATAAATGAATGGCATAAGGGGCTCAAAGAAAGATATAACTCACTCTCAGGAGCAGAAGGCATAGGGGGTAACTGTTCTGTTCTATTTAGCCACTGAAACATTATGCCTGCTTTTGGGAAGAACACTTTAACAAAAACTGTAGAAAAAATTTTCAAAATCCATGATCGGGGAGAAAAAAAAATAAAGAAAATATTATTTTAGTTGCTAGAAATAGAGAATACAGGAAGAGAAGGGACATTTAAAAATGTTTCTAAGAGAGACAGAAATTAAAATCTCTTGCTAAGTGTAATTGTCTAGAAATTTTTGTGGATTCTGTTGATTTCCACCCATAATAATTATTAGACAGTAAACATCAAATAAGAGGCATTTTTAAGATGCTATTTTCATATTAAATTCCAAAAAATCTAGGATTTTTAGCCATAAGGCTTGGTCTTTCACAGAACTTGATTTTAGATTTACATAATTTATGGAGATTGCGAATTAGAATTATTTTAAATGTTTCACTTTATTTTAGATCCGAACAGTCTATCTTTTCTCTTTCTTCTCTCTCTTCTTCCTGTTTTGTATTTGGGGTTTTATTGGGAAGGGGGGAGGCGTGGGGGGGGGCTGTGGGGTTGGTTTTGGCCAAATCAACTCTGTTTAGAATTTATCTATTTTCCTGGAAGAGCAAGCTTGCTTCATTGACTGTGTAGATAAAAACACCAGAATAAGGTTTTTTATAAAATACCAGAAATAATTTTAAATTGATTGTCTAATCTTTTAAATCAAAATTAAGGAAACATTTGGTTAAACTACAGAGACTCAATAGCATCTGTAAACCCCCACCCAACAATTTATAACATCTGTTCCCTACAATGCCTAAGATTATTTATTTCACAGGTTTACTGACAAAACAAGCCAAACCAGGCTGTTTTGTTTAGTTCCTAACACATGTGATCTGGCTAAACCTGACCTGCATATTTAAGTTGCTTTTACTTTTGAGGGCTTATTTGTGCTACTATATGCCTCATTTCTTAATATCTCATTTGAACACTTTTACATAAAACAGAAGTTTTACCAAGCTATCTGATCTTAAAGCAAAATGCAGCTCCCTGAATGCAGTATCTAGAGCCATTTGACACGAGCTCAGGTTCTGAGATATACATCGACCTCTGCTGCATATGCTACTGTAGTTAAATATAGAAGAATTGCAGCTGGAATTGCTCCTCTTTGAGGAGGTGGGACAGCAGGAAAACCCTGCATGGCAATTCCCAACTGGTTTCTAGCAGACCCAGCATAGAGGGAATCAGCTGAGGGTTTAGTTGCCAAAATCTTACAAGTCCTGCTTGAAGTTGTCTGGACTGACCACTTTGTAGGACACAGCTTTGGAGAAGGCATCACTAATACAAAAGTATTACAGGTTTTTAGTGTTTTCTAGGTCTTTATTTTAGCAAACAATTTAAGGAAGTGTAAACAAAAGAAGTTTTCAGCAACTCATTGTGAAGAATTTCTAAATCATTCACTACATCTTCTAACAAGGCCAAGCACCTTCACCCTGAAGCAAGCACACAAAAATGCAGCCCAGATTTTCCATTTGCAAAACAATTGGAAGACAGTAACAATCAATTGCAGTCTTAACTTCAGGCATTGCTACCAGTCCCTCTAATTAACAAGAGGCATCACTCCTGACCTGCTGTCACATGAAAATTCAGAATACAGTACAAAATCCCCAATAAACTGTTTCTATCAGCAGAATAAACAGAGAAGGGGGAACAGAGCTGTGCTGGGGGTAGACATGGGAAGAATTGTTAATTCTGTGTTGAGAGTTAAAGATCATTTTATTTACTGCAAGGCGTGTAACATCTTTACACTCCTTCTGTTGACTGGTGTTTTAACCACAAAAAATGCCACTGCCCTCCCTCTACCATGCTGCAAGGCTCAGGAATGCTGTCACATGAGAATCTCTTGCTTGCAATTTCCCTTTCTGGCAGTTGTTAAAAGAAACATATAGATCACACACCTTTGGCCAAAATTGATTTTAATAGTAGGTGATGTGTTTCTTTCCTATTACATGTGTTTTCAAGCTGAAAGTCATTGTTTATTACTGAAAACAGAAGGTTTTTTACTCCATAAATAACTGAGTTCTGAATTATAATCTCACAACCTACATTTTTTTTCCAGAATCAGAGAAATAATTTAAATTACATACATGATTTACAGCGAAATTATATGTGGTCTGCACTTAGCTTTCCAAAAGAATTTACACAAGGAAAAGGAAGTACTGGTAAATCATCTTCTTAGAGCACCAGGATGTCCTGAGTACAACTAGGACCCATTACAGTCAGCAGCACACACCCACATATTGTAGGAGGTGATTTTCAAATAACAGACCATTATGCATGAACACGACAGAGTTCAAAAATTATGGCTCTCCACTAAGGTCATACTGAGATGCTTATGCAACAGATTTTGATTTACTTATAGAGAAACCTATCCAGAATTACATGATGTTTGGCCACAAACAAATCTGATACTGCCTGTTGTCTTCCTTAAAAAGGCAACTGAAAAGATAAGAAAATTTGATAGCAATGAGAGGAAAATAAATGAAACTTTCATGAATTACAATGACAACATGTGTTCCCATTTCTCAGCTGTCCATTCTGCACAATGTTCTTTGCTTTGGAGAAAATTGCATTAAAATGAAAGAACTACTTGTTCCAGTAACAGTATCTTGATATATTGCAGTAAAAAATACTATTACATTTCTACTTAGCAGGAGCAGCCATCAGAACATTATAGGTGATCTTGTTGGCCAAGTATAATCTTAACGTGATAAGTTTAGTCTCCGGCAGAGGGAAGAAATACGTGCAATTCACTGATCTGTCAGTAATTGTTTTTCAGGTACCTATACCCTGTTCCCCAGAGCACATCTGTCTCCAGAGTTCTTTAATTGCAGGTAATCTTCATTTTTTCCTTCCTGCCCCATAATATCACTTGTCACTGAATTAAGAAAACATACAGTCTCCCTCAAAATATTAAGCTTTTGAGCATCAAGTACAAAAAAATTGCAACATAAAATAGAATATTTACACCTTGAAACCCTTCTATTGTAGTATTTTGTGCTATTAAGGAATCTTGGACTCTGATGGGAGGATCTCTGATGGTGGCAAGTAGGGCACCCAAAGATTCTGTGCCTGTGTGCACATCTCAATTCTATCAAAGCATTTTTTTGTAAGAAATACCTGGTCTCAAGAGCCAGGTCATCTTTAGAAATAGTAAGCCCTCCCACATTATTACACAGCATGGGGCATAGGAAAGGTGACAGGAGTTAGTCAATCTAGCAAAACCTAAGAAAAGGGTCTTGCAGGAAAGTAAAATTGTACCTGTAAAGTGAATGATCAGGTAGTACATGCTCAGACTACCCGGAATGTTCTTGGATTTCCGGTAAAAAGATTTAAACAACTATAAAATCAAGGAAATAAATAAACCAGTTGTCAGATTAGGGATTGCAGCCCTAAATTTTGCAAATTTAAAAGTACAGTGACCATATAGTTACAGTGAGATCAACGGGCAGAATAGTCAGGGTAAACGGATTTACTTACAAGTGATTAACCATGCTGCTTACTCTGGATCATAGAATAATGGAATCTTTTTAGGTTGGAAAACACCTCCAACACCCAAAATGGTAACCCAGCACTGCCAAGTCCACCACTAAACCATGCTCTTAAGAGCCACATCTACAAGTCTTTTAAACACCTCCAGGGATGGCAAGTCAACCACTTCCCTGGGCAGCCTGTTCCAGTGCATGACAACCCTTTTGGCAAAAAAAATTTTTCCTAATACACAATAGAAACATCCCTTGCACAATTTGAAACCATTTCTTCAAGGCTTGTTACTTGTGAACAGGAAATATCTCAGACACTTTTTGTCCCAAGACCTTGTTTTCACCTTTGGCACTTATCCTGGGATTAGACACAGCCCCCCTGAGCAAAAGGACACTCCGCAGCTCCCTGCAAAGGGATCACACTCACTGTGGCATTCCAAAGGTGAAGGACACACCTATAGAAATGAATAGAAAATGTAACATTTTCTCTGTTGGGTATTTGTAAATTGTTATTTTCTGAAGCTCATAACTCATCCAAATACAGAATTCTCATGAAAAAACTCATAGAGATTTCCTCTGGTTTTTTGCATCTGTCTTCTCAGGCAAATCACTGAGCACTTCTGTCACCTGTTCTCTGAAGTGACTATATTATTTTTGCTAAAACTAATACGAATTTTTTCACACAAAACCTGAAGTCATCTAGCACTGAAGTATTCTGAAAAAAAGCATTGAAGTGTAATAATTATAAGCACCTAAATCAGGGCCTAATAAGGGCAATCTGGGGCCTTCTTATTTGACATCTTTAGTATATAATAACTCCAGGTAGAACAAAAAAAAAAAAAAAAGAGAGATCTTAAGTGATCTTAAGAAGAAAAGGAGTTAAGAGAGAAAAAAAACAATATTTAAGAACATTTTGAAATTTGAATTAAAACACACTTTAATGACAGTTTCTATCCTTTATCAGTTGATTCCCCTGGTCTTGAAATAGGTGTTTGTATTCACTGTTAAATTTTAAAAAGTAAAATAATTAAAAAAACCCCCTGAAACTACAAGGTTATTATTCTTCCTCAATATAACAAACGATGCAAAATTCCATAAATAAATGGAAATATTTGAATTCTGGGCACAAAAGAAGCCAGAAGAAAATGCCATGAAGGCTGCATTTTAATTTGTCCCTTCTTTGTCTAGGGAGAACCTTTCAAGGTCGTTTGCAATTAGAAAAGCTTTGAACTCTTTTGTTGAGGGAGAGAAAAAAAAGAAAAGAATTACCTCAGCAGCACTTTGAAAAGACTGTGTAATGCATTTGAGTTGAAGAAGGACTTATCTTGAACTATCACTCCAGATCCACATCTTTGGATCTAGTTACCATTTAACAGACAAAGAATTAATCGACTTGCCATCATAGCATGAGAAAAGACTAGTTCTGCTCTTCAAATGCTTTTAATCTGATCTTGAGGAAGTTATTTAGGGGAGCATCTAAATGTGATTTAGGTGTCTCAACACCTATGAGGGCAAAAGGACCAGATATTGAAAGGTGCATGAATTACTAGTGAAGCAGATAGTTGCTTTCTAGTTGTTAAGGATGAAAAGCAGTCCTGAAAAGCAGAAACCTCACAAGGCTTCTCTCAGCATTGTTTGATATCAACACATTATTATAAAATTTCATGCTAGTAGCAAAAGGGAATAAAACTCCCAAATTGTGCAAAGATTTGGGAAACAAGTATACTGCTAGTCTTTTCTAAATGTGTCTCTTGAAGTGTAAAAAATAATGAATACATACAAGGGGAGCGGATGGTTGAATCCAATTGAAAATTATACTTAAAGTTAAGTATATAACTAATTATCAGGAGCCCATATTGGCCCAGGCTACAGCAATGATTTAAGTCCACGATGACAACCTGTCTCCAGCCCTGCTGTGTGTTTCATGGAGCAGCAAAGCCCTGCAAACACGAAGAGCCACAGCCTTACCCTTGGAGCCAACAGGAGCCTGGTGACAGCTCTGCCCAGCCCGTGGCAGGCTGGGTTGGGAAAACCCTGCCCACTCATCTCAGGGAAGGCAAAACTCAAGGGTGCCAACGAAGGAGTGGGTTAAGAGGAGCCTTCTGCATCAAGAGTAAAGATGCATATCACAGTCTGAAAACGCTGGAGGTACAACATAATCCCTTGAGTTTTGCTTTTTGTCTTCTTTCAGAAGTGCTTTTTATAGGGTTGGTGTATTTTTTAGGAGTGAAATAAGGCAAGCCTGATTTGCACAGCACTATTTATCACTGCGTACAGATCCTCTGCAGAAAGTTAGAGAAACCTTGAGAGGCCCTGGGGATGTCTGTTCTCGGCCACAGCAAGCCCCTAAATGCTGTACAGAAGTCCATTACATGCAGAAATATCAAATGTATTTTTATCAAGTGTTCCAGTTTTTGTTTCTGTCACCATGTGTGGTAGGTTGAATGCAGCTGGACATGAGGTGCCCACTAAAGCCACCTGTACCCTCCTCAGTTGGACAGGGTAGAGAGAACGTAGTGAGAGGCTTCTGGCCGGAGATAAGAAGAGATCGCTAGTTACCATCACAAGTAAAACAGACTTGAGTTGGGGAAAATTAAGTCATTACCAATCAAATCAAAGCAGGGTAATTAGAAACAAACCCCAAACTTTAAAGACCTTCCCCCCACTCCTTCCTTCCTCCCTGGCTTAACTTCACTCCTGAATTCTGTCCCTCCCCTCCACCAGCAGCTCTAGGGGATGGGGAGTGAGATTCCTCCCAGGACAGAGAGTTCTCCATGAACTTTTCCAACATGAGTCCTTCCCACAGGCTGCAGTTCTTCCTTAACTGCTCCAGTGTGGCTCCCTTCCACGAGGCCGCCAGTTCTACCAGCAAACCTGCTCCATCGTGGGCTCCACAAGGCCATGGGTCTTGCTGGGAGCCTGCTCCAGTGCAGGCTTCCCATGGGGTCACAGCCTCCTTCGGGCATCCCTCTGCTCCGACACGGGATCCTCCAGCAGCTGCTGGTGGATCTTTCTATAAATATTTATGAAAAACCACATGTATGTGTCATTTTGTGTGCTAAGACAAATCGCTGTGCAATACACCTAGCGTAAAACTTCTTAAAACAATTTTTGGCAAAACATAAAATTTCACAGCTTCTAGTTTCTGTGCCACATTTTGACATTTCAGTACAAAATTAGAAATTTTTTCATATAAGTTTTCAACTGAAAAATAAATTAATATTGATATATTTTAACACAGACATTAATAGGAGGTTCTGCAGAAAGCCAGACTTTGTGATATATCAGGCTCAGAGCTAAGAAAGTGGTTAAAATCAGGGCCATAGAAGAGCCAGCAGGATGACATTGCCTTGTCTGCAGTGAACACTTTAAGTCTTTTCAAGACTGCTCTGCTCTTTCTCTCTGGTGTATGCATTCAGAAAAAGCATCCACCTACAACAATGAGTTTAAGAGATATTCAGCCTCTCGTGTGGGGTCTGATGACTCCTTCTAGACTAACATGAGAAAAACCCCCAACATTTAAACAATCACTTGCACAGTGATACTTGTGTTATGTCATCAAATTAAATAAATTACTTTTCTTTGAGAGAGGTAATACAAATAAATAGTTGTACAAAGTGGATGCTTTGAATCAACTCACAAGAGTTTAGGTCTGCACCATTTAAATCCCTACTTTCACATTCCATATCCTTCCCAGGCTTCTAAAAGACCACTTATTGAATCAAAGAGCTGTGGAAAAACAAGTGTCCTCTAAATAATGCAAAATACCAAACATATGGTGAATAATTCTCTTCATAAGAAGCAAGATTGATTTTACCTTTGATTATCTGTGCTACACAGAAATACTTTTTCCCATTAAGGTTAAAAAGTTAATGTTACAGAGTCAACAACTTGACAAAATAGCACATTAATCAGGATGTATAAACTCATTGGAATTCCACATATTAGGCTGAGGGAGGTATTTCTGGAATGCCAGACAAGTAGTGAGATACAGGGACATGTTCTGGAGCACCGATGAGCCCGGCCTTTTAAACCATGACATATGGATTGCACCAATAGCATATTGTTAACCAAGGTACTGAAATATTCTGTCTCTCACCTCTTATTTTCTTCAGGAACAAATAGGAGCCTAAGCAGTTCAAATTATTTTTAGAGAAATATTGCATTCCATAAAGTATTTTCTTTAAAGTCAGCTGAATGTACCTATTGTAACAACACTACCACAATCAGCTCTTAACTGCAAGGATGTGCTCCCTCTCCTGGCACCCAGTGCTGCAGGGACCTTGCTGCACTACCTGCTGGGACCATTGTCACCCCTTCGTCCTGCTGGGACTGTTATCACCACTTTGTCCACAACAGGCAGGCAAAGTTAATAAAGTTGCTTGGACCCTGCTGTGACTGGATCGGAATTAGCTTGGGTGCTTAGCTTGGCCAAAAGAAGTACAGGAGCTTAGAGCAGTTTCCCTTTCCTGAAAGGGCTCAGAAACAGCAAGTCAGCAAATAAGAAGATGGGAGGAAGGGATGGCATCTGTCCTTGGGGGTTTCGTCCTTGGTTTAGTGATGAGTCCCAGCTGGAAATGTTGGTGCTCTATACCTCCGAAAATCAGACCACAGACAGCTTAAAGTACCTGTAAATGTTTATAATCCGAATGGTCCCATGGTTGTGGTCCTTATGTTCCAGACTGAAGGCAAGATACAGTTTTCTAGACAGCAAAACTGTAAAACAGATGAGCTATTGCAAAAGCAACCTGCCAAAAAAATTGACTTCGTTTGAGATTCAGTTGTTGGCTCCCATCAAAGTGATGGACATTTTCAAAGGACTATGATAACTTCAGGGTGTTATGTCTTCGCATTCCCACACATCAAACTCAAAATTAGATGTTGGAGTAATGTTTGAATAACATGTTGTCAAGTCTATAGGATTATGATCCCATAATGATGAGTGAGACATGAAAATACATACAGGCAGATAATGTTGGCTGTAATGAAGAAGGGTATCAAATATCAATATTAAGAAAGAACAGTTGCATAAAAATGAAAAAATTGCTTGATAATTTTGTTAATGGACAAGGAATAGCAATCTGCTCTTGGCTCTATACTGATTGCAGTAAAGCAAATGAAAGTAATAGAGAGTATAAAATAATGATAAAACTTGTTTTTCAGGTAAAATAATAACTTTGAACACTATCAAGAATATGGTTGTCATTACGTTTCCAATTTTTTTACCTTGCAAAAAGGATAAGTATTCTCTCACTGTATAACCAAAAATAAGAAGATAAAATGAAAAGAAAAATTATGGTCATTAATTTCACTTTGGAGACCTTTTTTCTTTATCCCAGAGTGTAGCTACACAAGGACAATTCATAATTTGGCCTCTGGCAGAGAAATACTCAAAATGAATAAATAGAAACATCTCGTGATACCTGCAGTAGTAATAACCTTGCTAAGAATGCCTCAGAGAATGACAAAGAGGAGATCACAACTCCATTTGTGACATTGAGGCAGTATTTGAAGTGCTACCTACACCCTATCACTCATATTTCAGATTTCAGCACATGTGGCATTCCTGTATCAGCTTCTCTAAATATTGAACTAAACTCTGCTTGCTGCTACCTTAGCAGTCCTTTTAAAATCTGTGGGTTTTTATGGGTTTAACTAAAATAATTTGGTTATTACACTAAAGATGAAAACAACACTTTTGCATCATATTAGTAAGGACTCTGTCTGCTATGAATTTTAACTTAAATAAAACTCCCACCACATAGCATGTGATGGAAAGACTCACAATTTTGAGGAAATTGCCTGTGAGAAATTGAGAACAGCAAACATGTCAGTGTGATCATGGACAATCTCTATGTTCTAAGAGAAGTCATGAGAAATAATGTCACCATCCATGACCCACTGCAAATGCTGGAGTGAACTTGTGAAGGCCCATCCTTTCCCCACACACACCGTGCTTCAGACTTAACACATTTGGAGGACTTGCTTTAGCAATTAAAGACAATCTTAGCACCACTGTAGTTTCTTGTGCACATTGCTAAACTCCAATGCTAATTTCTCTATTGAATCTAACTGTTCATGGAATGGAAATAAAGAGTCCCATTTCTGAACAGTCACATGATACATGAACAAGTATTACAAAAAACCCCAAGGTAAGTTTATATGACCTTTAGAATTAATACGAAGATTTTAAAAGTTAGTTTTCTCTGTATTTACAAAGGATGGGGAATAGAGGGCAAGCATATGATCTCAGGAAAGATGCTTCTTAAGTTTTATGATTTTTTTTCCTCATCTATGTAAATGACATAACTTTATATGTTCCTTGAATTAATTCTTCATGCAGGTATGGTGTTTCTCTCTGAAAACATGGTAAAACAGGAAAAGAGAGAAGGACAGCAAGGACAGTCAGAGGCATGAGATGACGTAGCTGGTGAAGCAGAATGGGATTCTTCAGTCTGGAGAAGCTTTATAAGAGAAGTGTCATGGCTGGAGCAAATAAGGAAGAATAGTATTGCCTCTCACAACTCAATATACAGAATATGTCAAATAGGACTAGAATGTCATAGGCCGAGATTAACTAAAGAGAGTTTAGCTGAGCTATGTAGTTGCTCTTGGAGGCTGAGTATAAAACAGTGATGGAAAAATCCACAATTCTGTCCACTGTTGGTTATCAAACAGAAAGGCTGCAACATGAAGTTCCTGAGTCACAGCTGTTGTGTACTAGAACACCATCTGGAAAAAAACATGGTTTGTCATCCACTTCAGAACATCCAAATCATCTAGCAAAATACTGGGCTAAAATATTTTTGGCTGAATGTTGTTCAGTAACATCTTACAAGATATGTAAGAGTTTTTTCTAAATATGTTGGTTAAATAGCTCAATATATTTGATGTAAACAATACACGTACAATGAAATGAGAAATTGGGTCAAAAACACTTACTGACTTATTATTATTTTTAATGTTATTTCATATTTTAGTATCCTGATGTTTAGCTTGGGAGTTCAAACTAACCCATACATTCACTATGTAATGTAATTTTTCCTTTTTAATTCATTATTAAGAAATGCTTTCTTTTTCCTATTGTGTTTAATATTTATTTGCTCTTAGGAGGTCCCAACCCTCATCTACAGAAAAGCAAATCATTTAGCTAGCTGCCTCAATGACTGTTTCTGTTTCCATTGTTGTAGAAAGCTTTGGTATGATTTTTACTTTTTGAAATCTTCTTAATATATCTCATTGCAAAGCAGTTTCTGAACTATCCATTAATAACCAAACCCAGATTACCTAACTCACTGCTAGTCCTGGATGGGTTTTGTGAATGTTTGAGATGTCAAAACAAGTAAAATGAAACAAATATAGATTTATACTGTACCCTATTTTATGTACTGACATTAACAATCGTGCTGTCATTAGTCTGTTCTCAAGAGGTCAGACATGATTGTTTCTGCCATGCAATGTTTAAAAATGGGTTGCTGCCAAATACACATAATCTCTGCAGAGTGAACTAGCACTTCACACCACTGTGACTTCTAGTACTCAGCTGTGTCTGGGGACCTCTGCTCTGTGCTGCACTGTGCAGTGTAGACAGATCCAGAACAACTTCCCTGTGTGTTTCATACTAGGTTAATATCATTCTGGTCTAGTAGAAGGTGTCCTTGTCCATGGCAGTCAGGTTAGAACAAGATGATCTTTAAGGTCCCTTCCAACCCAAACCATTCTCTGATTCTGTGTTAGAGCCAGAACCAAAACACAAGCAGCCCTGGCTTCCAGATACCATTAGATCACAGTTCTGAACTGTGCATGCTAACACATTTCAGCTCAGCTGCTTCAATTTGAATGCTCTGATTTTTCATTAAAAAAAAAAAAAATCTAATCCTGGAGTTTCTCCATGTATTCATTTAGATTTGCAAACAGTGAAGAAAATGTGAAAGCTGAAGATTCTCCACTTAGCCACAACTGACAGCTGCAAGAAGGACAAACTGTGCAAGAAGAAGGGGAAAAAAAGAAAAAAAAAAGCTTAAAACAATAGTTGAAGCAATTATGTCTTCCAATAACCCTCTCAACCACTGCCACACCTGCTTTCCATCTATCCTTATTAACAATTCTAATGCAAAAGATTAAAATCTAGAGACATGCAGAATCCAAACACTCATTACCAGCTGTGTTGTGCAGGTGTCAAAAATTAGGATTTTCAGGTGGGTTACCTGAACCACAAACAACCTGCAAAAGCTCAGGTCAGGTTTTTTAATTTCCCCATATAAAACACATTGAAAAGAAGACCTGTTTGTTTGGAACAAAAATATCATTTAAAAAACCTGCAGTATGATACTGTGGAAAAAGGAAGGGAAGAGGCACTAAAAAAAAAAACAGATGACCTCAGCAGGAAAGTGCATGTCTTCAAGATATATAAGAGCTTTCTGTTTCAAAGGTTTGCACTCCTATCCCGTTCCAAGTAAAGCCATTATCTTGTGATCCATGTTGTGCATTTTCAAAATTAGCAAACAGGTGTTGAATCTGGTATTTGACAGCTATAGCAATGACAAGCATTGTCTTCACAGCTGTGGTATCTGGCAGCCATTGTTGCCATAAGAAGTGCTGGCAATTGAAAGAACAATTTGCATTATTTTGCAGTTGCATAGAAATTACTATTGTGCAGTCACTGCAGCCATCAGTCAACCCTTTGGGCAGAGTATTCAATATCTTTTGTATCAGTGGAGACAGTAGTCCATTTATCTTGTAAACTGGCATTTTGCATCAACTTGTTACTTAGTGGATTAGGTAACTGTGTGAACATAATCTCTGCAGCTTCGTGAGTTATGAGCTCTTCAGGCTGTTAGAGTTAATGATGGAACGAGACTGGAACATCCACTGTGACCTTTCCCTCCAACCTTGGAAGAGCACAGTCTCCTGATTGCTGCTTTTCAGTAGAAGGCTCAAAGATGAATTTTCACATGGAACTGAGAATTTCCATACCACCACCCCAAGACTTGGTAGATCCTGAAAATCAGATCCACAGCTGTGAAGTAAAGGAAAGGGGTTGTAATGCCAATGCCAAGGCAAACTTTTCCTATTTAGAGAGTTATAATAATATATAATCTGGGGCAGATTAGGAACTAGCAGGGATTAGAAACTCCCTTGAATGCTTTCTGTTTTCTCATTCATTTTTTCATTAGTGGCTTCCCATGCATTACAAAAGGCTACTTTTGGGCCCCAGCATCACCTCCCTTCTTTCAAAGAGCTCTCACAACATTTTCATGCACATTTTCTGACCTAGATTTCAATTCTAGGCAAAAATCAAAATATTTTTCTTCCACAACTAAATTATTTTGTTACTAATAGAACCAGAAGTACTGAAGATACTTCGGCCCCATTGTTCCTGGAAAGACAAATATTGGGTTTTTTAATATGACTTTGTCAAATCCACAGGGCCACAGGAGATGCTTTTCAGCCTTTGTTTTTACTAGAGTGGAAGACTAAAGAGCACATTTCTAATGATTTGTTCATCAGAAAGTGTTCCAATAGAGCTATAATTAAAAACTAAGTGTTTTAAAAAGAAAATTTGTAAATCAAACTGTTTGCTTAACTTCATGTTTAAATATATCCTAATAAGCAATGTATTTCCACAGTGAATCTGCCATAAATCACTTTCTGGAATTATTTATATTTTTGGAATACACAGCCCCAATACATAAATATTATGTTTAGATTGATTTATTTTAGTATTTATACACAGTCTGTTCTTCAAGCTTCTGAGCTTTTAATTAATCTGGATTTGGGGCATAAATTCTTTATGCCTTGATTAATACCAAGCAGGTTTTATTTAATTAAAGAGACAGACTGGTGAGAGACATTTTAATCAAAAATTTCATATGCATACAGTACATCTGTATTTTTAATACAAGCTCAGGCACATTAAAACAAGATTTATTCTTTCTCAGCTGTTTTCCTTTTAGAATTATGGCATATTTCTGGTTCATGTGAGGAGTTACCTTCATGCACTCATTCGATCCCCTGCCTCCTCTCTCCTCAGAACAGCAGAGCGAGGAAATAAGATGATGTGACAGGAACAAACAGAAAAAAAAGGACAAAAGTGAACTAATCACATGCTGAGAAGAAACTTGTTAGATATCCCTGAATTTTCTAAAAGCAAAAAAAAAATGGTATTAAAGCCACTTTTTGAGGAGCAAAGTAATTCCATGAAAATACATGAAAATTCTTGTAAGTGGAAAACCAGGAAATTTCACAAAATAGTACCATATGGTCATGTTGTCGTTATCTTTTCAGCCATGCAGCTAAGAGGTTAATTCTAAAATAGTATGCATTAGTTTTTGTATGGAAAACAACTATCCCAGAGTAATAAACGTTTTGCTCAAGTTTTGTGTCTGTCTACATTGTGTGCGTATATGGTCATTAGCCTAATATCGTCTTAACAACTTCTGATTTTTCAGCACATTTATTTACTGCTCCACTCTCTCTCTCTCCACATTTAGGCTTTTAACATCCGCAATATGAAAAAACAGCATTTTGAAAAGTAGAAAGTATGGTCTTCACAGTTCACAGTACATTTATAGTCTTCATTTTTCACAGAGCTGGACTCCCAATTGCAAATTAACAGGACTGTAATTAGAGAAGACTACAGTATTTTTGGAAGGATCAGATAAGTTCAAATGAATAATAAGATCTATCTTTTCTCCTGGAAGAGTTAAAAAAAATCTGGATGCAGCATTTGAAGACATGGTTTAATGGCAAATATGATGGTGGTGGTACTAGGCTGACCTTAGACTTGATGATCTTAGGGGTCTTTTTCCACCTTAACGATGCTATGATTCTGTGATTCTGTGATACTGTGATTCTGTGATTCTCTCTTCAGTCCCATTGGTTGGAACTGAACTTACAAGAAAGAGAGCATACAGTGGTGGCTGCAGAAATGTTTATGTCTTCATTATAGATGCCAACATTTAATCAGAGGCAACAAGGAAGTGACCCAGAATGCAGCCCCCTTCAGAGGTGCCAGGAAACCTTGAGGAGAGGTGAGGGCACTGTGCAGTGCAGGAAAGCACTGAGACGTAATCATGGGGACATTCATCTCTCTCTGCTCCTAATTTCACCTTTCTTTCTTTCTGAGTTTATGCTGTTACGTTCTAGTTTAACATCTCACATTTTAATAAAACCTAGGTTTAGCAATTTGTCATCTTTAATAATACATTTTAAAAATGGGAAGAGCAATTTTTTTTCAAAGAACTTCTACTGAAAGAGGTTGTTATCATTGTTTGAAACTTTGAACAGAAAGTTTTCCAAGAGAAAAAGTTTTAATTTTTTCAAACTCAGTCAAGAACAAAAGCTGAGAATTTATGATAGTTTGTTTGCAAACCAGTTTCTACCTCATTTAATGCCCAATTTCATTTTTGAGCTTTTCAGAAACTTTCTTCCCCCTAAACTCACTGAGTTCAGAGCAGAAAATATGTTAGATGAGGATCCATTAAAACTAGACATGATATCTACACCTAAATTAATTCATTCTATATTCCCTTTGTAAACAAGAAAACAAAAAAAATTCTGAAAGCACTGCCTTGGTACTCATCTATATAAAGACTATAAACACTAGCTAAGACATATGTCCAATTTTCTGAGCCTAATGCAGAAGCTGATAGATCCCATCCCATGACTACAAGAGGAAGAACAGAAACTCATGTTCAAAAAACAATTTGTGTTGTTGCCTTGCCAGGAGATATTTATAAATAACTTGGTTATAGGAGCAGGTAACTATTGGTATGTGACAGACAGGAGGTAACAGGGTGCATTATGGGCAGCAGATCACACTTTTATAATGTTGAACAGAACTATGTTTCTCTAAATAAGCTTCAGGACTTCAAAAATAAATTCATACCAATATATTTAGATTCTGAAATTCTGTACCCATTTGCACCACCAGCTACCTCTCTCTAAAATAAACATTCTGGAAAGAGAGGGAAAATCTCTGTCAGTGTCAGTACATGAACTTTAAAAGCCTTGGAGTTAATTTTTTTTTTTAAAGAACAAAGGCCACAAGTCTTTTCTCCTGTTTTTATTTGTTTGTTCTGAAAAGGAGATACCTCCACACTACATGATTACAAGAAGGAAAATATGACCAGAGGTATCCAGCCTGCTTCCTGGCCATTCTTGGAGGTTGCCAGTGCAATTCTAAGAGGTCCACAGAAGCTGACTGAGAAAAGCAGTTCAAAATATATGATATTCCAAACAGAAAGGAAAGGAAGGTCACAAACAGAAAAAAAAAAATAAAATTGAAAATGTCTGACCTGGATTCACAAGGTAACAAATAATACCACCTGCAAACTAAAATTCCTCTTTTTAATAACAATCAACCATCATTAGTTAAATTAAAAATAAATGCAGGATTAACATATCGTGCCTTACAACATCATTCAAACACAGTTCACATGGGGACTTAAGATAAAATAGATTAGACCAGTGGTTAAAAAAGGAGAATTAGCAACGAATTTCATTTTTCATTGAATTTGAGAGCAGATGTAGGAAGTTTTGTCTGCCTTCACAAATCACCTCAGTGGTCACCACACTTTCCAGTCTATTGTCCCTAAGATAATTTGTGCCAAGACATTTGTGTGTTCAAGTTGTGCAGTGACTTGTTTTAGAGAAATCAGCCACAGAGCTGCTCTGAGTCCGTCTCTCCTGACATGCTCTCAAACACTGATTTATTGTGTTTCATCAGCTGCTTCAAGGGTTTCTTTTCATGTTTTACGTCAGCTTACACAGGAACAGCACTTCTAAATATTATGATGATACGGAATAGTCACCAGTGAGACGAACCACCAGAGCCTCTCAGAATTACAAACAGAGGAGGCTGGTGGGCACCGATGTTCTGTGCTGGCTGTCACTGCTGCTGTGTCTGCTCACTGCTCTCCACGTGTAAGCCTTGGTTTACCTCCACAGCCACCTCCTGCAACATCTGTACCAACAACCTGGTTGTAGGAAAGGGCTCCACGAACATGGCTACCTACAAGGCAAAGTTCAACACCAGACAAGATATGAATGATGTGTGTGTTTTATATGTCGTGTAATGCATAATGTTCCTCTCATTATCATTCAGAAGAGCTCTGGGCTAGACATACACTCCCTGTTTTCAGCAGAGGCTAACAGGAGAATGGTTGAACATCTCTCAGCAAGAATATGGTCTTTGAAGCTGTCAAAAATGCTCAAGGATTGTTGTGTGCTTGTTGCACCTCCAGTTTCTGCTCAACCTAGAATATTTTATTGTTTGCTTGTTTAGAGGTGTTTATTATCACATCTCATAAGAAGTCACATGATGTACTTTTCAGAAAGATATGAGTCTTGATTTTGAAAGGAATTCCTAAGCAAGATGGTTGGCAAAGGAAAGTGAATCTATACTTTTCAACATAACTTCACTCAAGCTTTTGTAAGTCATATATTTCACACAAATGTCTTTATATAGAAATAAAAACTGTATAAATAACTGAAGGAGAAACTATTCTTTATGGTGAGGCACTGGAACAGGTTGCCCAGAGAAGCTGTGGCTGCCCCATCCCTGGAGGTGTTCAAGCCAGGTCGGATGGGGCTTTGAGCAACCTGGCCAAGTGGGAGGTGTCCCTGCCCATGGCAGAGGGGTTGCAACAATCCCCTATAAGGTCGCTTCTAACACAAACCATTCTATAGTTGTATGGTTCTATTCTGATGGTTCATTATAAGCCAAAAAACACAACTTAAGAGTTGGTAAATAATTTGTGTACCCCAATTGTGGTGAGAATCTGCCAAAAGGAAAAATTTTCACAAGTGTCACGTGGATGTGTTTCTCAATTTTCCTCATAATTTTCCATGTTGGCAAAAATCCTCTGTGAATGATTAAAAACTGATTTAATATAAATTTCAGTGGAGATTGTTTTATAAGTACAACTCATATCATATACTGTGATTCATTTGAGGAGGATTAGTTGCCAAATACATAATAAACAACAAGCAGTTGTGTTCTGGTACTTTGTTGAGTACCAGGAACTGAATTTATTTGGCTTTTAAAATAATGTGCTAAACATTCTTCAATGTGCAAATATTACAAAGCTTTTTTCCAGAAAGTTCAGTCCCTATATCCACTGAACTTAATGGAATTTTCTGTGAAATTAGACCCAAATTTTATATAAGCTTCATGTACTCAAAAGATTTTGAGCAGAATTAGTTATTATATTCACTTTAAACTACACTCCTCTTCACTGAGACTCATCACTAGAAAAGCAAGTGATGCTATCGAGGCACTTGATGTTCAGGTCAGATTGAGCAATGAAGATACTGTTACTTTTACTTTTAGATTCATGCCAACACCATGATCCACAGTTTTCCCAGAGTAAAATGTACAGCTCTCAGGCATCACCCTTTCTTCACAACTTATGTCTCTGTGATTTCAAAGACCTTGAAGATCATGATATACCAGTACAAGGAGTAAGAAAATAGAAGGTTTTTGTTTAGATGAGAAATAATGGAATTTTTTTTTTCAATCAGTAGGGAACAGCAAGCTATTCTCAGGCTAATGTTTATTGATGGGAACATCTTTTGAATATTTTTTATATGAAACAGCAAAGTAATGTAACCATTCTGAGAAGAACAGCACCACACAACAATTCTGTCTTTATATACATATTGTTTTTCCACCCTTTTTAGTAGATTAACATTGGAATTTATTGATTGTATTCCCAGAGAAAGAGGTTACAATGTTCCAAACAGTAGTCAGACTTCCTGTTTAGAATGAAATTTTGAATTTCATCAATTACTTTATTACCACAAATTGTTGGAAGAAACATGTGTTCTTGGATGTTAATTAATAGCTCATTATTATTATACAAATTAACTTGGCAGCACTGTGTACCGTATATTTGTGGAATAATGAATTACATTAAAGGGAAGCCAAGATGGCAAACACTGAAGTGCATGCATCTATTATCTGCTTCTTATAAATGCATAAACCTTTCCTAGGGCGTTAAACAGAAATCCTAATGAGAGGCACACTAGAGTCAAAAGGAAAAAAAAAAAGAAAAGGGTAGAGAAAAGGATAAAGAGCAATGCACGTACAGCTTGGAGTACTGAGTATCACACTGAGAAGCAATAGCTCCCACAGGTATTTGCTCTAAATGGGTTGTCATAAAAGATGGGAAAGCTGACAGTGTAGTGCACAGTGGTGTGAGTTTTGAGTCTGATCTCTTAAATTAACAGTAGCAATAGGCTCATGTCAACAGCTCTGAGCAGTCCCTTCCCTTCCCTTCCCTTCCCTTCCCTTCCCTTCCCTTCCCTTC
>VWZW01003558.1:3203026-3423042 GCA_013397115.1 Edolisoma coerulescens | reverse complement strand
CTTCCCTTCCCTTCCCCTGTGTTAGTATAAAGGAAATCAAGCTGAATTCATTTATATCAAAAGAAATAAGAGTTATTCACTTGGAGAGGAATAATCCATGCGTTCATGAAGTAAATACGCTCTCCAACAGCTTTCTTGTTGAATTTGAAGTCAAAGAAACCTAGTAACTCAGACTTTCCATACACATCTTTCCACCTGTCACGTATTTTTTTTGTACTGAAGTATCAAAATCTAGAACCCACAGTATTCAGGTTCCCCAGTTAAAAGTACAAAATTTCATATATTTGACCTCCAATTCAAACATATTCATATCCTTTTCTGTGTACTCATTCCCAACTGTTTGCCTTGTCACTGATTTTATTATTTACTTAAAAATAAATGAAAGATTTGTTTGGGGGCCCTAGTTAGTTTATCTTCAAATTCTGTTTCATCTCTGTATTAATCTCCCTGTATTTATATACAGTTCTATTTTTTTATAATTCTTCATTTTATAATTTGGCATTTCTCATGTCATTTCTGTAAACTTCTATCTATCCATATCTATATAACTTCTATATATGCTGTTCTGTTCTTTGTCTTATCTACTTTACAGATTCTCTACTTACTCCTAGTAGCAAGAGATTCTCTACTACCATGTAGAGATTAATATCAACTTAATCTGGTCTGAAAGGTATTCCTTACAAGTGTTTCCACCTTCTGTGCAAGGACAACTCCAATTAGCTTCATTTAATGTTTCCTCAAAATTTAATTCCGGAAGGCAGTCTGACCTGTTGGTTTCCCCAGTGGTTTCCGTGACCACCTCATATTCTATCTTTTGTAAACCTGTAGTTGCTAGTTTTGTTTTTCTCCTGTTTAGCTTTTTATTTTATTGTAGTGAAAACTCTATTATCTTCTGCTCCAGGATTATTTTTTATTTAGGCTTTTCTCTTATCTTTCTAATACTTATGAGAACAAATTTTAAACCCTTTTTCTTTTGATTTCTAGAAATCTAGAAGCTTTTATATCAGTATCAGTAATGGTATTGCATATTCTATCTGTAAAATGTTCAAGTCTTTCACAATAATATGATTTCTAGCACTGTTTATTTCTCTAAATATGCCATGTTCACAAGCAAACCAAACACTCACTGTCTATTGAAAACTCCTAACATTGTCTCAATAAATCCTCATTTACAATATTTTTAAAATCTTGTTAGGAAACAAGTAATTTGTGTTTTATCTGCATGGTAATGTCTTATTTCTTAAAAAAAAAAATCACATTAATTAAAATGTTACATAAAGCTGTGCACACTCACATAGCTGTAGAACTTCATTCTAAGCATTAAAAAGGGGATATTTCCTTCTATTTGGTCAGATACCTGAGATCACTTCCAGTGCAACTGTGCATCCAGGAATAATATTTTTATGCAAAGTTTGCATTTTCTAGTGCAGAGTGCAGCTTATGCTTCAGAGCAGTCTGAAGTAAGGAAAAGAAATGCCACAGCTTTCCCAAAGGATATTTTACAGATTAATCATCTTAGAAAGTTTCCAGAAAACCAGCTGTATAGATATGACAGTGACATCTCACTTTGAAAACCAAAAATATTAGATTTTGTCTAGTTGTATATTATAGTTTTTCTTATTTATTTGGTAACAGCCTGAATTGTCAGTGCGTCAAATCACCATGGCTATAAGGAAATATCTCCTCTTTTTCATTATTTCAGCACCAAACAGTATTCTTCAAAATTTCTTTCTCTCACATTTAGATAGCAAAAGGAGTTATGATAAAATGTGACTTAGAGAGATGAAAGGTACAAAAACTCAACAGCCTAGGGAATCTGAAGACTGTGAAATTATCTGATAACTCTAAAGTCTGGAACTAAAGCAATCCTGATATTATCAATAAAGGGGGTTGATAACAGAGTAACCTGTCAAAAGAGGAGACACTTTCTTTGATGTCACCTTAACACGGACCTTTCATTTAAGTTTCTATTCTCCTGAGATAAATCTACCTAGGCAATTTCCATCACTTTTTTACTTTGCATTTTTAATTTTCTATCATTCTAGTTAAATTAACCTAGATGACTGAATCATTATTTTATGAAGTTCAAAGAATAATAGTTTAACAGAAATATTGGTCTGTGGGGTAGAGATAACCTACAAATGATATCCTGAATTTTAAAATTAAAAAAAAAAAAAAACAAAAAAAACCAACAGTGAACCCAGTTCTCTTTGAGTTAAAACTGTGCAATGGGGGAAAAGCACTGGAATCACTTATCCATCTCAACAGGACAAGGGGAGAAAAATAAGACAAAAAGTTCCATGTGGGTTGAGATAAACACTGGGAGATCACTTACAAATTACCATCATGGGCAAAACAAGCTCAAGTTGGGGAAATTAATTAAATTTATTGTCAATTAAACAGTGTAGGTTAATAAAATATAACGACAGATTTAATACCACTCTCCATTATTCTACCTTTCATGGTTTAACCCCAGCCAGCAGCTCAACCCCACACAGCCACTCTCTTACTAGCCCCACTTCCCTGAGTGGGATTGGGAAAAGAATTGGAAGTCCAAGAGGGAGAAAATTCATGTGTTCAGATAAAAACAGTGTAATAGGTAAAGCAAAAGCCATGCACACAAACAAAGCTGAAAAACCAATTCATTCACTGCTCTGTGTTCCAGCAGCCGATCCCCAGGAAAGCAGGACTCCACCATGTGTAACACTGATGTGGGAGGACAAACAGCATCACACTGAACGTTCCTTCCTCCCCCAGGTTTATGCACTGGGCATGACACCAGTGGTGTGGGTCTGCTGGGGTCAGCTGTCCCCACTGTGCCACCTCCAAACCTCTTGTGCACCCCAGCCTCCTCACCAGTGGGGCTGTGTGAGAGGCAGAAGAGACCTTGGTGCTCAGCAGAAGGTAAAACACTGGTCTATTATCAACATTGTTTTGCTCCAAATCCAAAATACAGCACCATACAAGCTTCTATGAAGAAAATAATCTCCATCCCAAAAAAAACCAGCCCATCTCTCTTCTTCTCAAGCTCAGCTTCACTCCCAATTTTTCTCTCTCCTCCCGCAAGGGGAGAACAGGGGCATGGGGAATGGGGATTGCAGCCTGTTCAACGCACATTGTCTCTGATGCTCCTTCCTCCTCACGCTGTTCTCCTGCTTCAGTGTGGGGTGCCACCCACCAGAGATGGCCCTTCATTAACTTTTTCAGTGTGGACCTTCCCACATCAAATATGCCACCAAAATACATTAAAATGTGTAAGCAGTGTATTTCCAAAACTGCTGGTGGTCATCAAAAGGTGCAGCAAGTACTTTGAGACAATTTTGTCTGTCTACAACCTCTATTTGTCTGTAACTGCAATGAAAATTGATGGATTATAACAAATTTAGTGCTCAAAAATTCAGCCCAGTATAATATCTATTCCTTATTTTTTCATGTGCAATAGAAAAAATTCAGATAAATATTTCATATTTTAAAGCCACAAGCAAGGAATGTGTGCTGAAAACTGTCTTTGAAAGCTCAGCTGATGTCAGGATTCCACCTTCAGACACAGATGACAGAGGTGGTGACCCAGTTGATGAAGTTCCAGTCTTGCCTTTGATGTCTACTTATTTCCCTGAATTGGAGAGAGGCAAAGAATCACATTCCATTAGTATTTTAGTTAACATTTAAAAATCTGAGGAAACAGACAAAAACAATAAGAGTATAGTAAACATCAGAATCCCTCACTGAGCACCTGCTTAAAACTCATAAGGTAGCCACTATTAAGTAACTATAGCTTAAAAATATATTCCCTAGTGTTTGTCAACAGGAATTTCCTGACCATTTTCAGCTGGCAACATTATACAATTTCTTTGTACAACTCTCTATGTCAGCAATTTTTGTATCAGGAGAAAGTATTATTCATATTATGAACAGTTTCTAGATCTCAATATAAAATATCACCTGAACAGATAGTCTCGAGTAGGGTTTAAATGAAAAACAAATTTTCTAAGGGACTTCCTGGTTATGACAACTCTTTCCAGTAAGAATGCTCACTGACTTGTCATGCAATTGCCATGTCTTGTACTTTTTGCATTGCCAGGTGCTTTCAGAGAAGGGATACTAGCAGGTCCTGCTTTCTGAGACATTTAGGTATAGTCAGTGACTACAGTTTCTGTATGAATAATTATTTATAATGTATTTAATTTCTTACAAAGAAAAGGTGAATTACAGCAGTGGGACCGGGAGCTCATTCCTAATTTTTGTGCACGTAACCATTAGTATTTAGGCATTTAGGCAGAATGCACAACTAGAAGATTTTTGTAGGCAAGAGTTGAGTTTTGTTTCAGGAAAATGACAGATTGTGCTTCTTCAGAGCCTGGTTAAATTACTCCAGATTCAAATCATACAGGTAAAACCAAAGCATGTCTTCAGCTGATTCATATTATTTACAAAATTCCAGATATTACACTTATTTTACAAGAGAACTTTCTACAGGGGGCTAATACCTTTGATATTATCACCCTGACATAAAAGTACTTTCATTTTCTATATTCCAATATCTGCTGGCATTTGTGAGTCTACAGACAAAAATAAAAGCTTCACCTTCAAATAGCATCTTACAGTCACTAACCTTCTCTTTTCCAAAAAGCCAAGGGTAAAATCTGCCATTATCTTTTGAGTTCTCCTCATGACTGGACATTTGAAAATCCCAGTATAATCATATAACCTGTCTGGACTGCACTGCATTAGTCAGCCCTGTGGGACTCTGCAGATTTGCCTTTCAGGATGTTTTGAACACCTTAGTGCCTGCTGAAATTTCCTAAAAGTGAAAACACAGGAGGCCACTGAAGACCCATCAACTCCATAATCCTGCAGAAGGTGCTCCAGAATTTCCCACTTTACCACGGCACTTTCCAATTCCCTTTCAGAAGTGTTTTCCAGTGCTGATCTTTGAGAGCCCATATGTGTGTATATTTTAATATTTTGAGGAAAAAATCCCAGGTTTGGTTTTCTGGGGAAAAAATTTTACTTTTCTCTGGAGGAAGAACATGGCTTTATGTTCAGGGATGTTGCTATAGCCTTTTGTGGTACATTTATTTTGGTTTTCCTATTCTGCTGAGGTCTGAGTTTCCAGCTGAAGACCGCTTACCTTCTCACTCCCTGAGATGTTGTAACAGCTTTTCTCAGAACATTTTGTTTTCTTTCAAGCCCCTGCCCCCCTCAACCTTAATGTTAATTTTTAAATTTAACAGATAAACTGCTTGTATAACAAGAAATACTGTAAAAGAACCCAATCAAACAGACAACAAAAAACCAAACCCAAACAAAATAAAGACAAGATGATGATATTCTCTAAAACTTCAAAGAGAGACACAAATCCCTTCATTTACAACATTTATATATACAAAATGGGATACGATATATAGAGTAGACCACACTTTATGAAGGTAATAGAGTACAGCATATATGATGTGTGTTTCTGGAGATTTAATTAAGTGAAAGGGAACCCTAGGTTGATGGGTAGGAGGCAGCATGTAAATCACTTTATGTGTGAAACTGCTAAGATAATTAAGATGTCTTATTTCAGGTCCAAAGCTGTAAAATGTTAAATCTTCATGACTCACTCTAAAATTAGGAATCTGACTTTACTATCTGCTGAAATTCTTTACTTGTTGCTATTTGTATAATTTCTGAATAGAATAAGATTAACATAGAGGGACACAACTCTTTCATTTTGAAGCACCATCTTTTCTTTCATGAGTAAAGGCATGCTGATCCTTTGAGTCCACTGAGAAGAAATTAAGCATAGTTACCATTAATTAAAGCCTGTTTAAAGCCTATAAGAAGAAGCCTGAAGAAATCTAGTATTTTAATAAAAAAATCACAAAGCTCAAATTGCAATTTGCAAGCTGAAATTTATATATGAGGTCTTCCTGTGCAAGTATATTGTCTCAACCTGGGAAATGCCATGTGAGGAAGAACACTTACAGAAAAAGGCATTAATGAAAGAGCAAATAAATCAGAGAATCCTAGAACGGACCCACAAGGATCATTGAGGGCAGCCCCTGGCCCTGCATAGGACAACCCCAAAAATAACACCAAATGCCCAAGACCATTGTCCAAATGCTTCTTGAACCCTGTCAGGCACTGTGACCACCTCCCTGGGGAGCCTGTTCCAGTGCCCAACCACCCTTTGGGTGAAGAACCTTTTTTCTAATATCCAACCTAAACCTCCCCTGACACAGCTTCAGGCCATTCCCTCGAGTCCTGTCACTGGGCACCACAGAGAAGAGATCAATGCCTGCCCCTCCTCTTCCCTTTCAGAGGAAGCTGTAACTACAGTGAGGTCTCCCCTCACTCTCCTCTTCTCCAGGCTGAACAGACCAAGTGCCCTCAGCTGCTCCTCACACACCTTCCCCTCAAGGCCCTTCACCATCTTTGTTGCCCTCCTTTGGATGCTCTCTCCTAGTTTAATGTCTTTCCTACACTGTGGAGCCCAAAACTGCCCCCAGCACTCGAGGTGAGGCTGCCCCAGGGCAGAGCAGAGTGGGACAATCCCCTCCCTTGCCCAGCTGGTGATGCTGTGCCTGATGCACCCAGGACAGGGTTGGCCCTCCTGGCTGCCAGGGCACTGCTGGCTCATGTTCAACCTGCCATGGACCAGGACCCCCAGGTCCCTTTCCACAACATTGCTCTCCAGTGTCTCATTCCCCAGTCTGTCTGTACATCCAGGGCTGTCCTGTCCCAGATGCATTTGATCTTGAAGGTTGGATAAAAGATATTTTTCCACATGTTTTCTATGTCTGGCTTTATATTCTATATTTTCTATGACTGCATTTCTATTTCTAACTTTAAATACATGGAAATGTGGAGGGTGGTCTTCTCACGTATCTATATATCATAACTCTTTCAGCTACAAAGCATAATATTTTCCAGTTATACAAAGTAGAAAAGCACTTATATTTAAGCACTGATAGTTCCTTATATTTGTCTTTAAATAAAATATCTTTATATTTCCAACCAAAAGAGATACTCACTCAACGTCTAATGCAAATATGAAATGTTTTATATTTACCATATGCTATAGTGTTTCAACAGAAATGCAGTCCTTCTGTTTCACTCTTTCCTTTCGTCCATATATTTTCAAACAGATTTTCACTTGCTATGGAACAAGTAGACAGTGCAACCAATCTTTGACAGTAATGTTGCACCGTACATGACTCAGCCATTATCTGAAATGACAGCAAAAGTTAAGTAACTAACTTGTTACTTTTAAGAATCACTGGAAAAGTCAAAACAACATCTGCTTGGTCTGCCTTACCCTGACAGAATATACTGATCCATTCCCGTTGTCTATTTTCCCTAAGATTCTTTTATGAATATGAATCTTCATTGTATCAAACTCTGTCACCTTAGATTTCAAAAGATATTCTGTTGCCCTGACAGAATAGTTACACAGTCCAGAGATTTTTATGTGCCATTTCTAACATATTTCTCTTATTATAATAGAATTCAACCAACCAGGTTAGATGCTCTATACTGGACATAATTTTATAGAATAAGTTATTGGCACCACTTCTATCTATAAGGGAAAATTTCTTTTCTTCACTTAATCAGTTATTTCCTGAAAACTTTCAAAAGAATTACTCATAACTTCTCTCTTGCAAGAATTTGTTTTCACCAATGTAAAGCAGATATCAGAGACTGAAGGAGAAGGATTATGTAGCCACTCTGTGTTCATCGAAGTGAGTGGACAAGGTTAGGAGTAAAACCCTTAAGTAACACTCTGTTATGTGCTCAAAGGCAAATAGATAGGTGCGATTCATCCCAATGAAGTGGAAAGAGGCTTATTAGAATCACTGTTTTAGTTACATTTTCAACTGAAAGTGATAATTTTCACAACTCTTATGTAAGTGAGATTATTAGCTGTTGGCAAGACTTAATAGTAGCCCCACTGTATTCTTTCACTAATTATACTGATACTTTAATTATTGCTGATAAACATGAGACTTTTTGCTAAATTATGCAATAATAAATTGAATTACTGAAACTAAAAAATTTTGCTATCTTTCGTAGCTATGGATTTACTTTATTTCTAGGTGTACACGTAAGTATTATGGAAATAGGCACCAATAAAATAAATGGCTTGTTTTATAGCACCTTACCAAGCACAACTCTCTGTGTTTAATATAGCTTCACAAGCACCACATAGCTCATACATTCTTAAGGCAAACAAGGGTCATTTGAACACATTCCCATTGCTAAATCCACATTAAAACAAGCTGATAGGGCAGAGAAGCATTTCCATGAAACAAGCAGTCACACATATTTTACCCACCTTGTCAGTGTGTCCCTTAAAGGTGTTCAGTGGCAGGAATGCTGGTACCTTTGGTATCTTCATCATATGTGTCCGCATGGAAAACATAGATAATATTTTCATTTACCACTTTTATTCAAAGATTTTTCCAGAACTAATTCCTAGGCCTCTGATTTAGGTCCAATCTTTACCTTATATACGTGTGTTTTCCACAAGAGTGTAGCTGGAAAGATTTTAGCAAGATTCTTTGGTTTGGTTCTGCCAAAAAGTGCCCTGAAATGCAATGGAACACTAAGCTACAGGACACTTCTCATCTACACTCTCCAAAACATCTTTCTAGCAAAATGACGTTATTCTTATGAGATCTCTAGCTGCTGACTGATATATCTGATACATGTGCGTGCAGCTCAAAAAGCAAATTACTCACTGCTGTTCTAGAATTATAATATTTCTGTAACAATGTTGACAGTAACTACATTTACCAGTGTCGTGTATTAGATGACTGGGAAAATACAAGTTTGTTATTGCTGCATTATCCTTCAAGGGAAATAATGATTTTCAGCTGCGTTCAGTAACATAAACAAAAGTCAACACAAAATCTTCCCCTAGAGATCAGTGTAAACAGCAGTGTAAACAACTTGCCAGCAAGCATCCACCCTGTTTTTTACTCACCCCCTCAGGGCACCTGGAGGTGGAAGAAGTTTATTGGATCTATTCAGCACCAGCCACCATCAAAGCACATATATGTGCTTTGGGAGAAGTGGGGTACAGTTAGAGTCTCCATAACATAATGCTCCCTTGAATTTTAGAGAGAGCATTACCAACCTTAGTATCACTGGTTGGCTTTGGGTTTTTTGTTCTGTGGATTTTCTAAGTGGCAAGTGTAAGAAGTGTTGAAGAAGTATTACTCCTCTCCTTTCCCCCACTGCCCTGACTCCTTTATTTCCTTGTTTATCACAGGGGATGTAATGATTTCTCATGCTGGAGAGCAGAAAAAAAGCAGCATCGTTGAGGCAAACAGACTAAATTTTTTTGATGGAAGCTGTACCAAACCATCTCTAGCCTTGCTATCTCTCATACAACATCCACAACACCCCCAACATTCCTTATCAAGTGTTTTATCTACTCTGTGGGAAGACATGCTTTATCAGAGCACAGTTGCTTCTACAAAAGCTACTAGGGCTCAAAATACCTTCTTTTTCCCATGAACACTTTCTGCCACCAGATTTGCCAGTGTTCCCAGCACAGATTTATCTCAGCAGAGTTGCCTTGCTCTCTCATAAAGGGACAATAGTTCTCTCTGAGTTCTGACATCCTAATGGCTGCCAGTTTGGCCTTTTTTCTCCATTTCACAGGAAATTTTCACACCTCTGAGTGTGCCATTTTTCAGTTGAATTTGACTTATAGTTCACAGATGGAGAGAGACTCCCGATAAAAAGTCTCCTTAGAAGACAGTGCAAGAAAACACATTTCTGCATTGTGACAGGTTAACATTCTACACATTGATTTGTTCATAGCTTTCAGGGTGTGAAGCCAAAGCCTTTAGTAAATTGGAGTCAAATTCTTTGAGAGTAGTGTAAGGGAATATATTCTCACCAGAGAAAAAGGGAAATGAAAAAGTTGTTTTAACAGGCTCCTACTCGCACAGAAAGTAGCAGTTAACCATATTACTCCACTAGAAACCCAGATCCCAAAGACTGGTTGTTCATAGCCATAGCAAAGAACAGGACATTGTGCCTATATAATTTTTTTTTCAAAAGAATTAATCAGAAAAGTGTATTTTCATATTAATTAACACTCTTCACACAACTTGATGTATTTAATAGGAAAATCTCCCAGGAATTCAATCTTTGTTTCTCACTCCTTATCCTTATAGCATCAATAGGGTCAACTGAGGAACTGAAGCCAGTCAAAACTAAAGGCTCACTCCATAAGATAGAAATATGACAATGAAAAGTAAATACAAAATTCAGAGACATTTCTTCAGTCCTGAGTGGCAGTATAATACATATAATCAAATAATGTACAAAATACACTTCTGCGAACTTTGTCAACACTCCTCATTTCATAATTTGGACTATATACCACTACCCATGCAAATTCCTCTTCTTCCTTTTTTTTCCTCCTTTTTTTTTCTCCTATTTCTTTTTAGCTAACAGCCAGCATCCCTCTTGTACACTGCCTGTCTCCTGGTTCAAAACTCCTGTTTTCCTGACCATCTCAGTCACTTCTACTCTCCACTGATGATTACAGCCAAGCAGCTCCAGAGCACTCTCATTCCCTCACTGCCTGTTTTCTCACTGATTAGCTGAGCAAGAAAATAAAATCTTCATCATATAGCAGCTGATTGTTGTTAATTCATGTCAGTCTCACAGGTCTGGCCGTCCTCACTCCTCTCATGCCTGCTTAAGTGCATGATAGAAGGTGCATCAGTAGAGCCCATTTCTGAAATTATACAGATGTTTTCTGTACCATTAATATCTAAAGAAAAGGGCTGGGAAGGTCTTTCATGTATGAAGCTGGATTTTGGCAACTTTGGACCCGAGTTTTGGCTTGGAAGCAATCTCTCAAAATCATTTGGAGAACAACTAATCCCAAACTTTCAGATCAGGCACAGTGATGAGGACTCCGTGATTACAAGGTTTTATACAAGAGGTAGATTTTGGGGTTTTTGTTCCCTGTTGTTCTGTTTTGAATGGGGAAATTTCCCTTCTCACTAAGAGAAACCAAGAAAAGCAAAGGAAATCAGCTTATTTGAATGACTCTGTGCATGTGCACACTTCACACACTAGTGCATAAATGGTAAGAGAAATAAGGTGATGATTTTGCTGTGGTACAAAGTAATTTTACAGAATTAAATTTTTACATACATGAGATAAAAAACACTTTCTCAAAACTGTGCTATTTTTGTTAGTTCAATAATAGGTATCTAGTCATGTGGAAACTATCTACTAGTGAGCACTTTTAAAAATTAATTTCAGTTTTTGCTTTGTTATCTAGATATCTTTCTGCTGCTTCTTTAAATGCATTTTTCCTATTCCATTTAGATAGTTACTATTCAGTACTATGATTTTGTTTGAATGGGCACCAAGTTATTAGGAGGCTTAAATTTAATGAATTTTTTATGATATCTTATTTTAAAGTAGCCTGTCAAATAAACTTTACTGACTGTGTTTGTCTATGGGAACTTGCTGCACAGTAGCTGGGAACACCTCAGTCATTTCAGTAGTTAAAAAAACTCTTCAAGTTACTTTGTGTGGAAGACTGAAGTTTGAGGTTTGTTAGAGAGCACTGAATTTGGAAACTCTACTCCATCTATGATCCTGAGGAGGCCAGCAGAAGTGCTTACCGAGCCACTTTCTCTCACTTATCAGCAGTCTTGGCTAGCTAGGTGACTAGAAGTTGACAAATGTGATCACTTTCAGCAAGCAGGGCCAGAAGAAGGATCCAGGGAACTACAGGCCTGTCAGTCTGACCTCGGTGCCGGGGAAGCTCATGGAGCTGATCACGCTGAGTGCCATCACACACCACGTACAGGACAACAAGGGAATCAGGCCTGGTGTGCATGGGCTTAGGAAAGGCAGGTCCTGCTTGAGACCAACCTCACCTGCTCCTGTGACAGTGTGATCCACTTGGTGGAAAAGCTGTGGATGTGTCCACCTGGACTTTAGTAACGCCTTTGATGCCATTTCCCAAAGCATTCTCCTGCAGAAACTGGCTGCTGACATCTTGGCTGGGTGTATTTTTCCTGGATAGAAAACTGCCTGGACGGTCAAGCCCAGAGAATGGTGGTGAAAGGAGTTAAATCCACTTGTGTTCCCAGGGGTCTGTACTGGGGCCGGTCCTGTTTAATATATTTTATTTATCTATCTTTTGAAAAGACATGTAAATGTGGCACTCAGGGACTTGGTTTAGTGTTGGACTGGGCAGTGCTGGGTTAGTGGTGGAAATAAATGATCTTAAAAGTATTTTTCAACTTAATTCTGTGATTCTATGATTATTTTTTATGCATTGCATATACAAGTTTCTTTATTGCAGATGGTCAACCCAAGAGTTAAACATTAGCCTAGACTATAAAAGTGGAAGATGTTTCAGGAGAAAATCCATTTCATTGCCCTGCTCTGATCTTTTCATGACCACCTCTGATGAACATTTGTCTATCCTGCTCTGGAAAATGCTCTACTAAGGCCTATTATCATTTTTTTTTTATCATCTCATTAGCCTAACAGTTAGAAAGATACCTTTAAGCTTGTCCTCTTCACCAAAATTATGTTCAACTTTTCTTCTTAACAGGCAGAGACCATAAAACATAAGTTTGAACTGTATGAGTACTGATGCTTTCAAAGACAGTTGTGCCATCTCCTAAAAAGTACCACAAGGCCCAACCAAAGCATTCCTTGTATACAGCCTTGTAGTTTTTCCAGCTGCAAAATAATAATAACAATTAAAAAATAAGTTTAAAGTAAGACCAGGTTAATACAATTTGATCATGTGCAAGTATCTTCTGAGTTTTAAATCTTCCTGGGAATCCTGTGGTCATGTTGCCTGTTTTGGAAACAAAAATATCGATTTGATGAGCAATTCAGTATTGTTAGCTATGTCAAATAAAGATAAGGGGAAACAAAGTCTTAGTTTATATCTAAGGGAAATTAAATAGTGAAATATTACTTTTGCATCAGTTATTCAGAATACCTTGGGATTTGGTGGTGACAATGAATACGTCATGAGTCTCTGTCCCTCCCATCCCTGCTGAAAGCCATATGTCCTTCCCCTCCATCCTCCACCAGGCAGAACCCAGGAGAGGGGAGGGGGCCAGCTCCTTCCTGTGAGCAGTGCAGTGCTGAAGGCTGCTGGCTGGTAGCATTTCTGCAATCTCATACTCACAGATATTCCTAGCTGTAAGTATTTCTTTTAATCACTTGCTCATCAAGAAGTTTCACTAATCAAATCAAAGATCAGAAATAATGCTGTATCTGGCATAGAGTTGAAATGCACTGCTCTTAGTTTTCATTCTAATTTGTAGATTGCTATCCAAAGCTATTACATAATATTTAAAATAAAATCACAAGGGGGCCTATCAACACAAATGTCCTAAATCAGTAAGTTTGAAAAGTTCAATTCTAATTTGACTCACTGAGATAAGCCATGAAAGCAAATGAAACGAAAGCATTTGATTTCTGTATTTAAGATCAACACAGGAATTTTCATCAGTAAGAAAAAAAAAGTTTTATTATCATCAACTAATAGCTTCGTCCATCACCACACTAAAAATGACACAGAAGACATTCGTTTTTTAAAAAAATTGTAGTGACAAAATTGTAGACTTAGACTTCTGCTTGGCTTAGAGTGTTTTCCAAGTCCCTAAAACTCTTTTAGATTCAGAGATGGATATCTGAAGTCTACCTAACTAAAATAGAGAAAAAAATAATAGTGACAATATTTGAATATACTTTGAATTTTTGGGAAAATTTAAAATGCATACCCATGATTGAAACTTAATAAATAATGAAATGACTTTTAAAGACTAAGCATTTATATCATATGTTTCACATTTAATCAGCTTCAGTGTATTGCCACAGCAGCATCAAACTGTCATGATAGACTCTGAAGTTTCATTTCACTAAGCGATGGTTGCAATTACTTATTCAGTCTAAGTATTTTAGTACCCTTTGGCTGTGAAAATCTTTTTTGATTAAAAGACATATGTCCCTTTTTTCATTGCTTTTTATCCCCTTTATCGAATTTTCAGAAAGGATATTCTAAAGCATTTCAAAGTTAGCTTAGTGAAATAAGTACAATGCCTCTACTTAGCTAGGGTGTATGAGAATTTCCATCATGTGAGATGTTTTTCCCCTAAACCTAGCAGCTCTTTTCCAGTCATACATCTTTTTCATACGTCTTTATATACACAGAATCTTTTTGAGGCTTTTAAGATATGTTAGTTTGATAATTTGAAAATTAGTTTCCGCTTTTAATACAGTAACACATAATATGTTGAGGGGAGGAAAAGGTTAGGGCTTTCACCCGGAGTGCTGCTACAGGACAAATGCTTTTCTAAAAATCCAGCCATTAAAAACGTGCCAGATCTGGCATGCTGCAGTTCTGGCATGGCAAAGCCCAGTGAGCACTCCTGTGACACATGGCATCCTTGAAAATTTACCGCTCACTACACTCCTGTGCTCAAAATCTTGGTATCAAAAAATCAGAACGGTTGAGATTGGAAAGGACTGCGGGAGATTGTCAAGTCTGGGCTCCAGCAGGGACACCTACAGTCAGTTTCTCAGAATCCTGTTCAGACAACTTTTGAATGTCTCTGAGGATGGACACTCCACAACCCCTCTGAGCACCGTGTGCCAGTGCTCTATCACCCTCACAGCGAGAAAGTGTTTCCTCTTGCTCAGGGGAGACCTCCCGTGTTTCAGTTTCTGCCCATTGCCTCTGTCCTGTCACTGGGCACCCCTGAACAGAGCCTGGCTCCATCTTCTTTGCTCTCTCACTTCAGGTATTTACATACATTAATAGGTCACCCCTGAGCCTTCTCTTCTCCAGGCTAAACAGTCCCAGCTCTCGTAGCCTCTCCCTGTAGCAGACATGCTCCAGTACATTGATCACCTCAGTGGCAATCCCTTTGCCGGACTCTCTCCAGTACATCTGTGTCTCTCTCTTGTACTGGGGAGCCCAGAGCTGAGCACAGCACCCCAGGCGTGGCCTCACCAGTGCTGAGAAGGGAGAAAAGACCACCTCACACCTGATGGCAATGCTCCTTCTAATGCAGGCCAAGACACCACCAGCCTTCTCTGGGGCAAGCCTGTTCGAATGGCTGTTTCCCTGACATTTCAAGTTACAAAATTAAGAGAAGATTATAAGGTAAGCTGTTATTGTCCCAGTGATTGCACTGATTTATGATATGATGTGATAGTGTGAAACATATGAATTTAACATTATATAAGTTTCAGCTACAATGCCTCCATCCTCTCCTACCCCCCAAATTTTTTTTATGTGAGTGGATTATTGTGTGAAGTAGTGAGCCTTAATGAAAGTTCTGGTTTTCAAAAATCCTTTCGAGTTAAGTCAGACAATGTTTGGGAAATTTGTTTCTAGTATCTTCCCAAAAGTTCTGCAGGGTTGTTATGCAGATTCCAGGAAACTCGCAATCTCTGTTACTATTTTTAAAATTAATTTTCAGATCACTTACACATTTATTACACAGAGAAATCCACTGATGAATAAAATCAAGGCAAAGGCTAAAAGTGACTTTTTATATCTACTGCATTAGACTGAAAGACAGTAACAGCATATTTTGATGTATTGGACTTAAAATCATATAATTTAAAAAAATAACTTCATCAAAATTAAGCCAAAGAAGCATAATTGCTGTAGTATCACTGGCCTTTGATGACCACAGAGTTAGACTCCACATCTCAAAATTACAAATGTTGAAGCATTCATATCTTACTTTTCAGGCTCCAGCCTAGCAAAGCAATCAGTTTCAATACGAACTACCTACTCAGTGAAGCATTAAGGAAAAGTCCAACATGCTCAAGTCCAACAATGTTCAACAAAACACAGCAGCATATGTTAAACTGTCAAGGGGACATCAGCACATGCCAGAAAAATACCTTGCTGACTATGGATGAGTTGTTGAGATTGGATGACAGCTGTCCTCTACAAAAAGCTTTAAAGACCACATGTAAGTGAGCTCCTGTGAGGTGATGAGCACTTCCACATTTCAGGGAGAGATCAAGGTACTCAACAGAATGGCAGTTCAGGTCCATGAAGCATATTTCTCTTGGAAAGAAAGGAATGCTTGACAGCCTTGTCTACCTGCCACAGCTTTCCCAGCCTGGATACTTTAAAGCTCATGGGTGTGGGATGGTCTTCTGCATGGCAATAAGAAATGTACAAACCATAACTCAGGAACAAAGTGTTCATTCAAGCTGATGTTTATTTATATTTTCACAGTCCTTTTATGCTGAAAAATGGTGCTTTGTGCTGCTGGACTTTTGCACTTTAACTGTCTAATAAAAGCTGTTTTGTGTGTTTTGTAATTTTCACCCCCAAGAAACATGAATTGCTGTCATTTCACCATTACACCATTGATACATAATACCTTCTGGTAACCCATGGTAACAGCACTCCTTGTTTTAAGTAGCAGGTGTTGGGGACATGGCAAATGGCTGCCTATTCAGTTTAGACCACCTAATGGAGCTTTTAGGGCTAGTCAACATTTTCATTTAAATTATGCCAGGATATTGTACATGCACCTCACACAGTGAGCTTTGCTGGAAAGCTGCAGGGATTCAATAAACCCTACATTACACAATCTGTCTCTGCAGACAATTTTAATACCGAGGGTCTAGGCTGCTTTTATGTTTGCCCTGTTTAGCTTGGGGTTTTTACATATGTTAAACAAGTCAGACTGCATGAGCCAAAGTCATTGCTCCTACTGCTCAGTTTTAGTCAATCAATTTATTCCAGGGATGAACTGGCTTACTGTGGTCAGTGAGACAGTTGTTTTGGGTTTTTTTCTATAGAAAAGTATATGTCTCGATCTTGAAAAGATTTCTACTTATGAAAGGGAGTCAGTGAGACTAATGAAGCAACCCACTTAGTTTAAAAATTTCAGAAATCCATCATGCAGTACTAGGAGCTTGCCAAAACTAGAATCACTAAGGTAAAGATGAGTCACAAAAATTTCACTATGAGGAAATGTGCTTCCTACATTTTTTAACCAAAATGAGTTCCTACTGTCTTTGGTCATTCATTCTGTCACAACTAATCTTAGGCCATCATCAAAAAAAGTGCATTTTCCTCAACATATTATAAAGAATGCAGAGGTCTTCCTTCTGTTACTTTCTACCCCAGAGATGAGAGAATGAGGAGGAGGGAAGTGTTGAACCACAGAAGGAGGGCTGAAACTGGTTGTCTTCAGCTAGAATGATCTTTTAGCTGCTCCTGTTTTTTTAAGGTCTTTCAAACCTTGCAATTCTGTTCCTGGGAAAAAAAAAAAAAATGCTATGCAGCAAATTTGCACAGAACTCAGGTAGTCTAGGACAACTAGAGCTGTATAAGTAATTCCCTAAAGTATTACTTGCCTTTTTCAAATCTTAATTTAAAAAATATTGTAACTTTATAGGTCTTGAAAAATTATTTGGCAGCTCATGCTCATGTGTTGGTATTAATTCCTTTCCAATGGCTGCAGATACATGTTCAGCATAACTTCAGTATGGGCTTACAGCAGCATTAGGGTGAGAGATAAGGAACTGCTTCGTTCCAAGATGCATTTCAAGCTCACTGCAAAGGAAAAACCTGAGGAAGCCTCATGATTTGTTAAATACATGATATCAACTAAAAAAATTGATAATCTTTTGTCCTTAAAGAGAACTTCTATATTGAGCCAACACTGCTGCATTCTGATTTCAGGTTGTTGGTTTCCTTCTGCGCCTCGTTTTGGGGTGGTTTTGTTGTTATAATTTGATTGTTTGTTCTTATTTTAAAAAGGCAATACTCAGTTGTCTAATTAGGGGGGTTTTAGATCAGATTTATACAGTGGTTAACTTCATTACATAAATTCTGAACCTAAGTAATTATTTGATATCTAGAATTTGCTCTAATTATACCAAACCTTGCTGAAATAAAATGTAAGGTTAAATCTGCTAGAATTTATGTAGCATAAATCAATAGCTTCTGTCTCTGCCACCCTCCATTACATAATCTTACCTAGAGAGCAATGATATTAAACACTGCCACAACTTTGAGGAATAATACAAAAGCCTGTTGATTTGCTGGTATTCTTAATAAGCTTTAGAGAATTCAAAGCATCATGATTTTTCCAAAAGTGCAGCCGAAGACTGCATTGTGTCACCAAGTCCCAGGTTAACAGGTAGAGATGGCACAGGACTGGTTACCCACACTGTAACACCAAGCAGAAGAATATACATTTGCCTCCTTCCTGGTTGATATTAAAAGGATGTTCCAGAGACTGATGGAAAAGCAACATTTTTTTTTATTTTGTCAAGAAAGTAAGAATGTGTGAGGGAACTCTCTTTGAACACTTCTAGAAAGAGTTGCTCAATAACAAGGTGTTGCGTATCAGCAGTGCACTGTTTCCTTATTTTTTTGAAAAATATGGGAATATCACGTGCTGCTTCTTTCCTCTATATTAGAACTTCTTTCTTGTCACTATCCATGAAGAAAGGCATGCCAACCCCAAGCTGTTTTATCATCTGCCTGGTTTTCTTTAGTAGTTTAGCAGATGGAACAGTTTAGCTCTATGATGCTCATATACACAAATATATGCATTTTATAGATACTTTGAAAGGTCGCTTAGTTATTTATAAGTTACTCATATATCTGAGGAGAAAGAAAAGACAGAAGGGGTTTGCAATACTCCACACTTTTTTCACTGATAATTTAGATGATACGTCTGGGCTCTGGCACATTTTCATAATACTAAAGAATAAGAAATTATTATGCATTGCCTGACCTGCAGTAACTATGTTTTCTTGCTTTCTCAACTTATGGCAGGGTTGAATCATTTTACCTGGTTTAGTCTTAGAATTACAATTTAAGTCATGGTGCATTATCTGGCATGTGCTGTGGACAATGCAAATATGTGTACACACAGCACATAAGTGGTTCACAGTGCACCAGCCATTGCTATAGCTCAGCTGATACATGCACACACCTTTCAGGTGATCCTTTATGTCATCCACATCCTGGACTGACTTTTGCCCAATTATAGGATCAACATCTTAAAGGAAAGCTTTCCCTAGCCACCCACCAGACAGTGCAGTCCTGCATCATGTCTTCTTTCATGGTGATTTAGTCACCAACTGCTACAGAGCCAGAACTGGCATGTGGACAGGGGACACCTTCCACCACTCTGTTTGGTTCACCTGCTTTGCTGAAGAACACATTCTTGAATTTTGAGATGTAAGGAATTATTTTTAAAAGCAGTTACCTTATTTCACACACTATTTCTATTGAAAGGGAATTTTTTTCCAACTTCCAGCTTGAATCCATTGAAACCAGTCCATACGAGTATTGTCAGCACTGCTGAAAAATAATTCTATCAATTATTCCTTGCAGGAGTTTAATCCCTTCATGTAGAATTTAATCCCTCTATGCAGCTGTAGGCAGCACATCCTCTCCATGTCATGAGGACAAACAAGGAATAGATCTTTTAGTTTCTTCCAATAAGCTGTGATTTCCTGGCTGATTGCTCATCAGGCAATGTACCCTGAGAGCCAGTGCTGTGCCAGATGCCTCTTGGGGAGCTTAGGGCAATCACTATCCCTTTTCTGCCTTGGACACCCTGCTCTGCCCGTCTCCTTCACCAATGCTCTTTAGGCTTTTCCTTACATCTGAAAGCACATTTCTGGGAGCAGCAGTTCAACCTGGAGTAAAATACTCTATAAACTGCTACCAAAGGTAAGAAAAAGTAATCCTTCACAGGATAATTCTAAAATACATTAATTCATGCTAAAGTCTTCATATCACATAGGACAAACATGTGGTTGCCAAAAACCGGACAGTGTTTATATAAAAAAAAAATCTTAGTCTGATTCAGATACAAATTATGGTATTCCTATTTTGATTTAGGGATATTAAAATGTCATTAAAAGTTCAGAACAACTTTGATCAAATTTGTGCTTGCTTCATTAATATTTGTTCTACTACTGAGGGAAAGAAAGGAGCTCTTTTGAATTACTGTTTAAGTAGGCTTTTATCGAATTGTCTGCCTCATAATGTGCTGATTTGGGGGGAGATTTTAACTGCACTATCTATTATGACAAAGACAGGAACCATTTAGAGTCTCATCCTCCATCTATAAAAGAATTCTCCTTTCTTACACATTTATGATTTAACTGATGTGGTAGAGGAATTTTAATCCATAAAATAGGCGATATACATGACTCACTACCAATGCTAACCATCTTTCCAGAAAGAGAAGATAGGTTTTTCACTTATAAGAAACATTTAATTCTGTTAAAAATGAGCTATATCCATTTTAATAGCTTTTCTTTTGCTGATCACAGCGTGTTGTTCTTAATTTTGTTTCATCTTCCTTACAACTGTTAACATGTATGAGAGTCTGATGACACGTATTTTCAAAATTCTTTCTCTACATGAAATAAGTATGAATGCTTTTACATAGAAATGATGTGTTTTCAGGACCTCAATTTGTGCTTAAAAATCAATTCTAATTTAACCTGTCTGTATTCTCACTTGGCTAGACCTATTTTACACCATCCTGATATGAAAAGCAAGCCTTCGGGCCATATAAAATAAATGAGAATTTAAGGCCAGGCGTAAGTGCTTTGCTGAATCAAGACTCAGTTACTAGACCATTACTGCAATATCATTATATTGTATTACAGGCTTTAACAAACCCATCAGAGTTGTTTCCAGACATCTGTTCTTAACTTTCAATATTACAAGGTCATATCTTTAAAAGATGATAAGAAATTAGCTTGTGTTTCAGTCATGTTAGATTCTATGAACTATTAATTCAATAATTATATTATTTAAACAAATAAACCAAGAATAAGAAATAAGAACATTCTTCCTTTTAGCTAATTATCTCAGACACTTGCTAACACCTTCTGAAACTTTAAAAGAATGTGAAAGGCTGAATGGAGGCTGTTAGTGTTTCCACTTGTCACAGGAAACCAAAATGTTGGTCAAGCTCAATAATGGAGAGGGGTCTCATGGAGAGATATTGAGGGACTGTTCAGTGCTTCTGTTATGCCACAAAGCAAGGAAAACATTTACTTTTTTAATTTTACAGAATTGTGCATGATGGACTGGCATAGCAACTCCTCCTCTTACCAGGAAGGATGATTTCTGAAAATGGCAGAATGGGAGAAAGTTGTATGAATCAATCACAAGGATTTTGAGAATTAATTCTAGGTATTGTGAAAAAGGCAATGATATGATAAATGAAAAAGATTTCTGCTTTTCTTTTACTGTTTTCTGAGGCTTGCTGTAGAAAAGAAAATGGAAAATTTAGATGAAGACAGAAATGAAAGCATTTCTATGAAGTATTTTCTCCTGCAATGAGTGGTAAGGCATTTCTAGAATATTATTTAAAGTATTTTATTTGTCTTTAATCTTTAAAAATTGTAAGTCTGAAAACATTCAAACTGATATTTTCTAAAATATATATTTTGGAATAGGTTTGTTTTTTGGCCCTTAGTATTATGTTGTGCAATTTGCATTACGATGAATGCATGTAAGCACAACACGACCATTTTGCAATTTTGCTGTCAAAATGTGAGATTCTATGTCTGTACTGTAATTGTATAACTCTAATTATTATAAGGCATGTCTCGTAAGTCAAGCTTATTACAGGAAGGCATGAGAAAGGAAGCTACTATTTTTGAAAAAAAGAAAAAAAAGCCACAACCAACAAAAACCAACCAACCACAACAAAATCCCACCAAAAACAAAAACAAACAACATCCACCACTGACACCCTGAGTGTCTTTCTGCCCTTTTCCGGCATGGGCTCAGTGCCATCTGGGAAAGGAATGTGAGAATAAGAGTGCACAAGGCATTCTTCTTTTTGCCCAGAACCGTTGGATTTTCTCAAGCATTCCTGACTATTGTCCAGGCTGGCCGTGCAGATTGTGCACGACTAAAAGGGTTCTTTGTCACAACAAATGAAATGAGAAGGAGATAGGACTGCCGTCCGTGAAAATGGGAGCTGGAACATTGTCTTGAAGCAAATTACATAAGGTGATAGGGTCTCACTGGGCACATCCTAAAAGATCCCCAACAGATTTGCTTTAGCTAATGTCTTTTTGATCAAAGAAGGAGCCATTTCAAAATAATGTACTCTGATAGAGATTCTATCTCTTAGAACTAGACAAGATGTTTGATCATCTTTGTTTTGTCTTGCTTTAAATCCCAAAGATTTCAGTTTAGGTTTCAATTTATGCTGGAAGCACAGGGAAAGGAACATATCTGTTTTTATATTGACACATCAATAAAAGCAGAAAATATGCATTCTTTGATTAAGCGATAACAATCTATTTATATCAAAATCTCTGGGACTTTGAGAATTAGATTTCAATGGAGAAGAATCTAGTCCCTAATAAACCAAAAGCGAAACACCTTTTTGTCAGGAATGTTTTATTTATCGTTTGCAGAGGTGTCATTATACAGGCGGGAGAATAGTGTGCCTTTTTCATTCCTTGCATCCATCTGCATTTCTTGTTCTTGTGGGACTCTAGGAGTTAGAGCAAGAGCTCAAAGGCAAAACAACAAAAGACTCGCCTGGAAGTAAACATTGCATGAGGAAGTATTTTTCCATGAGAATAGTGTTGAAACACTCAGTCCCAAAATATTTGCTGAAGGAAATGTAAGATAAGAAAAGTAATAGCTCAACAACCAAAGATACTTGGAAAGCAGGGAATGAATTGACCTATGGCATGGGGAAACATATAAAGCAAATGAGCAGATCTTCAGCTACTGAAAGTCAATGTAAGCCCAAAGCTGGAAAGCTCATGCAGTCATTAAGGAAGTGTGAATTTTTTCCAGCACATTACTTAAATTCTAGGGACATCACTACATTTTAAAAATGCACTGCTTAAAAAAATGATGCCAGACAGCCTGCACCATTTGATAGCCTCCACAAAATGAGATAGTGAGGCAGCAGCCTGAGAGAAAATATAGTGGAGAAGGGAACCCTTTAAGGTATCAAGCAGTGATGAGATGGGGAAAAAAGGACTTGAGAAAGAGATAGTCTGAAGAAGTCTTCCCATCATAGTATCCCTGTGTCCATAAAGCCCAGACTGCTTCACAGTCCCAGGACTAGTTTATTTTCCTGTGACATTCTTCCAGGCATGAGTAGAGACCTGATTTTTTGAGACTCAATGCAGTGGATTTCATTTGAACCATACATGTTTGTAGTAATCCTTTATTTCATGTTAACTTTAGTTTGTAAAGGCAAAAGAATACCTCCCCCAAAATCCCTTTTTTGACAATCATGTCACTCAAAAGAGGGGAGAATCTATACTTTCTCTCTTGGCTGAAAAATACTAATGATAATGTGTAAATTTTGCAAAATGAATTGAACTCACCTTCAAATTACACCTATTTGGAAGAGCTCTGTTGCTGCTGCTGCTAGACGTATTTCCTGCTTTTTGGAGGGATGGAAGGAGCAAACAGAAAGCAATTCCTCAGTGTCTAACATATAATTTGTAAACAGGCTAAACTGCTTGTATTTTGTGTTCCTGTTTCATAATTCTTCTGCATTTGTATTCAAAGGCAACTCTTCAATGTCTTACCAGGGGTAAGATCTTGTCTTAAAATATTAATAAGGGAAAAACACATATTACAAAGCAAGGTGTTGGTAACTTTACATCACTACTCCTAAACAATATAATGAAACCATTTGCTAATAATACTAAAATGAGAACAATTGAACCCAATGATTACTGAAAACGGCTTCAAGCAGAGCTGAAATATTGATTCAGTGGGAAGTTAGATGTTCTTCATTATTACATCTTTCAATAGCAGCTGAAAACACTTACTGCTTTGTTAAATTACCCAGGGCAGGATAAGCACAACCAAAAATTCTGAAAAAAAAAAACAAACCAAAAAATACTGACCTGCATCCCATAATTAAATATAATTTGAATAAAAGTTCTATCTTTTTACTCTATTGTTATATTGAAAGCACATTCTTCTGACTAAGAGAAAGAGAAGTCTGAATCAAAAGTGCTAACCTTTAAAGGTCCCTTTTCCAAAGGCAAGCTTGGATTTCTCAGTTGATCTACTTTACTGCAAGCTTGGCAGATGATCTGTTTGCACTGGCAGAAGAACCAGTGGTATTTTTTGCTAACTTTTGTTTGAGCTCTGTCAGAACAACTGGTTCCTTGCTGGCATGCTATTGTCAACAGAAGAGTTTTTCAGAAAGGTGATCCTGCTTTTACACTGACAGAATTTTAACACGAAAACTGCACTGCACTGCACTGCACTGTACTACAAGTTATATGCACACCTTTTCACCTCAATCAAGATCTGAATGAGACTAAAGGCAGGCAATCATTCAGAAGAAAAATAGATTCAAAAATTAGTGTTCTTCTTACAACTTAGATTGCACCTGAAAAACAGTGTATCTTTTCCCATGTGGTTAGCTGTTTTTTCTCTTGTTTTGTTTTGCTTTTTAAATGTCCAGCTTTGACTGAACCCTTGTAAGGTCTTGGCTTGTATAAATCTCTCAGCCCAAGGGTTGCACAAGAAAAAATTAATGCAGAGTGAAATAGAATGTATGTTTCATTAGCTTGCAGTTCTCATATTTCTATTTCAATGCATGTTCTTTTCTATTATTATAAGAAAATATCACACAATTCCCAACCCTGTATGACCTATGCTATTGATTATTTTGTATATCTTCATCCAAGTCCCTCTCACTAGTCTTCTTTACAAAGCACACAAGGGAGATTAGAGATATTTTCCTTATATCAGCTTCTCCAAAGCACTCACGAGAAATTATGGTTGGCCATTTCCAACTACAGTGATTTCTGCCACACTCATAGGGACCCCTTTAGTGAATAATGCTGTTCACAAATTTTACAGAAACAGAAATGAACAACCATGGTTCCAAAACTGCTTCCATCAGTTCTTTAATTAAAATTAAACTCTATAGTTCTTTTTGTTTATTAAATGGTATCCATGTTTTAATATATTCTTACAGCATATCCACTCAGTAATTTATTGAGAAACCGAGGAGACACATGAACATAGATGGGATATTTACATACTGTGTGTTAAATATTGAACACATCCTTATTTACTTTGTCAGTTTGATTAAACCGTGGCTGTCATCTGTCTGCTAGACAGAAAACCCTGATTTCCTAACTTGAAAAATATGCTCATCACAAGTGGACAAATAATGTTTCTCCCTAAATCATTTAGAGTCAGATTCTTACAGAGCCCAGAACTGATGGAGTGAATGTTTGCAATCATCCTCAGATGTCTATTCCTTTTTGGGAAAGATGTTGTTAAATGGAAAAAAAAACCAAACCAAACCAAAACAAAGCAGATGTTACCTCACCACATTCTGGTGAGGAAATAAAATTGATGGGCTCTCTGGCATGCTGTATCTAAAGAGCTGAAGAAACAGGGGCAGCAGCAGCAGACTGATTTCAAAATGTATGTTAAATACTAATTTGTGTCAGGATATTTTATCTCCTCCTTCTTCTCTTCCCCAGAATCTTTTTTTCACAGCATGCTCACACAGCAGAAGATAATAATTAAACTATGGTGCATTGTCTGTCACTGACACACATTAGAAAATTATGAAATAAGACTGAAGAATAGCCAAAATTAACTTTTAGAAACTCAGTTTTTTTCATTAGTTTTACTGTGAATTTAGGTCATTTAAAAGGTGACATTTTATTACAGCTGAACAGGGAACTGTAATTTCTCTTTTACAAAGGATTCAGAAGTTTTGAAATTTGTTTTCCTCCCAACTTGAAACAGATTTATTTTTTCCTGTTAAAAGAAAATCTGATATTAAAATATATAGTTTTTTTAAATCAGTCCACTCTGATCATTTGAAAATAAATTCTTTGTGATGCATTGAATGAGAGCCAGAAACCCTCAACTGAGAATTTTACCACTTATGTCCTCTGCATTTCTCAGACTGCAGTATTTTTAACTCAAGAGGACTACTCTGACATCTAGATGTTGGAAGTCCTAGGATTCCCATCTGAGCCCATAATAATAAATCATGGAAATCCAGGGAGGAAAAGAGAAAAGTCTATTTGAGAAGAGGTGAAATAGGCTAATTGGCTTGTTGAACATCTCCCGAAAGGGGTCTTGTCAACATTGCTTTTTCTCTTTCCTACTGGGAGTTTGACCAGAGCACCTCATCTGCGTGGGGAAGAGGAGCAGTGTCCTTCCTCCTTGGTGGTGGGCTGCAATACTCTTTTTTCTGATGATTGGAATAACTGGAGTGTCCCTAGGGTTCATTCCAGCTTTTAGTGCCCAGAGACAGGACCCTTAAGAGATATAGCATGTTTCAAATTGTGGATGCAATTCAGCTGTCTAAAATGATCATACTTCAGCAACTTAAAATTTCAGTGACAAATATAACTTTTTGTTGCAGTCTCCTCTGCAAATTTCTCCATCTTTTCATATACTGGAATCGACAATAATGCTGATTGCCTAAAATTATGTTTATGTATTTCTCATTGTATACCACAAAAAATGCAGCCAGCAGTCTTCACTCCTGGAACAGTTAATCCAACATTTGAGCATCTCCAGGTATGTATTTAAAAAAGATCTGTAAGGAAGGAGTCCACTTTTGGTTTCACAGACAGCAAACTGAGGCACAACACGCTCATAACACATGTAAATGCTGCAGAAAATTCTGGGATGTAACTCATGTGTGCTCAGAGCTTTCAAAACCTCTGGGTTAGATTATCACATAGCTCTTGCAGTTTTGACATACTTTCCCAGTTCCAAACAAAGAAGAGAAATGTCTCTGTAGTCACTTAAGGACATCACACGGTATCCTGTTAAATTATTCTACAATCCCTCGATATCAGGAGAAAAAGCTGCCATCTAGGACTTCAAAACAAGACAGGACTTTGAAAAGAAATATTTTAACTATAGGAGTGAACTTGAGTGAGAACTTAGCACAGTGGGTGCTGTTCCTGGCTTCCAGGATGACAGATATTTGCCTGTATTTGTCTCTAAGTACAGGACAGGACAGGGTGAAGATGGAAGGTGAATGTTTTAAGCTGTCCTGGGGAAACACTATGCTTGTACTGTTTTTTAATGAAACAAAATATGCTGTGCTGTAGGAACCTAAAATACAGAGTTTAACTTTGAGTGTAGCATGGTGTATTGACACCATTTTGAGCTGTTATAATACCAGCATGTTAAAAATTTATCTGGTCCTTGATTTCAGTGTGTGAGCACAGAATTGTCTTTTGTTTCTCCTTTTCTCATCATTGCTCATTTGTAAGTATTATAGATAATCACCAAACAAAATGCCAAACTCTTAGCTCATTGTCTGAGCTCTTTGTTCCATAATTATATATGAAAACTAAACTCATGGTTAGAGACTGCAGTACTCTGTCATCAGTGCAACAAAACACAGGAGGGAGATTTATAGCATGCCTGGTGTTACAAATTACCTACACATGAAAGGAAGAAGAAATAGCTAATAGTGGGACTAGCTATTAAGTGCACAGCTATTCTTTCATAGCTTGGATCCCATACAGGGCTATCCACCACAGTTCAAAGCCTTCACCCACCAGCGTGTTATTTACTTTCACATTTGTCATATGTTCATGCTCTTTTCTCTCTCCTGAGAAAAGCATGAGCAGTGCATGTTTTGTTTCCACATTTTAATTGCCTTAGGGAAAGAATCTGCCACAGACACAAAAACATTTGAATTCATCTTTCTCCAACTGTTCTTGGAAAAGAAACTATCATGTTTATACAATACAGGACAGACTTGGCAACTGTTACATGGTTGGTGCCTTCCCACGGATCACAGAGTGCCTCAGTCTATTAATGACCTAAACTCCATGCAGCAGTGCCCTTGGAAAACTTCTGTTGCTAGCAAATGCTGAATCAGAAACACTCCCAAAACAAATCTGCTGTAAATTAACTTAATTATCTAAAGCTTCTAGGAGCCTGGGGATTTGCAACAAAGTATTTCTAAAAGCTGAAAAACAAGAATTAAGTAAAAAACTAACACATCTTCCCATATGAGCAAAAAACAAATATTAATCATTCAAGTCTCATGTATGTAAAACTAACAAGCATGTTAATACATATTACAGGCTGAAACAGAATTACTTACTTCTTACCAGAGTCAACAAAAGGTTCCAGGGTCAAGCCCTGGTTCCCTGAAGTCAGGCGAAGTTATATATAATTTAATGGTCATGAGTGTTATCTTTCTCTCTGCACCATCTCTCATAGTCTTCCATTCAACACCTGTCATTTCCATTAACTTTAGCAAAAGGATTTTTACCTCTTTATTAATAAACCAGGCACCAGTACTTAATAACTCTCCCCATATCCATGCTGCATGTTTGTTTTTTCTAAGTCTACCTGTGTGCTGTAACTCATTTGCCTCTTTCTGTACAGCTCGAGATGCCTGGAGATCCAAGATGCTGAACCAAGTTGGAGCTTCATTTTACACACAATGGGGACAGACTGTGGGACATTTTTCCAGCTTACATCGATGCCATGAATGGGGTTCATAACTGGCACAGAGCAGGTAAATAATTAGTTGTATTTCCCTTTATTTTTGTATAATGAGAAGCAGAATAATGACAAACAGAAGAATCATTTGTGTATCCATCTGGGATGTACGGCCTAAAGAAGGATCTCTCAGTTAAGCAAGTGCCCATCATGTGATGTGATACAATAAAGCTGCTGGGTTTTTTCCTTGTGAGAAAACTACAGTCACAATATTTTCAGATGTCACAATATCTATATTCCCTCAGAACATATAAGTCCCTGAAAATAAATAAAAAAAACTCCAAGCCTGCAAGATCAAGTTAAAATGCTCTCATAACCCCTATCAGATTCTCGGTAAATAGCTCCAAATCAAAGCAACGCAAAAAAGAAAGTTAAATTTATGAGATCGGGGGAAAGGAAATTATTAAGGTGAGGTATTTGGAATACGCGTTCCATTCTATTGCTTCACTCCATAACCTAGAGTCAGATTAACCTACCAAGAAATAATAACCAGTGGTTTGGGGAATGTTTTCTTGGGCCTGTTGAACTGTTTGGAGGTTTTCTCTCTTGTGGAGCAGACTAATAGGATTGTTATCTTTCTATCTGAATGATGTTTCATGGAAGAGAGAGGGCTTGGGTATATTTGCATTTTCTGAATTGGCCTCTATCATGCACTTTAATTCTTACTGTATTCCTCTAACAGTCATGCCCTATCTTTGTGAGTGACAAAGGCCATTAGTTGAACAACCATAACAATTCATTACCATAATTAAGGAGACTATTTAATATGTCAAAGTCTACATTTTCTAATAGACATAATTAAATAGTAGTTTGTATGCCTTGAATATTCACAGTATCCTTCCAGCATGAGGTTTCTGACCCAACCAAATGATGAAGGGTTTTCTGATATCAATTTTTGAATAGTCCCAAAAGTAGCCTCAAAAACCTATTCCATCCCTCACTGCCCATATATTAGTGCTGCTTTTATCTCCTATCTTTTATGCCACCTCTTGGAACAATGATGAAGAAATTGATACTCTACCCTGGAGAGTAGAGTATTCCTTCTTATCCACCAGGATGTGTGCATTTCATGGATATCTATCACACTATTTCTTCTCCTAAAAAGCAAATGGCACAGTTGTATCATCATGCATTTCTCATTTGTAAAATATCATAATGTGTCTAAGTGCAAGGTCCTGCAGCTGGGTTGGGATGACGGGATTGAGAGCAGCCCTGCAGGACGAGGACTTGGCTGTAGCTGTAGATGAGAAATTGACCCTGAGCCAACAACACATGCTCACAGCCCAGAAAGCCAACCCTATCCTGGGCTGCGTGCAAAGTGTGGCCAGCATGTCAAGGGAGGTGATCCTGACCCTCTACTCTGCTATTGTGACAGATACCCCACCTGGATCACTGCATCCAGTTCTGGCGTCCTTAGTAGAGGAAGGACGTAGATCTGTTGGCGTGGGTTCAGTGTAGGGCCACAAACACAGTCAGTGGGCTGGAACACCTCTTCTATCAAGACAGGCTGAGAGACCTGGGAGTTTTCAGCCTGGAGAAGAGAAGGCCCTGAGGAGATCTTACTTCAGCATTTCAATATTTAAAGAGGGCTTGTAAGAAAGATGGAGAGAAACTTTTTAGCAGAACCTGTTGCAATAGGGCAAAGCAGGTTTTAAACTAAGAGAAGTTAAAGAAGATATAGGGAAGAAATTTTTTTACACTGGGCGTGGTGAAAAACTGAAATGAGTTCCCAGCAAGATGGTAGTTATCATATTCCTGAAACATTCAAGGTCAGGTTGTACAGGGCTCTGAGCAACCTGATCTAGTTTAAAATGTCCCTGCTTATTGCAGCGGGCAGAGTTGGAATAGATGATCTTTAAAAGTCCTTTCCAACTCAAACTATTCTATAAGACATCAGTTTAGCATATTCCTTTGACCCATACCCCCAGACCTGCACCTGTAATCAGGACTCAACTTCTGTCTTGATACTTGTGAATATTTACACAAATAAATATGCATGTATTATGTATTTTTGTGTTTGTGTAGTTTATAGTACAGCGGAGGCTGAAGGAAGCTTAAAAGCACACCAAAAAATACAAATTTAGGTCTGAAAAATCCAAAGTCAAAATATGTTTATTGCAAACAAATATGCTATTTCAAGCAAACTCCTGATTTTGGCATTTAAGTACTTTCAGTGAAGCATATTGAACTCATAGAGTACGACTACACAGGCATCCTCTTTAACTAGGACCAAAACACTTATGAAGTCATTTGTACTTCCAAAGAGGCTGGCCAGCATCTACCTCACTTATTAGTCCCAACACCTGACCTGTGAAATAAAGGTATAGACCTTTATTTCACAACTCTCTGAGCTGATGTTCATCCACAAATTGAAGGTTTTTACAATAAAATTAAGCACTTTACATTTGTATAGTGCTGCCCATCTAGTAATCTCAAAATGCAGCAAAATAATAATTAAGCCTCAGAAGTTGTTGGAAGATAATGAAGCTAAGTATATTTCTTTAGTAATTAATGTTTCCTTTATTTCACTCTCAGATGTGCATGGGTCCACTTAAGTTAGTACTTCAGACAAATTTTTCCTGCACTCCAGTCTTGGATAAGCTCTTTTTGGTCTATGTAAATGCATTGGTTAGTATGGAACTGCACAAGAGATACATTAACAGTAGAGGGAAAGTTTTCCTTCTCACACAAAGATGATTTCCCAACCACCTCCTTCCCAGCCACAATTTATTGGCTCAGTATAAATCCTTTTACATTTTCTATATGTGTTAGTAACATGCCTGCCCTTCATCTTTGGTGTCTATTGAAAGAAAAGATTTTACTCACAATAGTGAAGAAGAAACTGAGAAAATAATAGTCCTTACATGCGCTAGTCCAGCCCACATTTCCTCCAAAATGTTTTTGCCAGGACCTGCCCATCCAAAGCAGTCGCATGTGCATGGCAGTCTGCAATCTGTTGAAAGTCCAATTCTCTCTTCTTTGAAACTGAAATAGTAGCCATTTGGTAATATTACTTGAATCACTTAAAAATGCTTTAAAAATGATTCAATGAATGTAAAAGGATGATTAAGTAAGAGTTGATATGGAACACACAGCAAAAGACAGTTCAAATGTCCTGTCCAAAGGGGAAGCAACAAGAATGAAATGACTGGAATTGTTCAACTCCTCAACGAATGAGTCCCTGGTCTTCTCAAGTGCAGAGTTTGAAATATTTGGACTCATGTAATCAATAGAAATCATCTCCAGGTTTCATAACTGGTTTTGGGGAACCTCATTTGACTTTGTTTTTCTTTTGTAAACCTAAGCCAGATTTTATCAATTTGACTCAATAATTTGACTTGAGCATCTTCACTGGCATTCCTCCAAAAGGGTCTTGAAAGGACATCAGCAAAATATTTAGCAATATCAAAGAACCTCCAGGTCACCTCTGCAATGTCAATTTATGCCAATTCACCACGAAACACTGCACAAAACAGTGTCTGTTTGCTCTGCTCAGAGTCAGCTAGGAGATAAGAGATTGGTTGGGATACTGAAGGTGATTCTTGGGCTGATTGATAGAGATCACAGAGGCTTAGTTTAGGGACTCCAGCCAGTTTTAAGTGACAGAAGTGCTCTCAAATTTATCCACTCAACAGAATCCTTTAAAGGACTGTAATTGTTTTTCTCTATAGACAGTAGAAAACTTATATCTAAAGCTGTGTGAGTCTTTCTATTGTCTCTGATGAATACACTGGGATCTTGAACATACGAAACAAAAATTAATTCAGTTTTGAAACAAGTCTAAGGTGCTGAATGACAATGGAATCATATGCTAACATAAGAGAACAGCAAAAGGAACTAAACTTTGGAACTCGAGTACCCTGTTTAAATAAGGATCAATGGTAGGGCAATGTTTAAAATTTAGAACACAGAGAAATAAAAACAGGATTATTTCACTGGCATATATCAGGGAACAGAAAAAATTTAAAAACAGTTATTTAGTAATTTTCTTTTTATACAGGAGGGATGAGTTTTAGGAAGAATTCAGACTGAAATGGATTGGAGAACGAGGAAACCCAGAAAGTTGTTATGGGAAGAAGTTACACACTACCAGTCCTAGGAGACAAAGGAAGGCTGAGGTACCTTTGAAGATATTCAACTTTAAAGGCAACTGCTTTACAAGCCTCACTTCATTTAAGCAGATAAAGTAAATGATGAGTTGTCTTTTCTACTTTGTCTTGCTTTAGAATTTTATTCTTTTACTGCGATGGACATAAGGGTATAACTTATCTACAAGAAAGGCAAACAGAAGGATGGCACATATTTTTGAATCTGCTAGTAAACACTGTCTGGGAAAAGGTGGGTTGGGGGCACGTATGTATCAGTGCCACATCAGTGAAAATCCCATCGTGTAAAGAGAGGGATCTGCTTCAAACCCAGGATCTCCCGTTGATGTATGTAATGATACAGTCTGTGCCTGTGATGTGCTTTATGGCTTTGTGAGCCCCTCAGATGTGTAATGACAAATCATCCTTGAAGTCTTGGCTTGGATGAGTCATTCAGCTCTTTCTCTTCATTTGCATGTACAGAACAAGGTACATTCTTTCTTCATGTCCATTGCCCTCTGGGTTTGCTTTGCCTCATGCACACTGACAAACTTCTTTATGTCTTTATCTAAAGCCTCTGTTCAGCACATCAGAGCTCACTGCAGGGAAGAAAGAAGGCCTTGCATTTGCATATCCCCACTGAGTCACAGATTTTCTTCTTCTTATCGGTCCTTACAGATTTTCTACTCCCTCACAGAGACCTGGTGTGTGGTCTCCTTTCCAGTAGCCCATCCCCATCCCCAAGTCACCACAGCTTTTCCAAATATGTCCTGTCCCGGTGGAACAGAGGTTTCCTAGGGACCTGTTGTCCCTCCTGTTCCTGGGCACACAGTACAAGTAAGCTGTGATGAAGTGTCTGAACTGGTCCTTGACCATCCTCTGAGCAGGGCACTGGAGTGTGTGTCCTGTTGGCCTGCAGGCCAGCAGTGGGAACAGCTCCCCCCAAAACTCCATTCATCAGCTGTGTGAGAAGAGCAGAGTATCCATATGCATTGAGTTCAGATTTGCTATATAGTTGGTTTAATGTCCAGGAAATAGACTATAGCTCTGTTCATTTTGAGTTAAAATTCAAACACCTGTTATAGGAACCCATGAACAGAATTAAATGGAAATTCCAGGGTATTTTTCCACTCTAGTAAAAATAGGTTAATATGTCATTTGTTACTATACATTAGGTCAGCAAACACCTGCCCTTACCAGACAGGACAAAAATATAAAGAATCTCCATTTTTCAGATAAAAGGTCATAGATGATTATTGATGAAGTATCTTAGAATTTGCAATAATTTTTCTTTTAATTTTTGCCTCACAGGGAACCTCATACAGTCTTTCAGTGGTTCCCTTTTGTTGTAGGATCATTTCAGAAGCGCACACGAGCTGGCATCATCCTATTGTGTAATTGCTGCAACTAATTTTTCCAGTCTGTTTGGGCCTTACTGACAAGAAGACAAGCTGTTTTATTTCTTTCCTCTTTGAGGATATCGTAACATGAGCAGAAAAGCACCAGGCATAATGAGACAGAATTATATTATAAATCCTCAGAGGCAAATATTTTTTCTGAAAATTCTTGGCACAAAACTTTGAAGAATGACCTAGTTGGTAAGTGGCAAGAAACAAAAAGTTAAGTAGCATAGTATAAACAAAATCCTACCCTAAGGAACATTAAACTGAAAAAAAAACCCCTGCAGTTATCACTTAGGCATTATCCTCTTCACATTTCTCATGTCTTTCATGCAGATATCTTTAAATTATGGAATGTCTGATTTCATTTTCCAGTGGTTGGTATAGGATTATAATCCACTCTCTTTTTGGCTTACTGCAGGTTTGTATATTCCTCACACATGAGAGTCCGAATCTAGAACCAGCCTGCCCAAAATCTATTTAATTTCCAAACCCCAGCATGGCAATAATAACTTGTCTCATGAAGCCTAAGAAAGTGTACTTTTTAGTAAATAATACAAATACCTCCAGTCATATAATTCTATCCTAAATAATGATGGTGTTTTCATTATATCCACTGCCACAAATTTATTGCTTAATTGTAATTTGGCTTCTGCAATGAGACTGCGCATAAAATGATCTCATATGAATATCCTGCAGGCTGCTTGAAATGCATTTTTAAAATGTCTCTTAAAATAAAAAGTGTATTTGGGTGAATTAATCTACAGCAATAGAATAGTGGGGGAAATGCAGACATTTCTGATATTTCTGTTTTAAATACCTTTTTAAAATGAAAAATATGAGGACTTCCCTCACCATTATCTAATGGTAAAAGTCAGTTAGAAAAAAGAATCACATTTAAGTTGATGATAAATTGAAGAGAATAAAGGTTACCTCCTGTTAAGCACCCAGAAAAAGCTCAGAGATATAGTTTGTCCAATATTCCTGTTGGAGGTCAACATTCTACTCCTAATAAAGACAGTGGAAAAACTACTGATTTGAATAACAAAAGGGCAAAACCACGACTTATAAAAAAACCTCAAACCTTCATGGCTGAGATGAACAAGAAAAAGACTTCCATGTGTGAGACACATGGTGGGATTCTTGGGGCTGTCCTGTGCCAGAAGTTGGACTTCAATAATCCTTGTGGGTCCCTTCAAACACAGGGTAATCTGTGACTCTATGACTCTACTTATTTATATAGAATAAATAGGATTCTATTTCTTTATATGGAATAAATTGATTGCCACATTTTTTACCCCCCCATTTTACTGTTCATCTTAGATCAGATGGATCCTACCCTTAGACGGTGCAGGGGTAATGTCTCCTGCTCAGTATCCAACACAAGAGATGCTAATCGGGTTTGTGGATGTTACTGTGTATGTGAATTATATAAAAATACAAAGGACTTATTGCATATGTGCTCCACTTTGATCTGAGAAGTAGAATGACTGTGATTAACAGAGACATCACTGAATGCATTCCCAGCGAAGTTAACACTTATTCTTTTGTCTTAAGTACAAGTCTGCAGATGTAAAAAATTAATTTGCTCTCACAGAATATATAATTCAAAATAACATCCAGAGAGGGAGGGTAATTGCTAAGTCCACAAATTTGTGTAAGTTTCTAACTCAATTTTAGATAAACTTCATTCTCATGAAACTGATTACCTTCAAATTGCTGGAGGTCACCAAGAAGGTCCATGGCAGAATTAAGCTTTGATAAAGACTCAATGAGTTGACATTCAGTCAAAAATAGTTTGTCTTTATTCAAAAATTAATATTGTTCCTGAGATCTGTAAAATATAAAATAGATAAATGAAGTTACAGACATAAAACCACGGCAGGGAAGCAAAGAAAAGCAGAAAATTTTCTCTAGAATCTGAGTCTAGAGCTTTCCAGAAGCTCGGGGATGTTTCAGAGGTGTCAGGAAAAAAAAGTCTCATCCTCAGAAGGCACCATTTAGAATTGACTGCAACACAGAAGCCACTGTTTTGAGGGAAACTAAAGCTGATAAACAGAAACCCCCTTGGACATGCCAGTCAGGGAAAGTTGCTTTATAACCAATTTTTAATTTTTATTCTGTCTTTTCCATTTGCTGTCAATTTTATATATTCTAGTTTATGGCCTAATAAATCCAACCTTTTAAATGATAGCAACCTGTCTTTATTTTCTCTGGTGAAGTCACTATAAGAAAAAGACTGAGGCAAATCTTTATCACCTTTCACGTTGATCCCTTAATTATAAGCAAGCCTTCTGGAAAAAGTATGTTAGTGACCCATCACCCGGAGTAAGCTTTAAAGGCTTTTCTTGATTTGAGAATGGTTCACTGGAAGACAGTTACCGTCTACTGCCATTGTTAAACTCCAGCATATATCTGTTTTTTGAAAATTGGAAGATATCTGTAACTTACCTGGTGATAGAGAGGCACCAGAAAAGATTACCGAAAGAATTTGTAGAGTCTCTGCCATATAAGTTTTTAAAAACAAGCAAGTGCCTATTAAGAATATTTCTGGTATAAATGACCCTGATTTGGGCAAAGAATGGACTAAATCCTATCTCTCCCAGGATGCTGTTCCTTCACATTTCTCCTTATCAGACATTGTGAAAGATCAGCACACATCTGTATATAAATCCTCCTTCAGAATACTTTTCTCTGTGTGACTTATATAGAAAAAGCCAGTCTAAAATGCTGAAATAAGAAAGTACTACATAAGCTGTTTCTCATTTAGCTTATTCAAACCTCCAAGATACAAATAAGATAAAAGACCCATGGATAATTAACCTTCAGGAAAGCATAAAAAAGGCCAAGGACAACATCACTGAAAATACACAGGATTCTTAATTCCTCCAGGTCAATATCTATCTTTCTCCAGCTCTCCCAAGCTTCATTAAGAGGATAAAAGACATGATGCAATATTTAGAGGAGTCCTGATTCTGTAAAATACCCTATTGTCTCTCTAGCTTAGTGTTATCACCTCATACTCAACTATTAAAAATAAAAAATCCTGTGGGTGAACTCCTCCTTCCCGTATGCATATTGTTTTCACAAAGCTTTTCCATAATCTCTGAACTCTTTTGGTGTTAGCCCCATGACAGATAACCAGCTTCCACAGAGATTTCTTCTTAGCTAAGATCATAGAGCTTAAGTTTTTCATATCCTACATAACTAAGCCTTCCAGCTAAAGTATATTTATAAAGCTCGAGGCAGACTAGATCCTTTCTTGTATTGTCAACAGATTCATTAAACATGATCATCTATTTCTTTCACAGGGGAAGGCTGAGGAGTCTCAGTATGTACTTCATCCTTAAATATAAATATACTATCTTTTTAGCATTAGTGAAGGAAAATTTCTTATTTTATATATACCCTTAAATAACATAATAAATCATCTTGATAAATTGCAATAAGTAAATGCAGAAAATCCAGAAGGAGGCTACAAAATAAAGGGCAAAATGAAAGGACAGGTTCAGGAAGAACAGAAACAAGGGAATTTTTTGTAAAGAAGTCTCTGTCTTGGAGGCAAGAGATTTCAGTTCTATTTCTGTCTCTAACGCTGGCCAGCTATGTGTGTTAGAAACCTCAGCTGGCTCTTTCCATGCCTCAGCATAGACCTCAGCATCACATTGCCCACCTCCTGAGTGAATAATGGTTGCTCCCTGCTAAGTGGAATATGAAATTCCATCCTATCAAATCACCAGCATTCACTAGGGCAGAACCCAGTTGCAAAATCCAAGGTTGGCTTGTCCTACAGCATCCCCTTATTAATTTTTCTGAGTCTCTTTGAGCTTCTGGCAATTACGAGTTCGTGCTGCCCTGTGCATAGGGTTACTTGGAAATTTGTCATCTGGGCTTTTTTTTAATCTCAGTGCCTTAGAAAAGCTGCAGCTGTGGACCTCCCTATGTAGCTATTTACAGCCAGAGACTCGTGTGTGAGCGAGACAGGAGTGCTCACATCACAGCCACCAGAGATCCAGCCAACAGGTTCAGTTCATTGTAAAGCTGGCATCTACACCTGGGTAGTCGTAACATCTGATCACAGATACACAGAGCAGGGAGAATACCTGCCACTTCCACAATTTCTGCATGAGTCTGTTATCCAACACACCATCCCATCTTTGAGCTGTTTTTCCAGTAGTCAGTCAGGTCATAAACTCCAGAGCATTCTCCGTCATATCTGAAATAAACCCTATATGCTATGCTTTTTTTTTTTTCTTTCCTTTCCTCTCAAAGTACCCAATCAGTTTAAAGTATAATAATCCACTTACAATACAGGGTTGGCATTTACTTATTGTCTGCTTGGAATAATTTCTTGACTTTATCAGGTTTGTGAAGAGACAGAAAATCCAACCAGCCTTCATGTGTCTTGTACAGTACAGCAGGAATATGGCATTTTTCTTATCTCCAATGTTGTTTTCAGTGAAGCACTGACTGAACCTATTTACATATGCCCACAAATGTCCATCAATCTTGTTACAATAAAACCCTGTTAAACCTTGAAATTTTCTTCTTTGTCTGTAAGCTTTTTTTTCCTCTTTCAAATATAATTTCAATATATCAAACACCACCTTTTTATAGCCTTTTAAATAGCTAACCCAGAATTGTCTTGCTCTTTTCACATGGGGAACATAACTAATAGACTGGCTTTAGCAAATCTGTATATTTTTTTAAAGCAACCTTAGACAAATAATATTACATAAATTATATTTTCCTGATTCCTCTTGCAGAACCTTAATAATTGCTTCCTCTTTTAACACCTTTTACAAACTGACAAATAGACATTCTAAAAATGGCATACTTCCCCCAGGTGAAAATGTGCTTTTCCTTCCCCTGAAATCATAAATAACAATGTGAAAAAGACTAATTTTTTTTTTCCCACAACAAATTTGAAGGTCATCTTGTTAAAATGTTGAAACAGATTGAAGCTGAGGACAGACAAAATAAAAGGTGACTATTTCACCATATGAAAAAAAATTATCTTATGGCCACAGCCTGTACGTAAATTAGAGTAATCTGACCCACTGTCAGGTAATAACAAACGTCAAAAATTTTCAGCTATCTCCTCAGGTATAAAGCTGATTAATCTCACTCAAGCTAGCACATAACTTTTGGGAAGACATACACTATGGCTCACTGCATAATACTCCAAGTGCAAGCTCTTTAGGGCAGAGACCTCCCAGCTCAGACAGTGCTTATTGCAATCAAATCTTGGATAATGTCAAACCTTCCTTGACATCAGGACACAGTTTCTTACCTAGATATAGGTAAGCTTACATTTTCTGTCACACTTTTTCAACTATGACTTCTTATTCAGGAATCACTGAACCAGTCTCCACTCTGAGAATACAAAACCACCTTGGCTTTGCTGAACACTTGGGTAATTCACCACACCAGAAGGAAAGGAAAATAGATATACCATTAATTGTCCAACCATAAAGTTTTTCGGCCACCTTGAATAAGCCACTGTATCTTAATAAAACTGGACATTACCATGGCACATTTCTGCCTTCTCCTTACGAAGAACATCATTAACTGGGATCTTCCCCAGAGTCTATGATATTACAGCTGTATAGCTTTTGTAATTACTTCAACATTCACCTAAGTTCCCTTTCATTTCCTTAATTTCAATATGATTTGGCAAGAACTTATGGAAAAAGAAATTAAAAAACCTTTCTGGTATGATGGACAATGATTAAAAATTAGGGCCTGTGTTCATAAGCATGTCTGCAAGTGTGATAAACATTCATTACACCTTTGTGACTGCACTTTGAAAGTCTGAATAGACCAGAAAGTTTTATTTGACCCAGAATGCTATTTCAGGTTGAGAAAAGATATTACTGACTCTCCTGAACTCAACAAACAGCTATATTCCTAAAATGAGATTAGAAATGTAATGCAATGATAATTTAATTGAAACTCATTCAGAATAGTTTGGTTTCTATTTGGAAACATTTTTTTGTAAGATTTGCCTGTATTTAATTTTAAAATTTTTGTTCTAGATTTTTGACCCTCAGTTGTTTTCTAGGTTTTATTTGCTGAGAGAGGTTAAATATTTTTTTGGGCTCCACTTGTCTTCAGTTTGGTCAGTGAATTTAAATTTTGGACATTTTCACAGTGCTAGCTAAACACCAGTTACATTTAAGGTGTATGTGTTTCTCTTTGTGGCAAGGGCAATGTGAAGCTGGAAAGTATTCTGGTTTTGTCAAAATGCTTTCTAGATATAGTTCACAGGGAGCTAATTCACCTTCTGCATGAAGCAGGTGGCTCACATCAATTTTTTGGGAACTTGTTGAGTAAGGATTGTATACAGTGATTTCAGTTGCAATTGTTTGTGTGCTACAATACAGAAGCACAAGGACATGGGAGCCATAACATCTGTGTCCTGCAGGACAGAATTATTGACACTGCAGGAACTTTTTCTAAATCAGAGGAATGCATTCTGCAGGAAAGAAGATATATTTTTTAAGACCAAAGATCTGTATGTGTAGGTTAGATTTAGATAATTAGGCTCCATGTTTATAATTTTCATACTGAGCAAATACCTGTTTAAATCTGATGATAACATTAAGGCAGAGGTTACAATTTTCTTATACTGAAATAATGTAATCTTCATAAATTAAGACTTAATATCATACAATTGAAAGCAAAGCATAATAATCTAAAATTCTCTCCTATTCAATGAGTCTTTAAAGTGATTACAGGTTTCTTACCCAATACATTGACCATGCCCACTGCATGACACTAACATATTAGCCAAAGAACATTTATTATAGCTTTTTACAGACCCATGCAACTTTGATTTAAAGTCATGCATTCTAATATGTTTTGACAAGTAAATTGCTTGCCTTTTTTCCTTGATAGCCAACCATATAAATAATGCATGCATAGTAATAGCTAGAGCAATAATGTAAAAGTCAAGTAAGGAGACACATGCAGCATGTTAATGATAAAGATACTCTACCCATTTCAAACAGGAAGAAAAAATAAACAGCTGTAAAATACGTGAAAGAGAGGAGTCCAGTCCTTAAAAAACAGTTTTTAAATGACCATTGTAAGTTCTAATGGGCACTGGAAGTGCATTTATTAAAGTCCATCGTAAACAAAAACATTTTGGGAACCTGAAATCCTTTCTCTTCTCGAGTGGGGACTGATTCAGCATGCAGAAGCTGAAGCATGACCAGCAGCAGAGGCGCTTCACTGAACATCTTCCCCACAGGAAGCTCCATGGAGGCTAACAGGAAGCTGTTTTGTCTCCATCTGAAGACCCAGAGAGAAAGAGACATCAAGTTGCCTAATCTTATTGGTTAGGTGAGAGACCAAGTAGGTTAGATGGCCAGCTCTGAGAACTACATGAGTATAAAACTATTTTTAATGTACTAAACTTTTATTTTTGTGGTCTTTCATCCCTCTTTATAAATAACCTTTTACATTTGAACCAGGGGAATGAAATACCACAAGTCTTTCAGAATAGCTTGGACATTTTCTGACAAACTCCTTTTTCCATACCTTAGGGGTCTGACCACAGAGTCATTGTGAATTATTTAGACTTTAATGACTGCTACAACCAAGTTAGACAAGCACTGCCAATTCAGCCCTTTTCTCGTAGCTACAAATCCGTTGCAAACCTGGCCTGATTTTTTTTGCAGCTGTTACTCATGAGATGTTCACCAAGTAGTACTGTGAAATTTTGAAGTAGCTCCTTTAGAATGATCATGTCCATGGCTAGAAACAACCTACTTCCTGAGAGCCGTGGCACTTGCTGGAAAAGCATAGAAATAACTATATATTGTGATTCACATTTAGAGGATTTTTTTCTTTCAAATTTTTCTTAACATATTGAAACATAATTTGGTGAACATTTGTATGCTTTTCACAGAAAAATGATATGTTTTTGTCAGGTCATTCCTAAGAAGTAGTCAAAACAGAGAAGACCCTGATTTAAGATATTGTGTTCAAGTAGAATCCTGTACCTGAGTTTTCAATTCTCAGAAACACAAGCAGTAAAGGAACTCAGCCAATGGTTCCTAGTTTTACAGAGGATTTTGTGTCATTCGATCAGTTTAGAATATTTTTTGTTGCTATCAGATTGTATTCCAACCATGAGAATACAATTCACATTGAAAAGGTACATTTCCTACACTCTTTTTAAAAATATTTGATATTTTTTCTTCCTCTTAGGAAACTCTTGGGCTAAATCATTTGTATAAAACCAACGTTCTATCATTCACACTGTAAGATGTGTTTTTTATTATAGGAATTTTGGTGCCCATTCTTCCCATAATTGGTTCTTTTTAATAAAGAATATAAAAGAACGTGGTTTAAAATGCAATTATTATTTAAATAACACAACAGATGCAGAGACATCATCTTTTGTTTTATATTTTTAGTAGCTGCCAGGACTCATTTCTGATCAGTTTATCAGCATGTCATTTAAATGCTCATATTTTCTCAGACAAACTGTATGATTAGCCACTTAAACACCCTCATTTTTGTTCTTTTAAACAATTGTTATGAAGAGAAAGTCTTTGCTACATCAGCAAATGATTTGAACATGAATTATGCAATATGGGTGCTGCAGCTATAAATAATAAGAGAGAACTGATAGGAATGTTTAAAATATATCATTTTATTGAAATCATGTTGAAACACACATACAGCACATTATTCATAATAATGATATTTTAGCAGAAAGAATGCTTGTGCATTGCAAATATAACCCATCCTTCCTCCTGCCCATTTCTCCCTCCAAAGGACAAGGACCAGGGCGGAAGAACAAAAGGCTCCTACCTGGAGTAGCCTCACATGGACCTAACGTGTGGTACCAAAGCAAAAGAACACAAGACTATGTGATTGTTTTAAGAATTTAATATCAGAGTTTTATAAATACCACAAATGTGTTTTCTGAAAGTATTTTCTGCCTTCTGACAATCTTTTACAACAAGAGATCTTGCATGTCTGAATTTTCATACCATTCTTCGGATTCTCCTGAAAAGTTCATTTTGACATCATCAACTCTGCAGGTATTTTCAATTAATATTTATATCATTAGAGTCTCTTGTAGGCTATGTCTACAGCAGCAACTTTCCCAACCTAAATTTTGACTTGCTAACTACAGAAAAAACTAAATAGATAAGACAGTGTATTTCACTGTTGTGTTGTGGCAACATCAAGGGGCCACTTACACTGTTATCATTACATTGTCTAATGAGGAAGAAACATTTTTGCTGAGCATATGCAATCATAGATCTCATCACGCAGCTATCTCAGCTTAACAAGGTTTCTTGTTAGGATTATAGTGAAAACAAGTGAGCTCCTAACACACTGCTGTTTAGTTATTAAGGTTTTCTCTTTGTGGAGCATTAAGATTGTACGTATATTTTTATGAATGAGAAATTATTTTTGCAATGAAGGAAAATTTGCATATTGTCTGTCTGCCAGATGTGTGACTGAAAAAAGTGCGGAGTTTCAAAAGGAAAATTTTATTGTTCTTTAGAAAAAAAACTTGTAACTTGAAAAGTTGATTTTTTTTTTTTTTTGCAGGGGCCTCTTGACTAATGACACCAGAACTGAATGCAGCTGCAAACTTTTTGTCTTTTCTAATTAAGTTAAAATGTAAAAGACAAATGGAAGATCAAAGTCTTTTTAACATAGTGAAGATGTTTCAAATTTTGTGATGTGGCCTTTAAGTGGCCAAAAGCAAAATATTTTAGATAACATTTCTGAATGTAGAAGACTTTGCAGTGAGATGAGAAACAGGTGCTGAATTCTCTTAGGACTGAGAGCTGCAGTTGGATCAGAAGTTACTGAGAATCACCCAGACCTTAGAAGTGCTGGACTCTGAACCAATGGAAAACTTGGGACTTTAGAGGAATCAAAATACCTATTGGCCAAACCTGCTTACTGTTAAGGTCAATTAAAAAACAACAACAACAACAACAACAACAACAAGAGCAGAAACAATAAAAATCCTTTTTCTTGCCATTAGTCATAGCATAGCTGAGATCAACTGAATTGAATTTAACTGACGTTTCTGATAACAATTACTTAACATTCGAAAGGTCTGAGAACATATGTGAAACAAATTGGCCAGAAAATGAAAATTGCAGCATGGCCAAAAAGGTTTTATTGTGATTACAAACCAGTGAATGCAAAATGCTGTTTGTAAAGTAGCAAAGCCCTCAGGAGGTGTTTAAGAAGCCTCCTGTTACTTGGCAAATTATGGGGTAAAAGAAAAAAAAGAAAAAGAAACAGAACAGGCATAAGAGCAACAAAATTTCCATATCAATCTGCTGAAGTAATGGGAGATCAAACTGAGCTTACTGTAGCAGGGAAGTGGAAAACAGCCTATGTTTTGGGTAGCATCTGTGGAGGAAGAAAAAGAATGGAGAAAAGTATTTTTTGTTATGGAAAGCACAGAGCCCACTGAAACACAGACATTGGTTCCTGTGTTTTAGCACTGTGCAAAAACTGTGCTAGTTGTGTTAAGCAGGGCCTGTTCAGAATCTAAAATTGTTACAGATGCGTGACAATGGATCTAAGCAAATCACACTAGATTACTTCATGCCCAAATTACTTCATCAATACAGTATTATTTTGTCTTCTTTTTTTTGAGAATTACTCATTACATAGCACAAAAAAAAACCCAAACAAGTATTAACTTTATTGAATTTGACATTATGATTTTCATTTCCATTAAGCCTTTCAACATAAGGGTTGAGGAAAAGTTTAGGATTGTGGCTGAGACATGGCTCTGCAAAAACGCAGCCAAATAAAATTCACAGCTTGTTCTGGGATGCAAAGAAAGCATAAATGATAGTAAGACGAGTGATACATTTCTGAGGGGCATAAAATTTGTGGGGACAGTCTGGCCTTGTCTTGAAAGAAAGGTGGACAGAGAATCTTTAGTGTCCTTTTAGAGCAGGCAGCAAATCCTTAAAATTACTACATGGGGGAGAGGCCATTCTGATGGCAGCAGCATGGCTTCACATAAGGTTGTCTGCCTCAGGAAAAATAAGGACATGAGTCATGCCTACCAGGAACAGAGTCACTGCTACTGAGAAATCTGAGGGTTTTGGTGCTGGAGCTCAAACAACCAAGTTACTCCTCTGAAATGAACTTTGTAGGTCAGCTGGCTGACAAAAGCCACCCAAGCATGTCATAGATGTCACTGAAGAAAGCTGTTCACCCATGAGAGCTGTGAGATCTTTCTTTAAGCTGACACAAAATGCTATGAAAGCTTTAACCAAGCTTCTTCCATATGAGCTGGCAAAATATTAAAATGTAAACATCTACATGAAGTCCTTCCATTAACCTACATGCTAAAGTATCCATTTCAAGTATTACTATGATTTTCTGTTATAAAAATTCTCTGCTACGGGGGCCCAGTCTGTGGCAGGACTGGCCGACGATCCACAGGACTCAGAAATCCTGAATACCCAGTGGTGGGCCAGTTCGGGCACAGAAGTTTAGTGTTGTCTCCCCCAGGTTAGGGTGAATACCTAGAAGGCTTTGTCAGTTATGTTTATTCCCCTTGTTCCACTGGCCCGTTTGCCCTCTTCCCCTTTTGTTCCTTATTAGTCCTGTGTTCTGGAAAGTTCTTCCTTACTCGATGCCCCATTGGTCTCCGGTTCCCCTGCACTGCCCCTCTCCTTCCCCACTGGCCCCTGTTTGATCACCCCATGTTCTCTCCGCCCTTTGGCCCTCAGTTGATTGGTTTATGTTGTTCTACCCGCCCCTTGTACCACCCCTGTATAAAACCCTGGACCCTCCCTTGTTCTCAGTCTTCTGTCCCCAGACCCCTTGGAAGAAAAAATGGTTCCGAACTCCATACAGAAGACCCCTCCCACCTCTTTGCCTCTGGCGACGCAGCCGAGTAGATCAGGCTTTGTGTGAGTGTGTGCGTGTGCTTACACCAGCACTGGTGATCCGGGTGATTGTGAGAGTGCGTGTGTGGCACCGCCGGAGCGACCCAAGTGCGGACTGGGACGCTTTCGGGAAGGACGCACCATCCAGACCATCACCGCACCCACACCGCATCAACTTTCCCTGTGTCATCCTCAAGGATTTGAATAGGAACAGCTTTACCAGAATGCTTAGCTTTGCTGTGAAAATCTAGCAGCAGATGAACTCTTTTGATGTTTTTATAATTGTATAACAGCTGAAACTGACATGTTGGTTTGAGACTGGCAATGTGTAATTCTGTGTTACTGACTGCTTGTAATTTCAGTTGGTAAACTGATAGTGCTCAGCTGGTGTAGTCCATTGAGCAGTTTCTAAAAGGTAGATCTTGCACTGGAACAATAAAAACCCAACAAATGTAATAAGAACTATTTGCAGTAGCATTATTATTATTACTACTATTACTACTACTATTATTATTATTATGTAAGTAAATTTAATGTGCAGCAACTTGAAAAAAACCAAACACTAAACATCACAGGAAAAGGAGCACTGCTTCTAACTCTTCAAAACCCAAACCAATGATTTAAAAAAAGAAAAAAAAAAAAAAAAGCCAGGTGGTGTTCTATGCACTTACAACTTTGATTGAAGATCAGAGTCTTTGTGTTTAATTTCTTATTTGTCTTTCAGAGGCAATATAATTTGTGCTGGCATCTGTTTCATTTGACAACTTAATGTAGTCTCCATAGACTTACTTCACCAACACTTTGTTATGACTTGACAGTGTGGGTGTCATCCCCAATGACATGCACAGCCATTGCTGAGTCTGCATTTTGACATTTAAGTAGGCTCAGCTGTGAATAGATATCTAAGATGTTTATTTGCATTCACATTCTATTTTGACATTGTATCATTTTACTAGGTCCAAATTCTTCTCTAAGTAGGTTATTCCCAACCAGGGAGAAAAAGTTCTTTTGAGTTTGATGTAAAATTTGATGTCTATTGGAGAAAATATAACTAGCACTTCAAAAATGAAGAAGTATGAGAAGAGAAATATTTTCTGGTAAAACAAAGTTTCCCTTTAACATGGAAAAATATGCAACACCTCCAAAATTACATTTGGGGTTTTATTTTGCTTTAGCATTTGCACATACAAGGAAAAGCCAGCTGAAGTAAGTGACATTGTTAGAATTAAAAGTAAATTATGATGTCAGAAATGGGGTCCATCATGCCAAATGAAACATTCACTATTATACAAATGATTAGCATGCACCATTATCTTTCCATGCATATCTTTAGATACAAATGCCGTTTATCTCTTTAAAAGTTTATATGCACATCCACCTCTCTGTATGCATACACTATAGTACACCACAGGTTCATAAAGGACTTTGTTAAGGGGGATTATGGATTCAAGTTCTTTTTTTCTCTGAGAAATGAAAGAAACCATAAATATTCCATATAGGAAAAGCATACGGAAACCTCATTCTATGAACATATATAGGCTTAGATAATATTAATTGTGAATCTTCCAAATGAAAGGTCCATCTGCTTCAGAGTCTAGACCTCAGAATGCACCTATCTGTGCCAATTTTCACCAGAAAGTTCCCTTTTCTTGTCTGCAAGCACAAACAACAGGTTTGGTTGGTTGATGTACAGAAATAATGCCATGAAAATATAGTTTGTCAATGTAAGGGAAGCTAGATACTTTGATTCAATCTTCAATGGATGAGCAAAGTATTTTTAACATAGATATAATGCATAATATATTTCTATCTAAAATATTGGCACATTTGTATGTATGGAATACATTTAGAAATAAATTTATTTTTATGTGTATCTTTATATGTTCTTTATGCCTGCCTAAAAATTTTATGTTTCTATCATTTACTCCTTGGTACTTTCCCAAACACCAAAACATTTAGGGTGGCAGGGGAAGAAACAGACAAAGATAATGTAAAAATGACAGACTAATTAGTTCAAGAAGAAAATCTACCAGAGTCCATTATTATCAACAATTTCTTTGGGGTTTACTCAGCAAAATTGACAGTTCAAATCACTGAAGGAGGTGGTGAGAACTGAGGTACTAATTCTTCAATATTATGCATATTGCCATCAGTTTCTCTTGCCTGCAATTACTTTTCATCACAGGAATAGGATCGCCACTGCAATTACGTGATCTATGGTTTAGTGAAAGCTATTTGACCTCCCTGGAAATTCTATCAGCTCAAAGTCCATGCAGACCAGCAAGTAATCTTTCAATAAATGTGCTCTATGTAAATCAAAACCGTTAGGTCTGTGTCTGGTATTAGCATTACAACAACATCATCTACTGGAAGTACCCAGAGGATATAATGAAGTGTCTGTTACTTCTGGAGATTCAGACCAGGGGAACTTCTAATTTTCTATGCTACTCTGTTGACAAAAAGTGGAACGATGCCAGTAACAATCCCAAGTCAACAGACGAATTTTACTACATGCAGAAATTAATTATATTTCTAATGATAAGAAGAAAGAGACATCTATTTTCAGCTTTCTGTCCCTGGCACTTGTTACCTAGAATTGCAGCTAGCAGTGTTCCATGCTTTAGAGAGTATCTTAAAGGAGAACTGAAGTAATGGCTGACCAATACTAAATATTGAGTACATTGGTTCTGATTACCTCCTTGTGATACTCAGCTATATGGGGGAAAAGAACCCAAAACCAACAAAGCCCTAAATTTCTGTGTTTTCAAATATATCTTATGGATGTTGAAGGGCCTTAATGTGAAATACTGACAGTATCACAAAAAAAAGGGGTCATATTTATTATGTCTGTTGATGTACTGACACATGATAAGCTCTTAATTGCAAGAGACATGCTAGAAATTGCTAGAAAACTCATGGCCATGCCTTTTGGGAAGCAGATGAAGAATCTTTAATTTTTCTTAGTAGCTTGGATTATCCCTTTCTAAGGGAAAAGCACAGATTGCTGGCAGAGGGAGGTAGTAGCTCATTCCAGGTGGTGCGTATGGCTGTACCACCCACAGGTCTGCAAACCATTCTCTTTACAGAATTATTCCTTGGTTTGACAGGCGTGGAGCCTCTGCAGGCAATTCCTGCAACGGACAGAATTTGAAGCAGCAATGAGCTCCCAAACAGACTGGTGTTATCTGAGGCAAAGTCCTAGAGCAGGGCAAGAGGTTTCTTATCCTGCCCATAGACCAGTGACTAAAAGGCAAGGTCTCACACCCCCAGTGCCTTGCATGACATCTGCAAAATTTAAAGGACCAGTCAAAAATGGTGGAAGAAGGAAAGTACCAACCCACCTAAAACTATGTCTTGCCTTCACTAACTCACGTTTTTTAATAGGGAGAAAACATAGAAGTTTGCACTCCTGACAGTCAGAGGTTGTGTAGGCAAGAACAGGAAATTTGAAGCCTTTGTTGGGACCAGGTAACAGCAGCACACCAGAAGTTTTCTAAAGGGCACAGAGAATGTGTTTCAAGCAGAAGAGATTCTTCACAAGCAAAGTAGGTGTTTTAGGCAAGCAGCGTCTAAAAATGAGGTTGTTGTGGGGTTTTTAAGGCATAAGCATTTGACTCTAGCCTCTGGATGTAAAGCCAAGAAGATATTTCCAAAATTTTAATAACATTGCAACCACTGGCCTCTGTGGTTCTAACAGCCTCTTTGACAGACTGCGACAGAAAGGTGAAATTCTGCCTGGGATATATGACCTTAAGAAATGCCAGATTGAACATAATGAAAATGAAATCCCAAACCACAGGAAACCAGTGAAAGTCATGTCATTAGGTCCAGCCTTTCACAGTTCTCCTCATCCCCTTTCTCTGCCACCTTTACAGGTGCGTGCATCACGTACCCACACAGACGGTGTGACAGCTGCTTACAGGCATTTTAAACCATTGGGTGGATGTTAAAAAAACCCAACTGATTACTTACAGCAGGATTTGGTCTAGTGTAACTGTTTTGATTCTGTGCATAGGAAAGTCAAATTACAGCATTTCACAAATTGTGTGAAAAAACGGACATTCCACAAATACCATAAATGTCTTCAAAACCAGCAAATATAGAGCAAGCTTTCCCGAGATATCTCATTCTGTCAGACTTTTTCATGTGTAAAACTAGTCAAAAAATGTTTTAGACATGCAATATTTTAAAATACTGGGATATATGTAAGTTTTAAGAAAACTTCAATTGGAATTCAACTGTCATTTAAGAGAAACAAGGGGGAAACCCAAAGCCATACTTCTGCTTTTTCCAGGCTTTGTTCATTAACATGTTTTAATTAGTACTAGCCTGGTCAAAAAAACCCACACAGAATCTAAGCTCATGGAGAATATAGCCCCAATGGCTCAAGCACCTCCAGAATTGCTTCTAAAGTTTCAAGGAATATTTTGCTATTTTCAGAGTCTGCCTGAACACTGGTACTTCCACAGTTCTTGTATGTGGTGAAATATTTTCANGGAAGAGTAATACAAAGGAGCCTGCACCAATTGGTCTTATTCTTCATCAAAACAATCATTTTCTCCATTTGTTAGTGTTTGTGTATGTGTGAGATTTCCCTCTACTTTGCATTTTTAGCCATCATTTTTAATATTACTTGTTTTAACACCATCCTGAAAACAGACCGGAACTTCCAAAGGACATCATACAGGCCATGGAAATCATATTTAAATATGAATGTTAATTATTTTTCAAACTGTGTAACTGTGTATGCTTGCTTAACTTTCTAGGATTAAGTTAAATGATGAAATTACTCTGACTTCTCAGGACTACTCTGTATCCCAGTAACACCTTATGCCTTTAAACACGTTCTTCTTTGAAAACAAGTGCTCCAAGAACTGGTTCCTCCTAATAATCCAAAAGACACAATCTCCACCTTGATTTAACTTGAACAAAATCAGAGGCTGATTTAGCCTCCTCTTGTGAGGAGGACGAAGAAAGGGTTTCATGCAAATGAGTTTATCTAGGAAGAAAATCCATAGAAAAGTGTGCACAGCCAGCCACTGGAATGCCCTCAGCAGCTTGCCAGGCCTGCTGCTTGGGGGGCACACAAGCCCGGATGAAGGAAGCTTGGAGGTCTGCGTGCTGTGCCCTCGCCACAGCAGAACACACACAAAAGCAGTCAAGGACACAACTTCCTCACACGATGGAGCTTCCCCCAGGCTGGTGGTGAGGCGTGCCGGCAGAGGCAAAGGAGGAGAGAGGGGTCTGCTGCTTGGGTTCCAGAGGTTTATTCCTCTGGGGGGTCAGAGGCAGGAAAGACGAGGAACCAGGGAAGTACAAGCATTTTTATACCAGGACAAAGGGAGGCAGGGGGAAGGGTATAACCCAGCAGGGAAAGGGAACATGGGAGGAGTCGACAGGGGAACAGCCAATGGGGATAGAACAGAGGAGGGATTAATACAGACAACCAATGGGGTACTAAGGAAAGGGGAACATTCTAGAACACAGTGCATATAGAACAGGGGAAATGCATAAACATAGGCTTATACATAAAACTAGGAGGAGAGTAGACTCAACTAATGGGGCTGCAGGGGGCTGTGGGAACTCGCCACTGGGAGGTGGATTTTAGGAGTTTCACACTGCTGCAGAAAAGGTTCTAATTGTATCACATCTGTACATTTTTTTTTTCTTATACTGTAGGACATTAGGTTCTTTCCTGCCTAAATTTGGGTTGTAGCTATAAACTCTGACCCCCGCTAGTTCTGCTCACCCCATGTCTTTTCTTGCTTTGGTAAGCAGTGGGAGGTTGCTGCTGCCATTTCTTGTGGAACAGAATGCCCAATCCATTATTGTGCACCTCCTACCCTGGCCTTCTTTAGCACAGAAATACATCTGTCCCTTGTGGCAGGGTCAGAACAACAGGTTTGGTTTATTGTCCTGCTCCACCTCAGTGGTGGAGCACAGGACTACCACACAGATGTTCCTCAACAGCACCGCTCACCTACTGAGCACCCGTTATGATCTACTGCGCATTTCTTGGGCTCTTGTTTTGGTACAGGGTACCCATATATCTTTCTTGATCACAATCCATTCCCAAAAAATAGTCTGCCCTGCTTTACTTTTTCCCCATTGTTTTTGCTCCGTCTATACCCAAATACCTCTTTCTGGTACCATCACCAAGATAAACTGTGCCTTGTAGGATGTCAATGACAGGTTTATCCCTGTGCCAGGAATGGCACCCATGTATAGCTGGCAAGACACAGCAAGCTGCAAAGGCCCTGTGATTTGGGGAGTCTGAATGGCTCTTACCTAATTCCACTGCCTACAAAACCCATCTCTCCTACTTGGCACTTTCTGTAACTTTGACCAGCTTCTCACATTGCCATTTGTTTTATTTGCTGTGTTCAGCTGTTTCCCCCATGTCAAACGCAGCACTCCATCCCACAGGCAGACAGCATGGGACTGAGCCACACAGGAATGCAGACAGTCAAACCATGGAGCAGGGTTCAGCACCAACTAGGGAACACAAGATCAGACCTTTATGTTTGCAGTTTTCTCTGTTTCCTGAGTGCAGAAAGAATTGTTACTTGTTTCTGAAATGTCAAGTCTTCATGACTCAGTGTTCTGTGCTGTCACTGACCGCTGAGAGAACATACTAATATAACAGCGTCCTAGGAACATGTTGTCTTAACTAACCGAAATGATTATTTTAAGTATTTGAGGAGAAATCAAATAATGCCAGCTAAGTATGTAACCACACTCCAAAACTAGAAAACAAAATAAATAAGTGTGGGTGGGAACCATTAGCCCTCATTATAGCGAAACACTCTTTGCATACGTGTCACTGCCCCGCCAGGATTTGATTTCAGACAGATATTCTTCACGGACACACTGGTCTAACCCAAAGGCTGCGTAACAGTCAGAGCCAGGAGTCATGTCACCTTCACAGAGATGAGCCTCATGGATACACATTGATTGACCAGTTCATCTGTGGGTTCATTGGCTCCTTCCTGTTTTGTAAATGATTTCTGACTGGTTTCCTGACTGGTTCGTCTGGAAAATAGAGGCAATGCATAACTATATTGCAAAGTTGTCTGATGATGCTTAAAAACTGTGTCGAAAGTGAAAATGGCTGTCAGTTATCTAAGCCACGAAAGAAGTGTTTTCCTTTAATTTCACTTTGATCAATACTCAGGGTTGGTTTATTCTGTTTTCCATCTTGAAGAATTATGCCTGAAGATGTCATTCAACTGCATGGAAACATTTCAATGCCATCCTTCATTGTTTTGCATTAATTTTTTTCAGAAATATGTTTGCCAGAAATCTGTCCTGTGATTGAAAGGTGATTTTCTTTCTTGTCGCCACTGTCCCACATCTTATCATCTTTGACCCCAATACCTGTATGGTGGCTGTGTTGGGAAAAACAAGCCACATTTTATTGGGAAAATGAGATATTTTATTACTTACAGACTTTACAGTGTAGCAACGGAATATTATGGTAACTTCCAATAGTTTTATGCCTTTTCTTAGGAATACAAATTCTGTTGTTACTAATCAGAAAATCATCTAAGCTAAATGGTACTTGATATATTTTTGGTTTACGTAGCCTGATGTGATTGCCTGAAAGTAAGAAGAAATGTTTACTGCAATACCCTTGAAACCTCTATCTTATTTTCTAAAGTTAATAAATCACTTGAAATTTGTAATGGAAATATTAACTTTTTTTAACATATGTTTTAAGCAACTTCTTATTCCCTCAACGCACTTTGTGATAATTCCTTTTAATCAGATCTTGAAACTCTTGGCAAATCACAGTTGTTTCTGCAAGAAGCCAACAAAGGTGTGAAATGTATAAGAAAAATGAAAGTTCTGACCTGTCATGCCCCAGAGATGAGAGAGGATGTTCTTCCTCTAATTAAATGCATCTTCAGTCCATGTGATGTAAATCAATTAATATTTTTTTTCGCATTGACCAACTCCGCTCTTTTTGCATGCTAAGGAGGCTCTGACATCCCCAACTAATTAATTTTTCTGGTTTCCCCCCAAAGCTCATTTTTATTTCAACTTGCTATTGACCTCCCATTCTGAGCATCATGATCCTAGTGTCTTTATTCAAAATTAGTGTTGAAAAAAAAAGAGGACATCGGGAAAAAAGACTCATCAAGAAGACTAATTATTTAATACAACTGCAAAACATCAAAACTTATTACACAAGTGTAATGCATTAATTAATTTCTTCAGCAAATGAAGACCGTGTGTGGTGTTAAGTCCACCACTTCTGTTACAAGATATGAAGGTACAAAATAGAGCTGATGTACCTTATGAACTGATTCCATTTGAATCTATGTGTACATAGCATTTCTGGGGATCTTGGCCTAAAAATCATATTTGATGTAAACCAGTTCAAATTATTTACAGTAAAACTGTATCTAGATGCACCATGTCTGAATACATGCCCAGTTTCCCCAAAATGGTTTCTTACATTAAAACCATATATTATTTAAGCTGAAAAAATCTGACTTGCTGCATACTCAATTATAAGGTAATTTGTATCTACATTCACATCTACATGTAGAAGTTATGTGTGTCCATTTCTCCAGTGGGTCTTAGACTTGCACGTTGTAAAAATTTTTACCCTGACTATAGGGCTATCTAAATTTCCAGCATCTTCACTCCGTGCTTTCCCTTTTATTTGTGGGTTTTTTTCTGCTGCATGGTCCCCTGCTGGTGGGTCACACTCTCTTGCCTACTGGTTTATTTATCACCTGTGGCTGGAGTTGGCACCAGGCCTTCTTTCCTGTGACAGTCAGCAACTGGAGATATTCAGCCACAAAAGAGCCTTCTCTCAACCAAGCACTGTTTGTTTAAGCACTGAGAACAAAGTGTATGCTGGAAAAAAGACATTTCAAAACAACCAGCAGTGTAAACATATGTCTGTTTTACATAAACTCCTTGAGAAGATGTTACAGTCTGCTCAGCAGGCCTGGTTTTTTGGCCACCCTCAGGAGATCATTGAACATCACTCTGCTTTCCTGCTATTGAACAACCATTACTGAGCTCTGGAGACTGTGGTCTTTTTGAAACTGCCACAGCCTTGTAGATCTCTGAGTTTCCATTTCTAGCTTGTATAAACCATTTCCATTTACTGTCAGCAGCCCTCAAGCATTTGGGGAAAAAAAAATAGCTTAGACTGAGTTTTGAGCCTTTCTGCTTTGTTTTCATCTTTTCACTTCCTTCCCCTTCTTACCCATTTAGGAAGTTAAGACACTGGTGATTTAATCAAGGTTACTGGTAAACCTAGTCCAGGCTCTAATCTACCCTGCTCCCAGACTTTTTGAAAAATGAAAAAAATAAAAAAAAAAGCTGCATAAACGCACACATGCCCCAAAATTTTCTATTGACATACCCATGAGCTAAACAATTGTTATAGTCCACATAAGGCAGATATATCATACACCCTTGGATATTTTAAGCAGCAAAAAGTGCTTCTGGTAAGAAAACTGATTCTGATCTCTTGTCACACTGAGGAAACATTTTCTAGACCTTGCTGATTCCATTGGCCGTAGTCATGAGGGAGCATCTCTAGCACAGAATTCACATGTGAGCACCAATAAACACAATTAAAATCCCAGTCCAGATGACCTTAGGCCCTTCTTGCACTAAAATCCTCTAGGTTCAGTTGTTGAATCTGTAAAACCACTTGCATTCTTCATTACACCTGTTTTTCTTGAAAATATTTTTCAGCCCCAGATCTTATCACCTATAGTTTTATTTCTTCGACACTGAAATTAAAGATACTTTTTAGATCTCCAGGTAATTATTTTAAAAATAAAAAGACTTTTCTCCATGACATAATTACATGAGAAGTCAATCAGATATCCAGACCATTATACATTAATATTTATTGCATTTCATACATTTTTGTTAGCTTTTGTATAGAATTAACATAGCTGTACCAGCTTATCAGACAGAACTTAATTAAAAGTCTTACAGCTTTATCAACAAGCTTTTTCAACATGACCTTTTTCACAAAACTATGTAGAATTATAGTAATTAAATCAACATTCCACTATTGCTTACTAAATCTTCTATGAATTTTCCCCTTTTTTTTTTGACATGACATTTAGGTCAAAAAAACCAGTTCCAAGCATTCAGCTCAACACCTTTAGTTGCTTTTTATATTAGCACAGAATTCACATTCTTTCATTTTTACAAATTTTCTTTGTACTTTAGGAATTATTAGTAGTGAGAGAAGACCAAGGTTCCTCCCAGTTAACTCTTTTAATGTTTTGTGGGTTTGATTTTATTTAGTGCAAATCACTGTGCTGGTTGAAAAAATATTTATGTCCTTAGCAGATGTTGATTTATATATCCTTTGCTTACTAATAGAGCAGAAAGTAATGCATAATCTTCCTATAATGTGTTCCATTTCCATGCAAGCAGACAAAGAAGCAACATCAAAACTTCTTTTTATGCTACTAATGGTCTTCTATTACCATCTGAAAATGGACATTTCCTATTTCTATGACATCTTTAACTCTTGAAGGTCTTCCAAATTCCTTACTGTTAACCTAAGATACATCTAACAACAAAGATTTTTTTTCCTGTGGATTTATTTTGGGGCTTGGGTTTTGTTGTTGTTTTTTTTTTATTGCTTCCCCCTACTAAAAGAATAGTTAGAACAATACTTTGAAGGTCACTTGGTAAACATGATTTCCTTTCCATTTCATGTGAGCTTTACCACTGACCTGTGAGGTGATACTATGCTTTCTAGTGACTGTTCCATCATGTCACCTCTCCCAGGCTCTGGGGCAGCTTCACCTCAGGTCTGTGACTCATTCTGGTTATTTGACTCCATGGGTGCAATGAATTGGTTCAGCAAATGAAGAAACTACGCCATGAAATGTTTAGCATGGACAAGAGGGGCCATACTTGAAAATAACACTTGATTTACAACCTCTGTGAGTCACCAGAGATCTTCAAACAATGAAATAAAATTAAGGTCAAGCAGGCACCAAATTATTAACATTATATCAATGTAATAAATATTTTAATTTTATATAATAAACCTACTATAAATTACTTATTTCTAATACAGTAGTAAGAGAGAAGTAGAATTTTGTAAAATTTGTAGCTTTTTCCAAGTCAAACTGCAGCAGAAGATTCGGCACCTAAAACTTTATCTTGTCCAGCGTATTTCATTTGTCCCTTTTAACAGTCTGAAATACTGTGTACTGAACATAATAGCAGGGTACTTTGCATTGCTGTCTCAGGTAAGGTGATGCATTGGTTAATTAAGACTTCGCAGTCAGGCAACAACAACAGCTGAGCTCATGAAATTCTCATATAAATACAATTTATGTGAGTTCAGTGACTCTTTGCAGAATAATTTTCAAGCCTACCTATGACTCGTACCAGCCGCTGTTCTCAGAATGTAACAATATTTAAACGTAAGATCACGGAGAGTTAAACTAGGTAGCCCTGATTTTATGGATGTGTGATTTAGGTCCATATGACTTTGTGTGTTCCAACATAATCTGAGTGAATTGTTTTTCAGTGACCTTTGTCAGCTTGTTCTGGCTGAAACTGTGCCTCCTGGGAGTGATCAACCATGTCACCGAATGCCCCCCAGTCAGTCTGAAAAAAAGCTATTTGATAAGTGCTGAAACCACTTTCCTTCCATGCCTCCAAGGCCAAGAATGGAGGAAGGAAAAAAAAAAAGGACCCTAATACAAAATTAGCAGCTATGTACGATTCCCATCAAGATGGGGAAAGAAAGACATTGATTGAGACCATCTCCGGTTCATTAGCATTGTTTGTCTTTGAGAAAGTTCTTGTCAGTCTAACAGATGAAGAGATATTGCTGAATGTAGAGAAAATGAAGATTACTGTGGTAAAAATAGAAAAAAATAATGAAGGGCATGCTGTTAAAACTAATTACATTAAGATTGATATCACTTAGCAAAAGGATGTTACCTCATCTCCCAAAAATGCATGACTGCTCAGACACCATGAGCTATCTGCATTTTAGAAGCATTTCTAAATGTTGCACAAATGTTTGATTCCAGTATTCCATATTTTGGTAATCAAAACATATTAGCAATTTCTGTGTTGAAGTACTCATTCTGAACATGAGTGAGCCTCTAAAAGAAGATCTCCATAAGGTCCATTTTCATTGAATTTGCACTTGTGCTTTTGAACTTTTACAGAACCAAGCCTAGGTAAAAAGGAGACATGAATATTCAGTCTTTATACTTCTTGGTCTCTGGGGACTGTGGCTGCATAAGAAATACATTATGAATAAACAAGACCAATGGCAGTGCCCATTAAAAACCTGTCCATAGATAGAGGCTGTTTATTTTGGCTTATTGCTTATCCAAATGTCAATTTACTAGGCTGTAATTCCAAGTGTGAAATGATATAAGGCTGTCTTCATAAAGATGTTTTTTGGCTCTTGGAAGCAGCCATTATGTTGCAATTGTTTCCTAGATCAAAGGTGGGTGAAGGGCACTGTTCTGTCCTTGACAGTCAGTCCTATAACTTCTTAAAAAGTAAGTTCACTGGGTAGCCCAGTTCTCTGAGACAGGATCCTGACCTGTGGCAGGCAATAATGTCCAGGGTATGCAGCCTTTTGCCATGCTCAGAGAAGCGTGCCCACATTAGGCCTAGACATAAAAGTTTGAAAAATACACTGCCCTGAAGGAGGAGTTCTACTCCTGACTCTGCTGCCCCATTTACACCAAACTCTTCACTTTTGAGCATGAAAGGAGACACCCACCCTACAAAAGGCTGTAGTTGCATACTACACAAATGACAGCAGGAACACTGACCTTTGGAGATCTTGCCTGCCCTACTACTCCCATGAATGGCCACTTTTTTCCATCCATATCTTCTTGTGGCCACACTATCTGTTGTACAAATTGGATGTCTAAAATTATCTGTGTTTAAATAAACAAACAAAAAAAAACCCTCCAAAAGCAAACAAACAAACAAACAAACAGAAAAAAAAAGAGAGAGGGGGGTGTAGCAATTTTTTTTTTAATCACTACCAGGTCATCATTGTGAGTACAGGTTTTAATAAGAATCATGATTCATTCAGAGGTTGTATAAAAGCCCAGGCTTGCTAGAACTACTTCTCTGTTGAATATCCATACCCATAGGGGTACCAAACAAATCCTGCCCTGAGAGTTATGCAGTGCATAATCATACAAAGCAATGCATTATATGTAGATGTCCTTGTAGCTGTGTCCATATGTCCAGGTGATTACTGTGTGTAGTTTCCTTATCTGATGAGAGCCCATAGTCTTTTCTCATTATCTGCTCTCCAGACCCTTGACAGATGCAGAAGTTCATGGCCTAGCCAAGATTTATGGCTGATATTTATCCAAGTACATGCTAAATACACTGTTCTTCACTGGCAGCATGAAAGAATGCCTAACTGTAATTATCTCTGAGGCATGATCAAGATAGAAAAAAATCAATCATAAATTTATAAATCATGTGTTGGTAAGCGAAGAGCTTAGGCAGACACTTCTACACAAGCAATAAGTGAAATCTGCCAGTTAGATGGAGTTTTCCAAGTCAATGCATAAGAAGTACTATCATTCTCCTGGCAATAAAGCATAACAAAGATAATCAATGCTTAAACAAAAACACTCTACATAATACCTAAGACTCAAAAAATGCAAGAAGAAAGTCTGGTATCATTCTCCAAGCCCTTTGCCTACACTGCAAATTAGAAATGCATGCAATTCCTGCAGCCAGAAAACAGTTTAATTATGAGAGCTGAACACAAAATCTCCCATTGGTACAGATTGGCTTTGAAGTGTTGTCACATAAGGGAGGATTTTGAAAATACCCTTGACCAGTTTTGTTGGAAATATATCACACTTCTATTTGTGTCAGCCTTAACCATGTATCATGTCACTGCCTTTCATAACATTAGAGAACCTGATCACAGTTCCAGAGCATTAAACTAATCATGCATATTTTATGCAAACATTAACCTTTAGTGTTAATCCAACAGCATTAAACCAAATCTATAATGAACCATAAAGGTGGTTTATAACATACTGTGGTTGCCTTTTATGAGTATTTTCATTTCTCTCACCAAAGTATTTTAAACCTTGGAAAGAAATAGTACCCAGATTTTTACAATGGAGCTTTATGTAAATAATACTTGGCCCCTTTTCTGAAACAACTGAGTTATTATTTTACCTGCAAGCAAAGTAGATGGACTTTCAAAATAATTGATTCCAAAAACTTTAGTACCTCGTAAAAATGAACATTGTTAAGATCCTTTCTGTGAGCTTTTTACATGGGCAAATTTCCTGTTAAATTGAATGTTTAATCTGTCGTGTTGCAGTTCATTCTAATAAGAAAAACAGTTGTTCCTGTACAGACCCTTTCATGTTACACATCCCACAGCACTTCAGAAGATATGCACATCTCATATCAATTATGAAAGAAATAAATTAGTTGCATAAAACAGAAACATTAAACTGAAACTACTATGAAATGTCACAATAATATTATGGGGCTGATCAAACCATGAGAATTGTGGTTACCTAAGCAGCAAAATAATAATTAAATTTTCCATCAGTGTCCAGAACCTAAATTTCTACATCATTTGGCCTATAGACTTATATTGGAAAACAGCTAATAAACAATATTACTATGATAATTACTTTGAAACTTGCAAAATAAATTTAAACAATGACATCAATGGAAAGAGTCCAATACTGATATTTCAACTCGTTCTGCTTAGGCATTACCATGGCTTTCAGCACTGCAAGGTTGTAAGGAGCTCACAAGCATTTGTAGAAATTTCCTGAGAACTTCCTTGTTCCTAACTTACTAGTGGGAAAAGGAGAAAGACATACAATCCAAATCTTTTCTGGGTCAAACAGGAAGTCTGCAACCTAAAAATGACACATAAATCCCAGACTAGACGAGTGTTCATTTATTCTGTGATTTTCCACACGTATTAACAGTAAGGAGAGAATGGTGAGGGGGCAATGACACTTTAAGATATAAAAGACTGATCCCTCCCCTCCCAACAAAATGAATTGAATGAAACCTTCCTAGCAGCTTCATTTTCTTCAGGGTTGATTTTGGCTCAGTACTGTTAAAATAAATAAACAAGTCTCCAAAATTTCAATTATCAGAAACAAAGTCTAGAATCATGGAACACTTCTTATTATTTCTTCTGAAGTACAAAAAAACCCATAATTTGAAGAGCAGAAAACATATCAGTCACCTCAAGCAACACAAGAAAACCTTCACACTTCCATACCTGTCCAGACTGGGAAGAGCCATATCACTATACTGATAGTCAAACTGACATGGCAATGAGATGGTTTTCCTCTAAACAATGGCAAACCTAGGACACAGGTTGCGTCTTTTATATTCTCTACAATGCCTCTTTTACCCTCAAGTGATGCACTAACAAGTTTTCAAATGTTTTCTTTCTGTACCTTATTCATGATTTTCCGTTTCCCTCAAGACCCCTTCTGGCAATTGATGGTCGCATGCAATTTTGAGGTTAAGAAGTCTATTGCTTTATTTTTGGAAAAAGAAGAAGTTCCTAGGTAAAAAAGATTAATGTTGTGGTGAAATGAAGTAGCATGTCAAACATTTCTTAATATTTTGCTTCTATAACTAGCCACCATGTAAATAAATAATCTGTCTCTAGGATAAGAGCTCATGTTGTAAGGAGAAATGACATTTCCAAAAAAAGGAAAAAAAACAAAACAAGGCAGCAACTTGATAAGGATCTTCATGCAAGGCTGTAGCAAATAGCAGAGAGGGCAAGATTATTTCTGAGGGAAATTTCTTTCCTTTCACCACCTGGTTTCTTACCTCGTAAAGAAACTGTAAGTAATTTCCATGGTTAGCATACTGGAAATGTATCCTATAGATGTGGCTGGGTAATACTCGTTATTGCCGTAGTAGCAGAGGAAAAAAGTGTGACTAGGAGAGTTGGACTGATGGCTCGCTGCGTATAGTTTAATCACTCAAACATGCATAGAAAAACCATTCTTGTACAGTTATACCTTATCACATCTCTTAAATAATTTAGAAATACTTAGGCAACCTAGTATCTATGGCTACAGGATGACTGCAAAAAAAAAAAATGGAAAAGGAGTAGTGGACGATATGGCGTATTTTTGTTAAATGGTATCAAATGGTTAATTGTATTTAATTCTCAGATAAAGAAGATTCATGAGAAAGGCATGTGTGATATCCAACATCACGTGTAGGTAGCATGAACTCCTGCCTACCTGGAGAATCTCAGATTGGCAGCCAAACTCTTATACAGAGGTATTTCGTATTTTCAGAACATTCATCACAAGAACTCTTCAGGACGGCTTAGAATTAGGACCAAGGACCAGTTGCAGGGAAAAGGGTTGGTTTTTTTCAGATTGTTGTTTATGCTTTGCACTTCTAAGTGCTTACCTTCATTTGTGTTTGACGCACTGCTTTAGCTGTTCTTTGACTTCAAGCTGCAGCCCTGTCCCAGTTCCCTTGGTCTTTCCTTCAGCACATTTCAACCTGTTGCCTAAATCCTCCTCTGCTGGGATGTTTCAGTCTCCTCACCTCCTTGGAGATGCTCTTTTCCTGTTGTAAGCAGCTTTCCTGGACTCAATGATAAATTCTAAATTACAAAAATTTTACTTTAGGGGTGAATTATTGGTTTGAAATAAAACTGGGCTCAGTATGAGATTTTCAAAGTAAACACTCTATTTGAGTAACATAAGATTTATAGCAATATTGGATATTATTAAATATCTTGCTGACACCATAATTTAGCAATTTGGAATATCCATAATGTAAATCAGCACTCTGATTTATGATCAAATTGGCTCAAGAACCTAATTTTTTGGTCCTCAAAGGTGAGATGCAGTAGGCAATATGGAATGAGACTGTGTGAAGATGACACCAAAATTCTGTGTCTGACCCACAACTGCCTAATTTCTCACATCTCAAAATAGAGCTCAAAATAGAAGATCTCAAAGCAAAGTGAGCTTACGGTGCAAATTTAGAGACAAAATTATTCAAAAGTTATTATTAATTGTGAAATACAAGTAATGAGTAATGATTGCCAAACATCACTTAAATTCATAACCATTAATGTTTCCTATTTACTAATTTGCAAAGACACAAACAGTTAATCTGATGGTCTAGAAAGATAGAAGCAACAACCAAGATTTAGGTGAATTTTTTTGATTAAAGTGATGATCCTGCAGATAAACAGGTGACTATATAAATTCATAACAGACTCTAGCTTGGCACATTCTGTCTTTGGACTGCTGTGTACATGGTGTTTGAGCCACTGAAGGCAAAACAAATAATCATAGCAATAACATCCTCTCCACAGGAGGTGATGAAAGTCAGTCAGGGCTTTCCACAGAAGCAAAAAATGCACAAAATCAAGGTGCAACCAGAGATTCTTGAGAAAAAACTCTGAATTTTATAGGCTAAATGATGGTCACCTTGTGTCCCTTGAAGAAAAGACAAGACTTTTGTTCATTGTGTAAAATGAACACTTTTATTGTGGATATTTGATAGCTGTGTGCTTAGGGCACTGTAACAAATTGAGAACACTTAAAAACATGGAAGCTCATAAAAGGAAATAGATTGAACTTTTCAAAACTTGGCAAAATTGTAATCAGAGGCAGGATAGAGGGGGGATTTTCTTTAGAGGTAAATGTCTGTGTTCCCTCTACACTCACTGAAGACTAAACATGAGTGACTTTATTCAAAAGTTTAAAACCAGTATTTAATGATAATTGCACAAAATTCCTATTTCTCTCAATTGGCTATGGACATTTTGATTATAAATATCTAAAGAGTGGTAAAAGTGTGACCACCCATAGCTTTCTTATATACATATATATGTATGAAAAATAAAGAGTCTGAAATACAATTAATGCTGTAAGGCTGCGAGGTCAAGGCAAATATAGTCTCATTAATATTAATATATACATTGTTCTGTCACACTTAATAACCTATGTCTTGCTCTCATTATGAATTTTGTATGTGGGTGAAATGGCAATAAACCAAGTTAAAATTTGAGAATCTGTATATTCATTGCAAATACTGATCTCTATGAGCACAGCATGCTACTTTTCAACCTTCAGCATTTGAACATTTGAAAGGCAATTACACACAGGAAACTGGGGATTTCAATACGAGGTCAGACTGCTAATCAGCTTCTACTTTGAGACCTGAATCCTTTTCCAAGCTGGTTTTATTTCATTCAGAAATCAACTGTGAGAAGTCCAGACAGGTGTGTCAACACTTCTAAAATTATTTTTTTTGTATTGTCACCTGCTGACTGAATCACTCAATTTTCCACTTTACTTTTGTGGGGTCTAGAATCCTCTTGAACTTATCTAATTGACAAAGTAGTCTCAATTAAAATTTCACGATATCTTCTTGGAAATCATTGAAAATTAAATAACAGCTTGCCTTCTGTGTAAGTAAAACCATTTTTTTCCCTCTTCTCTGACTCCAAGCAAGCAGTCCTGGGCTTGGAATCTGTGAATGCTGTTTGAATAGAGAACAAACAGTTGACTCCAGCTCCCAGAGTTTTCTATCTTAATATAAGACAAAGCAAGTGAGTATTGGTAAGAGAAAAAAGAATGAGGATGGAAAATTATTCAGATTACTGATGGTGATCTTAACATATCTATAAAGAATGGTTTTGTGGGATGTTGAAGACTCAGTTTTTCAGGTGATAACGGGAAACTCCTCTCTGGATTTAGGAGAAAGCAGCATTAAACAACACACGAAGATGGAGAACATTGTTTCAAAGATTTATCAGAATTGTTGAAGGAGGCTGGCACCACAGTCCATCCAAATGACTGAGAAATGATAGGCGGAGTAGAAACCGTCCATGAAGGACCATTACTTGTGCTTAATGGGCCAGATAGTAGAGCCAGTGGAAGGAGGAAATGGGATAGGCTACAGGAGCAATGCTCACAGCAAAACTCTGAATTGGTATTACCAGGCAAGTCCGAATTTGTTAATCCCAAAAGAAAAAGGATTTATAGCAAGACAGGAGAGGATAAAAGACTGTTAGGATTTACTGTGAGCCTTACCTCAGAAGCTATGAAGTAGAAATTGGCAAGTTGGAGACAGAACCTGAGAAATGAAACAAGGCAGGAGGTCCAGCAGGTGACATGCATGGGAGTGGCCATCAGGACGACCCTGCTGTCCACGGAGACCAGCAAAGTATGCAAGAGAGAAAATCCTGAAGGGAGTCTTAGCAATGGACAGCAAGGCCTATACTTAACAATACCAAATGGGACTCAAGGGCAGGATATTCTCAGGACTGGTCAGAGGACAGTTAAAACACAAGAAAACAGGACTGAAAGAGAAGTGTAGGTCCATGGATTTTATCCTAGAGGTGGCCATTGAATACTAATACTTCATGTTTATCATTTAATCTGATCATAGCTCACAAGAAAATTTTAACTTTCATCCCTTTACTACTTTTTCTCTCCAGATCTTCTAGTCTGGATTTTATTCAATATCTAAATAAATTAATCTTCTTCATGTGCAAGGAGATGCTTGTCATCCAGGAGGAACAGTCTTAAAGTGTGTTGAGAAACACTTGTTCAGCACAGCTTATGGTACAGTGTGGCTTCCATATCCCACAGTAATCAGCTGAGGCAGCCTGAATGTTTAGCAGGAATTGCTATTGAACGGCTCATGAAGGGTATGCAGATCAGGAATTAACTGCAGAAATTATTCAGCAAGTAATTTTGAATAATACTAAATGGTAGAAAAGAGTAAACTGTTTGCAGGCAATTTGCAGAAGGAAAAGTGAGAAAAATTCAAAGAATTAATTATTCATCCAGTTCTGGAAGACTGGGTCTGCATTAACCCTCTCGTCGCCTTTCTGGTTTTCAGAGTGATTTCCCAGGGTTTTAAAGACAGAGGGGTTTGATTATGATTGTGTGATTCACACATATAGGGGAAACTTGAACCAATAGGCAGTTCATTGTTCTTCCTTGTAGTGTAAAGGAACATGTTTCCTTGCAGAGAAGTCATTTTCCCAGCTCAGGTAAAATTGGTTTGAGCTGTGGTGGCATTGCCCTCCTGACCCCACAGCTGAGTGGATGGATCTGCAGACAGAGGGGCAGATCTGGTCTCCTGGAAGCAGAATGATTTTAAAGTAAATACAGAAAGAAAGCCTCAATTTCTACTCTTTCACACTCAGACAGGCAATTGGGCTTCAAAACACTTTTTTTTCCTAAAGAATAAATTGTTTGGATCACTTATTTAATAAATGAAACTGCTTTTGTATCCTAACTGTCTTGGTATTTACTGCCTTAAAATGCTCCTTGACACTTCCTTATTTTATTGAACCTAGGAAAGGATGATGACACAGGGCATAAACCTGAGATTTTGAGATACCATAAAAAAATTGACAACTGGGGTTTTTTTTCCAAGAAATATTTTGTGTCTCTTCTTTCTTAATTGATATGGACTTTTTATCAAAATAATAAATAAATTCTGCTTTTTATAAAGAGATTTTAGACAGATGTGTTGATGAAATATACAGCATTTATCCAGGGTAATTAAAATGACTAAGCATGAAAGGACAACTCCTTATTTTAGTATCACATGTAGAAATATTATTTCTTTGCTTAGTGATCAGTATAACACATGATGAAATTTGGTTTTTTCTTCCCTCTTCCTCTTTTTAAAATGCATTCAGGGATTGAATAAAGCAGAGGACTCTCAATGATACAAATGAAGCTACATAAACCTGAGCTCCAAAAATACTCTGGTCTTCATAGGCCATATTTTAGTGCCCACTGTGTAAACTAAAGTCAAGACATCAGAAACATCCTTGCCTGCCCTTATTTTCCAATCAAGAAAAAAGAATTCATGTAGTTCATACTTGGGGACTGAGGCTGCAAGGACATGTGAAATTGTTAGAAATGAAAAAACACTGAGAAAATGAAAATTCAGTTATAAAGTATTGTTGCAGTGAAGAAAAGAAAGGTAAGAAAGTTGGGGGAACTTTTGCCCTTGGAGCAGATGAGATTCTAACAGAGATTATTCTGTCTGCCTGACCCAGAACAAAACACTATGGTTGTATCTACTTAGGTAAAGAAGTAACATACGTGCATCCAAGCAAAATCACACCAGGATTTATGAAGTCTGTACCTGAGCTTCCTAACTGAAGTGCAGCATCTCCCAAAAGCAGATAGCATGTCTCTGAGTCAGGTTTGGTGACACATTAGATTCAGAGATGCTATACAGGAAGGCAGATGGAGGTTCTCTGCATCAACAGTCCAGGTTCATCTGCAACTGAGACAGCCTTACCATGAATAATTGATGGTCAACTCTATCTGAATTTGAGGCTGCAATAAGAAACAGTAACATGTTTCATGGTAAAGGACACAAATCAGACGCTAAATTTTACACAGCCTACTATACAAGGTCTCTGTATTATGGTACATGTGTAGGTTAATGGACAAGCACAGAGAAAAATTACTTGCCTTCACTTTTCAAAGCAGTCAGAGGAGCCTTGCAAACAGTGAGCTGTGATGAACCACACTGCAGTGCTGTATCTTTGCAAAACAGACAGCATTCAGACTGAAAAAAATAAGATCCTTTCCAAAGTGATTTTCAAAGCAGTTACTCTTCCTAAGTTACCCACATTCCAAAACAGATTGCTCAGTGCTGAGAATTTTGTTTAGTGGATTCCTTCTACTCCTGGTGCAACTGCGCAGCGCAGGAGGTGTGTCAATGGTTTCACTGCTTCACCACAGGCCCTCATTGCCACTTGCTGCTGAAGAACTGCTCAGGTCAGCCTAAAGTTCATGTGCTAGTAGAACCCAATAAGCAGCAAAACTGCTAAGAAAACAAAAATGTGGGAATTTTCGTCTTTTAGATTCCCACTCTGACTCCAACCACACGGCCACACAAGCACTTGCACCACTCGAAAGGATGACGCAGTTTAGGGTCTACAAATTGTCTGAGGTAACCAGGAGGAACATCTGGGCTTTCTCAGGCTGGCATTGGCAGAGAAAAATGTTACTTAGCCTTGGAGAAGATTCTTCTTGACCAAATAACCAGTCTCTATTGGACCTGTAAGGGAATTGATGTTTTTTTCCTGGCAAGTAAATCCTGATAGCAGGGAGAGGTTCCCCTCTATTAGTGGAAAGCTATATTGAGTATTTACATTATTAGGGATAAAGCACAACAGACAACGTAAGACCAGAATCAGACCCTTCTCATTTTAGTGGTGATTTGGCAGATGCATTCTGAGGACATAATTAACATCAATCTTTTACCAAATGAAAACCAAAAAAAATGAAGTGTAAGTTTTATGGAATGTGTCTGTAAAGAGGAAGCATTGCTGCTAAGATCAAAATTTTCTTCACATCAGGCTTTTCTTAGGGAGAAAAAAAAAAAGGGAAAACAGTAGAGAAATATTTTTTTTTAGTCATGAATGCAAACCCAATTTCCATCAGCATCCAAACTAATATCTCTCTTAATTACCTTTTTCTTTTCAGGTTCATACCAAAAATCATCTTCTGCATATGGTTGGAGTCTCTGGTTTTCATGCACGTTTCCCTGCTTATACCACGCTCACAGACAGCAGCAATCTAAAACCAGCACTTTGCTTTGCTTGCAGTCCCACCACAGCAGAGCTGGCAGAAGTCAGGGCTCCTGAGCATATTCATGGTTTAAGACACTGTTGTGCTGTTTCAGTTACTCCAAGAGAGAGGATCAGTTATTTGCTCTTTCATTCAGCCTCAGAGGACTAAAATGTTGTGCCCACCACTTTTAAGGAGCTTTATTGTATCTCCAGGCCTAACAATATTAATTGCCTATTACAACTCTTCTGTAAAAGAGTAAATCACATGCTGCAAAGGCCATAATAAGGAAGGATTACATTCTGGTTTGCCACTTCATTTTAGAGCTGCCAAAATCATACATGCATATTTTAAAGTTCTGGTAAACTGTGTGCATAGATACATTTATTTAAATGACTAATTATCTAACTGTGAACATACATCATATATTTTAGGGTCTCTACCTGCCAGTGAACCTCAAACAGAGATGTACATGATTCGAAAGGTTTGGGTTTCATTTGTTCCTAAAAGAAACAGTAAAACTGTTTCAATAGGATTTTGTAATTCTTATTCTGTGTAATATACTATAAAGCTCTATAAATCTGATTCAACCTGTGCTAATGTTATTGGCAAAACTCACATTGATTCAAAAGACTCTGACAAAGTCATTCTGAGAGTAAAAGTAACAGGTGAAGAGCAGGAGTATTAACATCATTTTCTTTGTAAGTACTTCTCATCTTTTTTATTTACATAAAAAGTTAACATTTCCATTCTCATAAATAATTTAAATACCATCACAACAGCCATGGGTTTTACAGCAGCCTCCAAACATATCTCTGTATGTGAAGTTGCTCCTCCATGGGGAGATTATAATTTTCTAAGGAAATGTCTCCCCTGACTCTCTTTACTGAAATGAATTGGTCTTGCTGTTTTAGCAGTGACCAAAAAATGATAGCATCTGTCAGTCTTCATGAAAATCTCTGTGTTTTGGATCCCACTAACAGTAAACAATTTTCTGAGAAAAGCCACTGTGGGATTCACAGCAGGGTTTGACAGCCACTTGTCTTTCAAGAGACTTCCCACTATTGAAGTTAACAGTATCAATGCCCACAGAATATAAACATATCCCATTAAAGAAGCCTCAGACATCTGGGTTTATTTCATCAGAAGGGCCTTCAGAATGAACTTCTCTATTTATTTATAAGTGCCTGTCTGCTTTAAAACAATATGTTGGCTCTGCTGATTATTCTCTTCATGTGCCACTTTCTTCTAAATTATGTAATAATCCAAGGGGATAAAAATGCATACTTGCTTTTTTATTGATTTCACCTTCAAATTATTTTAAAGTGTGAATTATAACATTATATCTTCTAAATAACAAAGTACTAACAAGCCATTAATTACCTGCTACAACTCAATACATCATTAAAATGAGCCATTTTAATGACATGATACAGTGCAATTATTATTATTTTGTTGCTATTATGATTACATAAACCTACATTAAAACCCTGGATCCAAATAAACTTCAGATCGCTCCATTCCTTTTACAGTGTTTACCTAGTTCTACATTTCCTATCTTTCTTTGTTCATTAACACACCAAATGTTTATTTTGTTTCATTTTTTGCAGAGCAAGGTTACCTACAGGATTTAGACAGACTGGTGTGCCAAGTCCTGGATACGTTTGCAAGGGATTTACAAGAACATGAGCAGTTTTCATCAAATGTACATGAGATTTTAGAGCTTAATTTTGTGACACAAAATCAAGAATTTCAAACGTGGTAAAGGACACCTGATTCCCTAGAACAGAAAGCTTATAGACATCAAAAGAATGTCAGGAAATTTAAATAGCTTGCTCTCAAAACATTGGATATTACCTGCCCCCCTTACTTAGGCAGTCATAGTATCGATGAACACCAGACGAAGAACTTCTACAGAAACAACTAGAGAAGATCAGGGTAGAATTATGCTAATTTTTTGAAAAAAAAAATGAGGAGCCAGGAAAGCACAAGAAAATGTTGGGAGCAGAGATAAGAACCAAATGATAAAGCAGAGCAAAAGGTGATCATCATTTGTCATTTCTGTTGTAAGAAGTGATACACCAAAGTGTTTTGATGTCCAGACTGAGGTTTAGAGAGAAAAAAAAGAGTCTCCCAAATGCTCTCCCTGCTCTTTTTCTCCCCGTGGCACCCAGCAAACACAGTGGAAATGAGGCAGCTGCAACAGAAGAGGCTGAACCAGAGAAGGCAAGTGCCTGATCCCAGGGTTTTACATCCCAGTGGAGTGAGTAGCCATTTGTATCTTGTGGGATTGGTCCAGTCATTCATTCTTCCATGGATTTTGTAGAAAACAAAAAATCTTTTTTCTTCTGTTTTTCTTCTAAGGGAATTGTTTTGTTTAGCCAGCCACAATAAGCAACAGAGAGAAGCCTGAAGCAGGAGGTGAGCATTTAGCAAACATGTATCACAATTTTTTTAATCTTTTTCCAAACCTTTAAGTGGATCAGGTGAATTAGCTCTGAACAGCATCCTCAGTTTAATAAGGTAACATTTCACTAACACTGTAAAATATACATAAAATAGCTCAAATATTTAATCATTGATAAAGAGAATGAAATTATTCACTTATACAGGGCTCTCTCAGTAATTTATCATCAAATATCTAGACTGTCCCCTTCCATTTGAATATACTACCATGTTTCCAGAGCAGTAGGCAATAGTCATTAGAATTTAACTGAGTTTTCCAAAGGGAAACATTTATTTCACTCAAAGAATTTGTTACTACATTTACCATAAGAGGTTTCCATCTAGTCTGTATTTTGAACTAAGCAGCTTTGCAACATCTCATCAATTCAAACCACATTTTTTCAGAGAACCCACTGAACATGGCATTTTTAGCCTTTATAAGGGAAATAAAAGACCCAGTCAAGGGACTTCACAGAGATAGAGAGTGATTAGAGGGACAACTTAATTCAAATACATGGGGAAAACAGCTCTGTAGCCTACAGATTCATTTTAAGGAAGAAGACTCTTCATGTTTTACATCGTACTAAATGCAGTTCACTGCACTAGAGAAAACAGAATTTCTGCACGAAGCATCTATAGAGATTAAAGACTGCTGGTTTACTATTTGTATCCATCAAGACTAAAAAAACATGATAGTTCCTTTGGATGATAATTTTAGCCACAAACTTGTGCAGAACAATTTCAATAAAAAAGGATCTAAGATTCTAACTTAAAACCAGCAGACATGCCTGTGGTAGAAAATTCAGGAACAAGGAGGCAGGAAAGAGAAACGATTCTGCAGACACCAGGGTAAGGTGCAGAAGGAGGGTGAGGAGGTACCCCAGGCATTGGGGCAGAGAGTTCCCCCTCAGCCCATGGTGCAGTTCATGGTGAGACTCATGGTGGAGAAGTTCATGAAGGACTATCTCCAGTGGGAGGAACCCCACGCTGGAGCAGAGCTAAAGTGTGAGAAGTCCTTCCCCTGAGGCAGAAGGAATGGCAGAGACAGCGTGTGATGAACTGACCACTCCCTGTCCCCATGTGCCTCTGCGGGGGAAGACGTAGAGAAAATCATGAGCGAAGTTGGGCCTGGGAAGAAGGGAGTGAGAGGAAGGTGTTTTAAGATTTGTTTATTTCTCATTATCCTACTCTGCTTTGGTTGGTATAAATTAAAATATTTTCCACCAAGTTGTCTGGTTTACCTATGACAGTAATTGGTGAGTGATTTCTCCCTGTCCTTATCTTGACCCATGAGTATTTCATTATTTTCTCTCCCCTGTCTCTCTGAGGAGGAGACTGACAAAGGGGCTTTGGTGGACACCTGGCATGCAGCCAGGGTCAGCCCACCACAAAGTGATAAATACCAGATATTTCTTTCAATCCTTCCAGAATGTTTTCCCTTTAGTGCTAGGAGTGCACACAGAATAAAATAAAAAGGATTGGATCTACATTGCTGTAACATCCCCCAGACTAACTTTGGAAGGTGGAAATCATCCAAGCCTCTCTTCAGTTTGCAGATTAACAGTATAGGCAAGTTTAATTAATACAGTTATATTATCTCACCAATGCCAATTATCTTTTTAATGTCTGAGAAGATGAAATTGGCTTGATGGGTTATCTCAGAGCATGTGTTTTCTGAGGCTCATATTATTTAATTGGTTTCATACCAGCCTGTTACTACAACCACAGACATGTTGCCTCCTCCAGATGGCCCTCAGGACAGCATGTGCAAGGGAACAAAGGCAGTCCATCAGGAGGAGAAATGTTCATGGGACACACCTGCAAGCTCTGCTTGTTGGGAATCACACCCACCCCGAGGCTGGGGGTAGTGTAAAGCAAACAGATTCCATTTCAGTCCCAGGACAAAATATAAGCTAAAGACAGTAAAAAGACCTCACATGCTGTCACTGGATCTGGCCTATAGACTGCAAAATCTGTTCCTTATCTACAGGACAGAATACTGCTTTTATGCCTGATAAAGCTTCAGGCATTAATGCACAGCAATCATCAGTCATCACCATCAATCAGTCATTTAAATGGTACACAAGAATTTGGTTAATACTTTTGTACTTGAGTGATTTTATTCATACACAAGTGCCCTTGCAATCAGATCTGAGGCATCTTTTGTGACAGCAAGTATGACACTTCTTTTCAGACAGATGTTCCACATTTTGAACAGAAGACGTGCATTTCTCAGTCTGAGGGGGAAAGGGAGCCATTTAATGGTTACATGAAAATAAAATATCAAGTGGTGTTCTCATATCTTTGTAAGGCTCAGTGGAACAGCTGGAACTCAGAAGAAAGCTAACCATTCATCAAGAATTTCAGTGAGAAACTGGAGACAAGTAGTTTGAGACATCTACTCTTTCTTTACTATTCTGAATACTCAATACTCCTGGGTTTTGTACTACTCTGTTTCTAGCAGTGCAGGAAATTATTTGTTCTTGTTAGAAGGGTTTCTCTTCCCTCTTGGCAGGAGCCAAGACAGCATCAAGAGTAGAAGCAAGATAACTTTCCTATTTTTTGTGCTTGATACTGATTACCTGGGGAAAGGCAGAATTGCAAGGAAATCCCCTGTCTACCCAGCAGCCTTTACCTTAGAGGTGTTTGGGGCAGAGCTGGGCAGCTTGTTTGCCAGAAAAAAAAATATCTTGAGTGAGCAAATAGGAACAGTTTAAACAGCTGAACATCAGCATCCCAACAAGACATCTAGAAAAATATCATGCTCCCTGCTTACTCTACCATGTCAAATTTCACCTCTGAATCTGAGGTCACTTCTTGCTTTTCCAGCAGAGAGTATCACAAGGCTCCATTCTAGAGGACAAGTCCTGCAGATGCTGGGTGAAGGTGAGATCTCCACCTGTAGGCTGGAGTCAAACAGAAGTAGCACGACAGCAGCTATCTATAAATACAGAGAGGATTGGAACTTGCTGACTTTGAGTTTATTTTCAGGACTGTTCTCCTACACAAAGAGTTTAGGCTGTACCTTTGTACACTTCTGGCTGTGCCAAAGGATGAGAAGTGCTGATTTAGCCTTCTGCATAAGGAAAGCTGCTCTCAGTCTGGCCCAAGTGAGGCCATGTCCAGAGACTCGGGCATTGTGACCTTCCCCCTCAAATCACTGGGGATGGCAGGAATATAATATCTAGCAATATCTTAATTACATACTATTCTAATTTGCAGCAGAACTACTATATGTGTATATTCTTTTATGACTTTCAACTGTTCCTCAAAGCAGTTAGTGTTAAAGTTCCTTTTAACCTTGTATTTTTCCTCAGATGGGAAAACTTGCAAAGGTGAAGACACAGAATCAATGTTACAACTTGAAGACAAAGTTGGTTTCTGGTAGAATGCTTTTGGCTCAGGATATTAGCAGTGTTATAAGAAATATGGACGGGGAAGGAGTGGATACATTACCAAATCTTGCATGTTCAGCAAGGAGCTGGAGTTTCCCTCTCACTCTGCAGTTAAAGCAAGTTTCTGCAGCAGGGTCCTTTCCTGGCACCACACACACACGTCTTACCTCTTGTCTGAGGGTGGAGAAGGGACCAAAGCCACCATGTGCCATATGTTTCAAAATCTCATCATTCTGAGTGCAGTATATTATTTCTGTGATTCCTACTTATGAGACAAAGAAGGGAAAAATGCAGAAGGTGCCCTTGTTAAACAGGGAGAGTAGAGAAGCCTAAGAATTTGTCTAAAGTAACGTGTAATTTGAAAAGCTTGATTTACATCAGCAAGTGAAGCTGGATTTGGGGTATTGTCAGCCTTTTGCAGAAAGGTGAGGGAGACATTTCTAGCTTTTAAAAGAATTCAAAAGATGTAACTGAAATGCATAAAAACACAATTATTGAACATGAAGATTTTTGTACTTAACCTATTATTTTATTTTTATGCAACAATATATTCTCTGTGTATAGCATACATACCTATCTATCCATTTCTCTTTCTTACCCATCATATTAGGTATTTAATTTTATAAAACTATCATAAAGCACCAAGTAATTCCTAGCCTGCATTTAAAATCTCAGGGAAAAAATAAAAATAGATACTGGAACACATAGCATCTTTTTAATGTTTGTATGTTACCTATCCATAAATAAAAACAGTAAGTTTTGCCCATAGCCATTATTGCATCCTCTCCATATAATTAACTAGAGATTTGATACAATTTTGAGACAAAAATTAACTTGCTCAGTGTTATTTATTACTACTATTCATACCTTTATTATACTCATCTTCTAAATTTTTGAGAACAGCAAGTGAAGATCTGAATATCAGATGACAGAAATTGATTTCTGTTTATCTCTAAAAATGACAATAAAATCTACCATAATAAATGGCCTATGTAGATTTGATATTTTAAACTTCGGATGGTTGCATGATTTTAATCATCAACAAGATAACCTCAGTGTATTTTACAGTAATTAGAAATACTAATGCAAGGGAAAAGGAGATGAAAACTAGTTATTTTTCAGAGTAACCCTACAGCAATACAAAAAGGAGGGTAGAGCAGGTTCCAAAGATTTCTACAGAAAAGAATTTATGAAAAAATATTTTATAAATTATACTTTCTCAAGTAACAGCTGAGTAACTACAAGGGTTTTTCTTTCCACCTGGAAAATAGGGAGCAAAAGACAGTTGGAAATGCACAGAATATTAGGACTTTGGAAAAAAATAACTCTCAAGAGATGATTCATGTCCTGCTCCTCCTGCAGCGTCAGAGGAAGTGTACCCACTCCTTTTCTTTTTATCTTTTTTTTTTTCAGATGCAGGAAGCATACCCTAAACAAAACAGTAGGAAAGATTTCAGGAACAAAATGTCGTCTGGTTATATGAGCAGAGTTCCAGTGTTTTAAGAAAGAAAAAGAGCAATTTTACTCCAATAATGACAAGTCTACTTAATTTTAATCTCATTCACAGAAATTATGACAAAAGTGAGCTAAATAATTTGGTGCAATTTATTTTCACTTTGTCAGGCTAGATCCTGCTAGTGTGTAGCTATTAAAAGTAGTCAAGCTGAAAATCCACAACTTCTCTATGTGAGCACGGAACAGTGAATGGGCAATCGTTGTGGGGAAAGAGAATAAGATTTCTCATAAAAGAAGTGTGGAGATCAATTCACGGATTTCACAATGAAGCTGTGTTCTGTGTGAATTGGCACAAGATGCCCCATGTGGAGTGACTTCTCAGGGCTTTCCGAATGATGCTAGCGCCTTATATGAAATAAAACTGGATTAATGTTTCTACTTTAAAGAAGGTCTCTAGCAAAACCAATCAAAAGGTCAAACTCAGAACAAGCTACTGGAGAAACCACATGTAAGAGAGCTCCTGGAATTCTGTTGCTCAGTTTGCTTGCTTTTTTATTGGGTTTCTTTTTAGTAGTAGTTACTGCTTTTACAACTAGCCTTTGGATGACAGTTTTAGCCACGAACTTATGCGGAACAATTTCAATAAAAAAGGATCTAAGATTCTAACTTAAAACCAGCAGATATGCTTGTGGTAGAAAATTCAGGAGTAGGGAGGCAGGAAACAGAAGCAGTTCAGCAGTAGTTACTTACTTACTAACTTAAAGTAGCTACTGCTTTAACTACTAGCCTTTCATTTGTCTCAGACTAGATAATTACTGTCTAAAACTAACCAGCCTTCTTTACACTACCAGCAGCATAACATGTATTTCAAAGTGCAAAAAGCCCTGAGGCACAAACTGTTTGGGAGCAGAGGGAGCCAGGAGTACCACAAAAAGGACAACTCTTACAGGATCCTATCCCTCCACTGCAGGAATCTCTGGGAAGGTGCACCTCTAGGTACTAGTGCCAGCCTCAGCAAGAGGTGGGTATTACCTAGAATACAGGCACTGCAGCCAGTCATATGCTATGCCTGTTATATTTGGACATCTCTCGAGCCAAACATTAACATTCCTTGGTGTGCAGACTGTAAGGGACAGTGCAGTGGCTGTTTCTGTCCAGAAAGAGATCAGTGTGTTCCATTATCCTGCACCCAAGAGTGTCCAAAAAACGAATGCTGAGAGAGGAATATGAAAGGATACAGGTGTATGGTGATATTTCACCAGTATGCTCATCCATTTTGCACTGACCCATGCTGTAGGGGTTCCCTGTGAGTACTCTGCAGGGTAAGATCAGTCTCACCTCTCCACAGAGTTCTCTACCTGAGGTTCTCCTGACCTATTTCAGACATTTATTTTAGGATGAGATGAACTGAGCCCTCACTGGCCTATTTCTCTCCATCAGTTGTGAAAGGGATTAAGACGATTGGCTCAGATGGCATTTGATTAGATGTCACAATCCACTGTGCTTAATAACCCTACGGTTATAAGGTTATGTCTTTCTCAATTCAGGCAAAACTATAGTTTCCACAATTTCCATAGCAAAAAATTTCACAGTTTAATGAAAGACTGTGTAATAAGAGACTTCCTTTTACTTGTTTATCAGTTTGCCTCAGGTAGAGGAGAACAACAAGAAAATGAGATAATATTAAATGATAATGACTTCAGCATAGCAATAATCAGCTCATCAAGGGTTTTAGTCATCCTAGAAAAAATTTTGAAGTTTCTTGTAATAAGCCAGTGACATATAAACTGAAGAGCCATAGGAGAGATTAAACTGAAAGATAAATGCTAATTGAATGGTAATTATCCATGTTATTTTTATTCTATACATTACTAATTATTATTATGCAACAACTTATTTTTAACCATTTCCACCTAGGCAGAACGGCTGCTTCAAGGATTTCATCCTTAAATGCAAAATAACAATTTTTAAAATTTTAACCGGTGGGTTTCTTTTTTCTTGTGCCTCCCTTATTTATGGAACAAAAAAAATATTTTAATACCTCTACAAACTTGTAAACAAATACCCAAAGTACATAGTGGGCATAAAGAAAAGAGACTGCCAGGGAAATAGGATAAATACGACCAGTATGCTTCCACATCATCTTTATTAGGTAATGATACCACATATTTGAACGGCTGTATGAAATGGATGAAACATGGGAGGAGTTTAAGCATTGTGAATGACTATGGGCAGCTTGTACCATAGTCAGAGAGCCATTTAGTAGTGAGCATAGGAAGAGCTGAAATTGAGATTTAGAAAGATTAACCTCCTTGTGTTTATTTTTTTGTCTCTGGATGGAAGAAGGAGATGTTATTGCACTGTTTTATTTCTTTTCACATATCCTACTCTGTGTGATTTATTTAGTTGAGTGCACTAATTGTCATATTGACCTGTATCATTTCACAGTTTCTTGAGACATGGGCTGTCGCCATATGAGTTAATTTTGATACAGGCTCAGACCCATGGCTCAGCTGATTTTACCAATAGGAATTTCATGTAAAATTCAACAAACTTTGTTCTATTTCACACTGTAAATATGGATCTGTTTTTCTTATAACCACATCTTTTTTACCCATTTGGGTCGTAGTAGACTAATTGTTTTACTAGGTAAACAAAATGTAGAGTGAAAATGATAGCCTTCTGTTGTGACACACTGCCAATCCTGTCATCTACATTAACCATTACCCACAAAAAAAGCCTCTTTTATTTTTGTAGTAGCTTTCACACTTTGTGCTTTAACATGTGTCTTCCTTACCCAGCTTGCCAGCTGTCTGTTCTATCTCAAGTGCTCACTCACTTCACTGTAGCCCTGGAATCAGCTGGGGTAAATAACAACTGTTTGGGGACAATGGGAATTGCCTGTATGGTTTGTTCTTTGGTTTGTTCTTTAACATCTTCATATCTGACAGCAAGCTTGTTGCTAGTATGTCTGCAAGGAAATGCCTGCAAGCAAAGCTTTCAAGGAGGTGGTGTAGACTCCGGATATAGGATTGCTGATCCCAGAGAATGTCTTCCCTAAATATATCAAGGCCCACCTTCAATCTTACTATGTTCCCAGAATTTCAATTAGGTTTTTACAGGCCCTCCTGACTTTGCAATAACAAAGCTTCTCGTTTTCAAGCTAATATTAAAATCAGCCAATTAACACCCATTTGTTCTTTTGCTACACTCTCTGTTACTTTAAATCCTCACATCTCCTCCTGGGAGAATTCTCTTTTTTTTTGCTTTTTTTCTCTTTTGCTATGAAATTAATGCCTTCTGATCCAGGAGAAGACTGTCCTTGATAAATACACTGAATTTACTTCCATGAACACAAAATACAACTGGAAATCACTGAATGCATTGGACAGCTTCTTCTGCAGTGGTGTTGCACCGATAAACAGAGATGGGGCCCATTACTGACTAAAGTGCAGACTCAGGTTGCAATAGCACAGATTTAACTGTGCAGTGTCTCAATTCCTTGATTCAGTTGCTGACTAGACAGATGATTGGTGGCATCTACGATGCCTGAGGGAGCTAGGGATGGGAGGTACCATTGCAGATTTCTGGGGCGTGACAAGAAATGCATCTCACATGGCACCAGAGAGCTGCAAGGTCCTGGCCAGCACAAACAGAGTCGAGAGAGTTATTCAGTAAGCAGATAAAAGCACATGTTTTGGGATAAGCTAATTGCTTTCTAATCTGTATTGCCTGATCTCCATATACGAGCTTACAGCCAGATGCCTAATCTTAAGCTGATAGCTTCTTTTAATACTTCTAATTCAATGTGACTCCATGTGATTTGGACCAACCTCTATGTACTACCAAAAGTCAAGCAGGCGAGAAATTTATAAGCTTAGCCGTATTTTCTTAATTACATATTTACACTGAATTTTACTAATTGCAAATGAGTTTTCTGGTTATAAGCTTAATTACACTGCCTTTTCAGGAGAGGGTACTTTCCCTCTTTTACTTTTGAAGGGCTTAGAAAGGCCACAGTGATACGAGCAAGCATCCTAGGGGATGAAAGCAAGGTAGGAAGCTCCATCTTTTCTACAATACATTGCCTCCAACCCAGGATGCCCTGTATCTGTTTCCAAGAAAATGTCATAGCGTAGGTATACAAGGGATGGGAGAAGATCCAGTGGCTCTGGAACCAAATAGGTTTAAATTGTGCTTGGAGCCATGTGGAAAGCGGAGTAGAATTTTGACAGGTAAGGGGAACACCTCTGGGAAATACAGGGTGAGGTTTTTGATTACAAGAGCTGGGATGAGAAAGGTGTCAGCATTCTGTGGGTAATTTGGGTATGTAATTTAAAAGATAACATTTTTTCAACCTTTTATCCTTTTTTAGTAGTAATTTTAAGTCAAAATGGACCACCATCATCTAAGTTACATGAGGTAGAATCCTAACATGGAAATAACACTTCTAATTTCTCATGTGATTTCAAGGGCATGGTTAAGTTTATCGAAGTTTTAGTTCGATAACATTGAGAATAGCAATTTCATTTCTTTGCTTCTTTAGTGAATTTAAAGACTAAAAGCTTAGTGGTCTCTAGCTGGTTGCAGCCAACAAACTCCTCTTCTTGAGGAGCTGTAGTCTCCGGACTCTCTGTACTCACCTACTCCCTCACACTCTGAGAAACTCTCTCCAGTCAGCTGGAGCATCTCTATTCACGTACATCCTACTTAAACTCATCAGTGAAATGTTCAGAACATACTAAGTTTTTGGTTAATGCTTTCTAGTAGTGCTTAGACATTTATCTCACTTTTAAATCAGCAAGCTGCTCCAGATCTGATTATCAGCCTCCACATTCTTCTCTCAACAGCTATTCATACTACTTTTTCCAATGCATATAGTCATGTAAGTCTGTAATAAAACCTGAGATGCTGCATATTTATTTCTATTTTTCATGGTTTATTATCCTGACATTTCAAATTGCTCTGCTTAAACTTTAATAAGGATTGTATGATGGAGAAATCAAACTTTTACATAAGAAATTGCTTCAATTAAATGTCAAAAGAGACATAAAAATTAGTTTTAAAGCCTTCTATGCTTCTTTCTAAATACCCTGTGCTGAAGCTGACTCAGAAGGGAAAGTCCTGCTCAGTATCTGCTCCTTACATTTGAAAATTATTTTCTAACATGAATCTTCACTGCAGTATTTCAGCATTTACTATATGTTGAATTTTATTTGTAAGACCTACAAGTTACTGTTGCCTTTCTTTTTCCAATGTCAAAGGCTATTTAAATAGAGTGTGTAAAATCAAGTCTTGTAGGGTACCTCCTGTAAATATAAATGCTTTATCTGTTCCTTTTTTCCTTCCTCTTTTGTAATGCCATTCTTTTTCCCTTACATTCCCTGTGATGTATCCACATGTAAATTGTCTGCCTCACTGTATAGCTATACTAAATATTTATTACCTGTGTAATCTTCTTCACTTCTGTCTTTGTTTTATTCTGCTTATTTGAACTATTCGTATAATTATTCCTGTTACTACTATAAGTTTCCTTTTACCATATTTCTATTTCCTATCAAACCTCTTTGATCTTCTTTATTTTCAAACATTTTTTCCTAAGTTTATATCCTCTGGCTAATGGCGTCTTCCCTCACAACACAGTACTCCTCTGGCTGATTTCTTTCCCCTGAAGCTCATTCCCAGCATTTTTCTCCTTTTCAAACTCCTTTGTTCCTATTCACTGCTAATCCCCTGATTCCCCACTTAAACTCACCACCACATATTCTTCAGTCCCTTGCTGTTTTACCACATCCCCTTCAGCAGACTGATAATGCAATTTTAAGGGAAACTAAGAAACTTTATTACTGCTCTGATCCTTCTTGGATTTAGGCTTGTGGATAGAGCCAGAAGCAAGATGGGAAGGGGAGCAAAGGTGGGGAGGGGTAGGAGGGAAACAGCTGAGAAGAGACAGAAATGCAAACTTGATAGCACTTCACAGGCTGTTTATTTCCCAAAGACTGTCCGCTCAGCTGGGTGGCAGAGCAATGTGAGCCACCAGATGTGCAGTTTTAACACTGGTGTCAGCAAGAGCTGCTCCAGCAGCTTTTGGCCCGCAAATGAAGTGGGACGTCATTGCCTTTCTCTGCAGCCAGGATGCACCCCAGTAATTTAGCAATGCAAGGAACTAGGAGACAGAGCAGGAGAAGCAAACAAAGAGTAGAACTATCTTTTGTGAGGACAAGAGTACTGAGGAAAATTCCATTAAAGCCAATATGGTAGCAGAAAGGTGGTTGTCTGGCTTGCTTAAGGGAAGCCATATATTTATTGAAGAGTAAAGGCAGGGCCAGACTGCGATGAGTTGAGCTCTGCTGGCAGAGATTGCTTAATTTGAGTCCAGTACTGCATGGCCCTACTTCTGCAGTGCCCTAACTCCACTCACAGACACAATGACAAAAAGCCAGGCAGGTCAGGACTGGCATCCCAATCTTCTGCCCTTCTAAACTTGACTTTACCATGAGTATCACCTGAGGTATTCCTTGCTCATGTTCTAAAACATAAATGGCATTGAATTGTAGATTTGTATTTCTGAGTTTCTAGATCTTTAGCATGCACAAAGGGGTGTGGATATTTTCAAGAATCCATAGCATGAAAAATAAGTTTTTTGTTGTATAAAACGCTGCTCAGTACTCGTGGGAAGTTTGTCTCCCTGCAAATAAAGTGCATAGCAAGAAAGGAAAAATACATTTGTTTCTTTTATGCTAGTGAGTAGCACAAATGAGAGTGTGGCCCAGAAATAGGCTTAACCCCTGTGCAAGATACTAAGATTTAGGGATTACATTTATTTAGCAGAATTCAGACAGAGTGATTATTCGCCTGTTATTCCTTTCAAAAAAATTGGCCTGCTGTATTATATGTGACACAATTAGCAAAACATTACAGCCTGTTTCAATGAATCCACACAGGTGCAATTTTCTGTAAAGTTTGATTAAAAAAATGATTGGAGGGCAAATGGAACAGCTTTTACTGAGACAGATAACAATAAGACATATTGGGCTCTTATTATCTGCTATTAGCTTTCGCTTTCAGATAGGAGAAAAGTACATTTTAGGAACCATTCAGTGTCCTATTATAATAATTTCTGAAACATGCCAGTTGGTAAGAAACTTGACTTTTTGTTTTATTTTACTTAATATTTTCACAAAAAAATATGGAGCCTGTGGAAAGCTGTGCCAAAAGATTTGTTTAAAAGTTCAGCTCAGGAGGAATCTCTGCCTATTCCACCAAGAACGATGTATTAGCAATAAATGGAGCTGGACTTAATGCTCCAATTTAGGGCTTGAATGCTGGGTTCTGCTTTTGACATGAGAGTGAGACACTTTAAAAATCTTTGGCCAGTCTTACACAGCTTGAAATTCCTTGGCAGCTGGGCACCTGCTTACTTAGTAGTTCTGGGCCTTTGTTTCTTACTGCCTGGTTTTCCAGTGTTCATTTTGAATGACATGTCAGTTTGTCATTGTGTTGAGGGCACTGATGCCCCAGCCAGTGCAGTCCACTGTGGATTAGATGACCAATTTCCCCTATGGCAGTTTACCTGATGTTTCATGGCAACCAGCAAACTATTATTATTTCCAGGTGGCATTCAAGGCTTTCTTTCTTTCTAAAATATAAGAATCCAAGCCTGTTGGAAGGAGCTCGTTAGGAAAAAGGAAACACTGCCTCTTAAAGAAGCAAGCCTTTGTTGAGCAGCCAGGTTGAACTTCTTCTGAACTTGGACCTTGAGGAGAAAACCTCTGTCTCCCTGGTCTTTCACAAGAGCTTGTGTCCCCCAGCTCCCAGCTCTGGGCTGACCCAACCTTACACCATGTAAAATGTACCAGCCTGTGGCACCACACACCAGAAAAAATCTATCCCTGCTCTAGATCCTATCATAACACAAATCATAGGAAATGTGCAGTGTAAGATGTGATGTGATCTCTCCCTGGAGAGCTAAAAGCCTTTTGCTTCCCTGCATTATTCTTGGAGGTGAGGATGCCCAAAGTACAATTCTAGACAATTGGCTCTCCATTTCACTCCTGTTTCATGAGATCACTTACTTGTCTCTTCCTGCTTTCAAAACTCAGCTTTCTATTTCTCCTTCCACTTACTGACTCTACAGTACTTTCTGCTTAACTGAAAGATTTTGTAGCTGACTGAGTAAAGCTCTGTATTGGTGATAGGCCTGCAGGGTTAAGAACATTTTCCTCAGGGAAGAACTTAATAGTATTTCCTGCCACAAGAGAACTTGAAATCGTCTTTAGGAAATTAAAACAATTTATTTTGTGGCACTGAAAAATCTATTGTCTGAGGACAGTCAAGAGCCACAAAGAGAACCACTTGCCTCTATCTAAAATCTCAGCCCTTCTTCTGGAAAACAAATCAGTCCTGTTATTCCCGTGACCCATTAAAGAGACTACCCTCAGTCTCTATCAGCCTCTTCTGAGCTTCTTCTTAGAATTTTTTTTAGCCTTTGTTTGGTTTTCCACTACAGTTTTCAGTACAATAAATAGTATGCAGATTCCCCACAGAAATCCAGAGGGTTTTAGCAAAGTGCTACAAGAAGAATGAGACAGATGTAGGTGTGTCAACTTCCAGAGTGTGTCAGCTTTCACCCACTCAGTCCAGCAGCTATTGATAGTAGCAAAGAACTTGCTGAGGAAGAAGAGTCTGCAGCAGATAGTATGTCTTCCAGACAGGATTAGGAATGGAAGATTACTGATCCACAAGGTTACAAGGAAAACAGTTTTTTTGGTTTCACAGGAGCTAATTTCACTGCTCTGCCCCTATGGCCCTGTCCACACCCACCTGCATTTGAGATTTCAGTTTTATTTATATTACCCTCGCTATTTTCCTACAGGTAAAGATCCCTAAGAAAATCATTGGCAAAAAAAAGACTGGAGAAAACCACATTCCCGTACAGGTCAAACTCATTGTCTGACTCCTGGGTCAGAAATTATATCTTTTCTGTAGCTGGTTCACTGCCACTTTTCCCACCATTTCCATGCCTACTGCTCATTTTTAAAGCTGCCTGCTTTTTGTTGAAATAGCCAGCAGTGGTAGAGCCACTGGGCTTTGATTTCCTCTTGCAGGGAAGGCTCAGGTCTCAGTTGCCACCTTTGATGTTTCCTGTACTACTAATGACTACCGTGGAGCTCCTCTCTGTGGGAGCTATGACACAGAGAGCCATTTCACTACTGCTGTGAGACACATTTAGTAGAGTTCCTTGAGTATATATATCTCTCTCTCACTGAAAGAGTAAGCTCAGATAGAGCAAGGCACTTAATTCTATACAGATTTCAGAAAACATTTTCTATTAACCTGTGTAAAAAAATTGATCTGAAAAAGCCACTGGTTTAAGGAGGGAAAGTAGCAAGAGCCATTTTATGCACCAGCTTACTAACAAGAGAGTCAGTAAGTACTGCAGAACTACTCTCTGAGACTTGTGCATAAATTAAAACAAGTGAAGCCACCTATTATAGCATCCAATCCAGATTCATATTCTCAAGAATTAGTTATGAAAGCTTGTTTGAAACATTTCCTTTTTACATAGGTAATCTTAATAGTTATCAATTTTTTGTAAACTCTTATTGTTGAGAAAAACTTACAAGAGTACTATGACAAAACAACCAGTAACTCCAGGCTGGAGCACGTGTATTTTTAAATGCATTACAAAGCCAAAAGTTTTACTTCCTGGCAAAACCTTCACTATCACTGAAATCCTTTTTTAATATCAGAATAGCACTAGAGGTGCTGAGTAGTCAGCAAGAACTAGACATTCCTTTCACGAGCTTTTGGAGCTGGATTTAGGTGCCCGACTGTAGACACATGTGACAGCTTTAACCATCACTTCAAACTGGTTATTTTAGACCTATCATCTCTCTTGGATACTGTAGACCATGTGGTTCTGCTGACACATTGTGAGAATGTTCTTGAAATAGATAGATACACTCTTAAATCATTATTTTCCTTTCATTCCATATGGTCTAGGTGCCCTTGACATAATTTAAAAATACAGTGCAGCAGCACAATTTAAGATAAACCACTACCAATAAGCCAAGCAATTTAAAATCTCATATCCCCTTCACCTTCGAACAAATCCCCCCCAACTTACCATTCCTCTCAACCTTCCTGGAGGAAAAAAAAAATATAATAAAAAAATGAACTCAGCAATGTACCTTAAAAAATCATTTGAAATTATACTGTCACTCAGTAGTAAAACAGTTGCGGAGATACTGGATCTATAGCATCCCTGTATCATAGCAAACAAGTTGCAGAGACCACAATCTTTCAATGCAGATGATGAATTAAAGATAAAATTGTGGATGAGTACACAGTTTCTCCATTCTGGTGTGTGGTTTGTTCCTTCTGCCTCGCAGTTCCCCTCTTCTATTTCCTCTGCAATGGGCCTATATATGGCAATCCTTAAATCCCAGAATCGTTCCCACATGAAGTTCTCTAGGAGGATGCTTTGTCATTTTTTTTAAATCTTCAGCTTTACATGAATTGTGTCCTTATCAAAAGTCACTTGAGCAGTTAGGAGTCTGTGCACAGGATGAGCTCAAATCAAGCCCTTCATGGGGAGTTACACACTGCAGCGCCTGCATCCTCCCGACAGCAGCTCTACATCACTGTTTCAAATGACCAAGCTGCAGCAGTCAATCTGTTAGCATTTTACACTTACTTTTCCTAGGTGCAAACAGCAAAGAATTGGGCCTTCCATCACTTCCAGTTTTTATAAGGCTTCAGCAAACCGGGCAACATTTTGCCCCTTGTTTCACCCCTGAAACTACATCCCTGCCACAGGTTCACAGCAGCGTAACTGAGCACAGCACCTGGCAGAAAGCCCAGAATTTGACCCAGCAGGTTTATGGCGTATGGAGATGATATTAACACACATCATGAGCCAAGTCTGCACTCTGGCTGCTTAATAAAAGCCCTACCACCTCCATCATTGCATTCAACCTGTTATATTAACAAGAAAGCAGGCCAAACTGATCACAAAGAACAAGTTAGCCTAGAAAATTTACTATTTATCAGCCATTTATCATTTGCATTTTGTAGACTTTTTTTTCCTTTAATAACTTTGAGTAACAGGAACTGAGCACTGACAGGTGGATTAACAACATTTCACTAAACATCTAGAGTATTTATTAAATTTACCATGATATTGCAGATGCACTTGGAAAATATAAACACAGAGTGAAATTTTCACTCTAAGTTAATATGAGGAGTTTAGTTAAGTATAGACATATTAGTAAACAACTGGTTTTCAGTGTCATGACTAACACATTTTTTCCACATAGCAGTATTTGTGAACTGATCTTTTTTTTCCTTACCTAAAAGACTAAAATAAAATAAGGTAAAATTTTAAAGAGCATTCCATTAAGATCAAAAGAAAATATTTCACTTTCCTTGGGACTTCTTAGCTGTTTCTGTTATTAAGCCTAAGCATTTTAATAAGGAACGTCAAGATCTTTTGAGACACAGAATGATTTCAGGCAATGTAAAAGATGGAAAATACCATTCATTAAATGAGTGGTCAGCATGCGGTGGCAGAATGGTCACAATTCATTTTCTTGCCTGTATTCAGATAGTTGTAATTACACATATAATAATAAATGAAGTGAGACCAACACACCATACATTGAATTGATCCCTGAGTTTATCTAAACTACCCTGCCAAGCCCCTCACTGCTATTGCTTCAGCCAGGTTACAGTATATGACTAACAGCTGAACACTAGTGCTGGGCTGAATTAACATCAATTAGCATTTAAATTGCATGTTTAAATGAGTGCATTAATGGGTGCATGCAATTTGTGATTCTCTCCCCTCCACCTCCAGTCTTATCTAGTGCTAGAGATTTGTCAGACAGCTGGTATCAATCTGCCTAATCTCAGACTTAGAATGACTGCTTGCCTGCATACATTTAGCTGGCACCCGCTGATTAGAGGAAAATTCTCCTAGGTTGGCTTTAAATTTACGGTGTGGTGTGACATACATCTTATCATCTGCATCTGATTTTACAGCCAGCTTTCAGGGGCCAAATATTGCCTGATTTACACTCACTTCCCAGTGCCTTCAGATGAGCTGCACTTCGTGTTAGGCTGGAGCAAATCTGGCCCTGTGTTTCACTCTCTATCCAAAAAGACATTGATAAATTACCAACTGTGCCATGACATCTCTGCCTTCCCATAAGGTGAAGCTCTGAATATCAAACTCTGGTTCTTCACGGGTGGTAAGAGTAAAGACCAAGTGAAAAATTGTCTACCGCTAAATGCTAGTGCCATGAACGAGTTCATTCTGTGCACCAAAAGTTTTAGTGAGGGATATTCTGGAGGCTTAAATTATACAGAATTTTTGCTCCCTGAAATGAATGTGTAATATCACCATATTATGAGGAAATAGCTAGTGTGATTTATGGCATCTATTATTATTATTATTGTTCTTATTTTTATTATATCAATATATTACTATTTTATGGGGAAAAAAAAGAATCTGTACAACTTCAGGTAATGAGACAAAGTAGATGTTGAGGTAAAACAAAAATCACTTCAAAAGCTTTTTCTGTTTTGTCTGTCAGATCTGACTCCAAAGCCAAAATCACATCAGTCTCACCACAAAGACTTCGAGCTTGGGAGCCCAGCTGCAGGCTCATCTTGAGTGCATGCATGCCCCATACACCCCCCACAGCTCAGGCAGCACACCCAGCCTGCTGCCCAGGGATGCCCAGAGACAGATTAGAGGGGGCCTGCAGGATTTCTGCATGGCAGCTCTGGCAATCAAAGGCTACAATAAAGGTTAGACCAAAATAGGACTACCTCCAAGTAATGCTATCAATATCAGACATAAGGGTCGATTGCGTAAAGATATGGATCCAGCTCTGGACCAATACTAAAATCAATACTAAAAATGTAACACCAATACCATATCAGAACAAAATTTCAAAAGCAACTTTTCACATCCACATTGAAATATAAAGCATCAGAGACAGTAAAAGCCATTTCAGAGAGATTTTATGGGAATCATCATAATTACAGTTAGCTGAGAAACACCACCTACCACAAGAAATTTACAGTAGGTAGAGACTTGTAGATGCAGTACATCAGCAATTGTGTGATAATTTCATTTTGTTCTGATATCTTTCCTCAAAGATGTTATGCTATTCTTTGAATATTTCATGTCTATGTACTGTCATGAGATTTATTATTTATGCAATAGATGAAAGATCCTAAATTTTTGCTTGAATAAAATACTACTATGGCAAAACGACTCATCAAGGTTAACCATTCTTCTTGCTTACTACCTTCACAAATTACGTCCTCAAGAGGGATTGCACAACCAAGTCAGATAGTGTGGGCAAATTTAATTAACTAAATGTCAGAGTCCACAGTTGTTACAGATGACATAAAGAGAAAAAAGAGATAGGGCATAACCTTGAGGCACTTATTATTGCTGCCAAATGCTTTAAAGGATTGTTCACTTGGACATGAAGCCTTCAGTCTGTGGCACAATTAATATATGTGTGGATCACATTGTGTCGCTCAAAATAAAATTCCAATATGATGTTTCTCACCCTCACTGAAGAAAGTCCAGGGTGTAAGGGAATAAAATACAAAGGCCTCTGCCAGAGAAGATTTGACAACCACAATTGTTAGAGAGGAGAGATCTGGACCCAGTGCTGCTCTTTAATTGCAACCACAGCAGGGAAGCCCAAGATTTCCCCAGCTCAGGCTGAGACTGGCAAATGGCCAGTGACCTTGGGCTGGCCACGTGTTTGTATCCAATGGTGCATCTGAAGATGTCCTCTGCCTTACATCCGAGCAGGGCTGCTGGGAGCTGGGTTGCTGGGACCTGGCTGCCCCAGCCATGAGGAGCTGGGCAGCAGGACCCCAGGCATTGTCTGGAAGATCTTTTTTTATGTCACAGCAATGCTAACTTTACAAAAATAGATGTACGGTCTAAATTCTGAACAAGTTTTTCATTCACTGTTCCATCTATACCAGTTTTGGGGAAGAAAATTTACTGGAAAGTATTTGTTCATTTCATTTAAATCACAAAAGAGTGATAAAAAGTCTGCCACTGACTGCACTGTCATATCCTGTAGCTGTTCTTATGGGCCAGTGAAAGCTTGAGGTGTGAACATCAAGTTTAGCCCCTTGATTTGGGAGAGACAAAGGAGACAAATAACTTCAGGTTTGCCTAATTTCAGCAAGAGGGGTCCTTTCTGGTCCCTCCCAGGAGCCCTTGATGCCCATCCACTGCCATCCCATGGAAAGGGACAGAACAAGTCTAGAACTTGCTTTCCTTTATCAGTGCACATCCAAGGGAGTGCAAAGATTATACAGGACTGCCAGAGAAAAGAGTAAAACCTACTGTCCCCATGAAGTCATTAAGTGACCCAATGACTGAAATGACTCCATGGCTTAGCATTGTGAAGAAGAAACTTATATAAAATTCCCAACAAAGTTGTTACAGTGCACCCATATTCATTTAAAACTGACCTAGGAGTGGCAGAAGGAAGCAGCAAGAGGATTACAGAGCTAATTAAGTTTGAGAAGCAGAATAAGAAATGAATGAGGAGTCACATAGAGAAATAAACATTTAACAGAACTTCTGAAAAGATCTGCAATAAACTAACCATCTCACAAAAAAAACCAAGAATAAGATGGAGGAAGGAAGGGGAAATTAGATACAGTGGCTTATAGGAATAATTCTGCCCTAGTGAAATAATTGTAATGCTTATAAATGAGACAAATATATCAATTATCCAGTTTGAGCTATCATAAATAAACAGGAAAACACCCTTCAGGCTATTAGTTTTTGGAACCACAACATAAAGCAATTTTTTTTTCTTTTAAGAGAATACTAGATATTTATAGAGTAACCTAATGATTACAAGATAGTAATTATTCAGGCTTAGCAGACAATACTCTGTGTTTGATATTTCACTAAGATGCAATAGGGTGGAGGGATTTTTATTATTATTTGTTGAGAAGTCCACAGAGCCATCTCTAAGCACTTGGCGAGTATAAGTGTTATTCCTAGGCAGAAACAACCTTCAAAATTTTCCAGGCAGCCTCGCAATGAGAGAAATTTTCCCATACTGTAATCACTGTTGGGAAATTGCCCTTTCTAGACATCCTTTCTTGGGCTTTGTTCTGATAGGAATGAGCTAAAATAAAAGCACGTGAAATGAATGGGCTCAAAGAGAATTTGTTGTTTGATTCACATTCCCCAAAGAGTGTAAATGCCTTCAGAGATGTCAAACCATAAAGGCTATACTGCACAGCAGCACTGTGTGAAAGAAAGGATGTACATTGTTAGAATTCAGAAATAATGAAATAACATGGTTGGCTGGTACAAGTGACATTGTGATTTACACCAGCTTAGGGTCTCTCATTGCTGACGCTTTGATACGAATCTTGAAACACACTCTGGTTAAGTAGCCATTTAAGGCAAATTTTATGTACACATACCTTGCTTAAAGTATAGAATTCTCATATAGTTGACCAGTGGGTTATCCGAAACACATTTTTTTCCTGAAAATGTGGGCTATATATTAATGAGGAGAATCTGTTACTGCAGAGCTCGTTCTCCAATGGGCCCTGCCTCTGCTCCCTGGTAGTCTCTTCTCCCCAGGAACCTCACTGCTTCCCTGATCTCTCCTATTCCCTTTTCACCTCACCTAGAAAGACAGAAATGAAGAAGAAAGGGAGGACCTTTACCCCCATCTGCCTCACCTGGATTTAAAGTATCCTGCTGCATCAGAGGGAGGCACTGGAAGCACTGGACTCTACAAGGATATGGATGTATGAGTAGTACCACACAAAAATACAGTCCTTTCCTTATGAAACTTTTCTTTTGTCAAATAATTTTAGAGATAATTATAAAGGATCAGAAGTTTGTTCCTCTTCCTGCTCAGAAATCCTTTTTTGTGCTGTCAGGCTGAGGTGCCAGTCATCACACAATGATGAGATGTCAGAGGTGGTACTGCAGTGTTGGTGTGTAGGGAAATTCTTTTTGCCAGTTGCCAAAGTGGTTTTGAGCAGGGCACAATGCAGTCTGAGCACACAGCAGAGGGGTTGTTTGCGAGAAGGGTCATTAGACCAGACAAAAATCACCAACACCATGCTAAAATTTAGGATGGGCGGTCAGTTCCAGGTGCCCAGGAGCATCATATGGCACTTTTTAATCTACTACACCTACTAGGCCAGGATCCTGTTCCCTGTGGTACCCATGTGAGTGACACTATGACCCTTGTTACAAACCATCATTTCACTACTGATGCTGTGACCAAGCAGCCATGTTTTGAGGGGGTTTTTTGAGATTTTTTTTTTCAAGCAAAACAGCTCCAGCTGGGATCACAGCACACAAGAGTTATCCCACTCTCAGCTAGCTGAGAATGACGGTGTGGAGAGGTCACACTGCCCTGTTGGACATCCCATCAGCCTGGGGTAATTAACGAGAAGATGCCAGGTGAGCCTGTCTGTGGACCTCACTCAGCAAACCAAAGCACAGCCAATGCTTGATGGACGTTCCTGGTAAGGGATGCACCCATCCTCTCTAGGACGGAGAAAAACAAAATAATCATGTCCTGACTGTCAGCTACAGAACATTTCATCCCAGTCATGTGGGTTGGGGGTAAGCCTGGTGAATAGGACTGCAAATGGATTTTAAGACTACATACTGAATGTAGCAAAAAGTCTAATTAGCATAGAACCTCAAGTCTGAAAGGGCTGAGTACTGAGCACCTTCATTACCCACAAAGTCATTTAAAACAGAATAGGCAATTAACCTACAGTCACTGATAGACAGTGGCAAGCACTTAAACACTCTGACAGACACTGTTCATCCTCTTTTCAAGGGAAAAATAAGAAGTAAACTATTAAAACAAGACATACATGTTGCATTTAACTGGAAAAATCAACCTTCATTGAACTTGGATATGACAATCTCATTTCCTACAATGGTTCTCTGTACAAAGGCAAAATCATTCACTACTGTGTCCTGAATCCTTAAGTATAATATTAATAAAAAATCCCTTCCTATTACTGCATGTTATAAAAGAGAAAATTCCTGAAAAGATAAAACCTGAATAAAAAGGAAGGAAGGAAGGAAGGCTGAGAAAGGAAGGTGAGGGTGGTTTTGATATCTCACAGTACATTCAGACAGACTTTATTTCCATTGACACTTTTCTATGAATTCAAGCACCTGAAAAAAAAAAAGCTTTCTTTCTTTTTTTATGCATCTCTGCTGTTGAAATTAACCCTTCAAGAAGCAAAGAGACTGATGGATGTTCCTGCCTACACTCAAAGCCAACTGTGCTACTTCCACCTTTAGATCAGCTTCAAATCAAATTGTAGCAGGCAAGCAATTGCTCACTCCTAAGTGCTTATGTGGTTCTGTTGTTTAGATCTCAGGAGACTGCTAAAGCCATCACTTCAGGCTCACTGGTAAGAGCTACGTCAAATTATTTTGTAACAATTTGAGTTCTTATATATCTATTATTTACCACTTCAGTGATTTAAAACACGGTGGAAATTTCTGTGGGTTTTGCTGCTGAACTGAGCTAGATTGACTGAAGAAGGGGGGAGAGAGAATGATGTGAGCAAATAGCACTAGTTAAATGAGGCTGCTGATTATTTTTGTGTTGAACAAGTCTTCCACAACAGGTATTACTCTTAGTGAGCTTTGCAGTATTGGTACATGCTGCTTCAATTATTTTTTCCCCTTAATCCTTCTGCTATATTTTAATCCTTTTTTCTATATATTCCTTCTCTTTTTTGTGATTGCCTGTTCTGTAAGACTTTCAAAGGAGAAGTAATACATTGCAGAAGTAAAAACTCGAGACCTTTGCTGAAAGAAGTGTGATATGTCTGTAACTGTGCAAGTTAGAGATGGACTTGGATCATGCAGTCCTCTCAGCCTCTGCCCAGTGCAAGACTTTCCTTCGCTGTAGGCCAGTTCCTTTTTAGACATCTCAAAAGATGGAGATTCCTCCTTCTCTTCTGCCATAACCTCATCATCTACACTGAACACATGTTGTCCCAAAAAAGCCGCCCAGAGTCTTAACCTGACTTTTTATGGAATATAACCACCTTTCCATTACTGTGCATAACCTCAGGGTAGTCTGAGAGCAATCAGTGACTATTACTTATAAATACCACTTTGTAGGAAGCGGTACACGTGCTGTTAAGTACATAATTGGTGCCCTGCAATGTCCGTACCTCACAGTCAGGTACATTCCTGGATATGCTGTAATAAGGCACTTCAGGAGGTATTCACACCATCTAACTTCAGCTGGTCTATAATGTCAATGGCAAAATGTAGCCCCCAAACTGTAGGACTTCAGATTGCTCTCTGGAGATGACTACTCTTTCCATGAACTGTGTGAGGTGTTTAGGTGGTTCATTTCAGCGTTTCAATTAGATGCCTACAGTTTGAGGATGTGAATACCCTACTTCGTGACTTTACTATCTTAGATCTCTGCTGGCTATGCTATGGATCATACTACTTGACAAATTTGAGCTTACCAGATGGTAATTACCAAGCTCTCCTCCTTTCTTTTCAGACTTGCTCACCTAAATTGTACTTGTACAGCAAAGGGCTGGCACTTATTTCTTGTGAAGAGAATTGCCCTTCCCTGTTGCTTTATCTCTGTTCTCCTTACTTCTGCTGTATTTCTCAGCCTATAGTAACTGTTTCTATTTCCACTCAGTCTGATATTTGTTCAATCTGCATAATAACTCCTTCATTCCCAACCTGAAACCAACAGTGTTACGATCTATGAGATTTGAAGAAAGTCAAAAAGACAAATATTTCCTAATCTGACAGAATATTAATATTCTGTCTCAATAAGAATATAATCTAAAATAAAATACTTTTTTTCTCCAGATCATGTCATTGTCATAAGAAGGCAATATTCTATGCTTAAACACATTTATCACCTCTGCTACTTTCCCTTCACTGTAAAATACTTTTATTACATTGGCTAACTAAAACCTTATGATTTGTTACAGATCTTCCAGAGCTGCTGACAGAGCTAATTGCTAAATTGCCACTGATCATTCTCTGGGTAACTTTATTACCAGGTTTGATGTCACCTCCAATCCTTTTGCCCAGAAGCTTTACAAGACTCTAACATTTATTAAATTTGACCAAACAAATTGACCATCCTGCTTCATGTGAGAATAAGGTTTAGTAATTTGACTGTATCTTTTACCTGGGAAATTTCAAACCAGCACATCAATTTTCAAAGGTCACTCACTTTACTCTATTTCATTTCACTTTCCTTACCCCAATCTGTTTGCTTTCCAGTAATTCATTCCTGCTTTTCATTCTGGAGTGACAGAGCTCATTACCTCTCCAGAACTCAGGAGAAGAATACACTGCATGACCAGTGTCACGTAATGATCCAGAATCACTGATGATATTCACCAGCATTTCCAAATCTTGACAAAACAGAGCATTCCTGAAGGCCACCTGCATTCTTCACTGCTGGTACCATGCAGACAGAAATATTTTTTGTTATGCAGGCACAGGTAGAAACCCAACAAAAGCAAAAGATGGGGTCCAAAAAACAAATTATTTAACTCCAGATAAAAAAAAATAAATTGAGAATTTATATGGGCACATAGCCTAAAATGATACTACTTTTTAAAGGTGGGTTACACACTTCCTTTCTCTTCAGTAAAGTTACTTTTTTGTCTGGCTTCTTCCCCTACTTTCTGCTTTTTCCTAAGCTCTTCAAGTGATATTAAGTTTGTTATGTCAGCATGTTAGTCAATCCTATTGCAGCTTTTATCAAAGTGGCAGACTCTGGCTCTGTGGTGTTTTTATGACATGGTTGCTCTGACAGATTGCTCCCACATGACACTGGAAAATACAGTGACTCAAAGGAGCAGCTGGGAGCATGCACTTTCAGCCAGCTGCTTTGATGGATTAGAAACTCTCCCAGAGCCTATCATAGGGAGAGGTTATAATGCTGTCTTCCAAACACATTCGCTTGCATCACACCTGTACTGAGAGGTTGTGCAAATTGCTGCCATACTAATCTCAGAGATAATTAGGAAAAGTATAAACCCCAGGTTCCTCTCTGTTTTGGTGTCTCATACATGCACATATAGGGAGTTTCATGATCAGTACTCCCACGGTCCGTTATCCTGTCTTTTGATAATAGACATTGGATGTTTTAGAAGACATGCACAAGACGGTCCCGAAATAATGGGTCTTTAAAATTACTGGAGTAAGTTTATTGCAGCCCTCACTGTCTAAAGGCAGGTTTATGCCTTGAAGTAAGTGAGATTGCAATAAATGAAAGCCTCTGTTAAAGTTTACTGTTCTTCCTATTGTAGATCTTCGTCATTTTGTTAGCTATTGAAAAGACATATTTAAGAGTTCAGCTAAAATCCAAAGTGTCAGTAGTAGCATGCAGCAATTAGATCAATAGACTGCTCCTTGTGTGAAAAAAACCCTATTTTTTCCATCCAGCCACTTTGAGTTTTCCAGTTTCTAAGCTTATTGTGTGCTTTTTTTACCATGGATTAATCGCTTGGGTAAAAGCAAACTAATGGTTTGCCTCCTCTAAACTCCTTGTTATCATTAAATATTTTTGACATGATGTTTCTTATTCCCTTCCTTCAAAATGAAGTTGAAATTGAAACTAAGTTCAGCCTTCTTCTTCCCTTTTTTTTTGTCCCTATGTCTAGATTGTTTCCCAGTTCTTGTCTTTACATTCCTTGTTTGCTGCCAGTGATTTTTGCAGCCTTTGGCCACAAATTATACTCATGCTGAAGGTCCTAAATCTCCATATAGACACATATAACACATATTTAGACAGTGTCCATACTCATACAGGAGCCATTTGTATCGCTTTCAAGTAAAGGATGTGGCAGAATGGGAAGGTACAAGTAGGAGAGGGAATGAAACCGAGTGAGGTTCTGTGGTGATCAGAGATAAAATGAGCAATAGACGTTTCCAAACTCCCTAGAGGCTGCAGGAAGCCCAGCCACCTCCTCACAGGTTACATTCACCTTGTTACCTTCTCACTATAAGGAATCTCCAAAGGCTGATTTGCATTGTTGTTAAATTCCACCCCAGTGAAATTTGGTATTAGATTTGCAGGGAACCCTAAAAATAAATATAAGCTTTGTTTTTCCTTTTCTTACCCAAATTCCTTCCTTATTTTTTTCATGTCTATGCTATTTGTTATGCAGTGTTTGACGCTTCAACATGAGTTCAACATGAACATTTGGTCTGTGGGAAAAATTATCTCTGCATTTCAGGTAGCTATTAACATCAACAGTGTATTTGTATATGTTACTGTTTAATCAGCTTTACCATGCAAAAATAGACGATCATTTACATTACCTTCACTTCAGAAACCAAATCTTTTTTATTCATGAACTCAGCCAGAGTAATACAGAGCATATTGCATTTTTCAGATGAAGAACCCATTCATTAACAACTTGCCCCATCAATGATTAAAGATTAGTTAGCATACCTAACACCTTGCTGTATTTAAAAAAATCAGTATGAATAATTTCAAGATTTTAATCTCCTTTATATTCTTATACGTATGCATAGCATCTATGATCAATTTTCTATCTCATTGAAAGGGCAATTTAAAAGTTTGGCATGATCGCTGGGCCAAAACAGAACATGATGCCATGTTCTGGAATAAATTTTCTGAAATCAGTTTGGTGACACTGAGGGAACTTTCCTCCTTAATACAGGAATTTCTGCTGTTCAATGCACACCAGAAGACGTCAAACATTTATTTCTAAGTATTTGTCCAAAGCACAGTATTAACCCTTTAAAAGACAGAATTATGTGCATGTTGGTGACCACTTTAAAGTATTTAGGCATCTCTAATTGTAACCTGAAAATGGGGTTCAGAAATTTTTGTTGTTGTTGTTTCCTTTTTCTCCCTCCCTCTTCAATGTCTATCATGGCAAACGCTAGGAAAAGAGATAAAAAAGCACATTTCCCATTATAGGACTTATGGCTTTGGGACTGCAAGGTGCACCAAGAGATAAGAATTCAGAATTTAAAAAGAGCATGATAAGGCTCTCTAAGACCATTTCACTCTCTAAAACTACCTGTTCTAGGAGACCTTTTCTGGGTGTGCATTTTATTTATCAGAGAGCTGTGGTCAGTGAAACAGTGGCAATTGGCTACTGCAACTAGACTGGAACCAGTGAATAATACATCTGCAAAGAACTGTTCACTGTGAGTCAGACTCTGGTGAACAAACTGTTATAAGTACTCCTGAAATATGTGGACTGTGAGAGGGAAGGAGAGAATCAGAGCTTTTTAGATAGCAGTGCTTTTTCAGATATAGGAATGCATTGTGAAAGTTCAGCTGTACACCAAATTACTCGTGTGCTAAGTGAAGGCTAGTGTCACTACAGGGCACCATTTGTAAAATGTTTAAATATGGATCAGAGTATGAATGTAAAAACCATGTACAATCTAGGCTGCTTCCCACATGTACACCAGAGCAAATAATGATGTGATTTGAGAGACGTAATGACAATATTGTGCCTATAATGCATTTGCCCAAAGGTACACTTGTGAGTATGTTTTCTATTCATTTCTGTTCACTATTGCACATTTCCCTGAACTTAATTATTCCATTGATTGTAATTAAGCTCCCTCTAAGTCTGTGAGTGTGGAGTGCATTTTCAAAATAAATATGAGCAAGCTGACTTGCTTCTGAAGCTTTTTTAAACTCTCTCAGCTCTATAAAATGCCTAACAGGCACTTTATATCTGAGAACACAAATTCATTTTAGAGACTTCCTATGACTTTATCCATTTTAAAAAGAGAGAGAGAAAATCTGCTGATTTACAAACAATTGAAATCAAACCTATGGCAATTTTTTAATTCATTATTCTTATTATCCGTATAATATTAGCACCTATTAAAAAGTGAGCACCCCTACAGAGATTAATATTGCTTCATAGGAGTGGCTGAACAAACATGCATTAAGGAACATTTCCTGCCCAAAACAAGGCTTCTACATGGATACCCTGGATGGGCTGAAGAGAAGAGCAGAAAGTATGATAGTAACTAGATAGTAGCAGAACTAACTGTGTAACTAGATATATTTTTGGCCATTAAACTGTAGTCTCAGTTTGCCACCTGTCTAACCATCTCAACATTGCAAGCTATTTTCATAACCTGAAGAAATTCTTTGGATTCTCAAATGTTTATATAATATTGATCTGCCTCAACTGCTCTGTAGTACCCAATATCTGTTTTTTCCTCTCTCTACCTCTCTCTCCTTCCCCAAAGCCACAATCTGTCCCACAAGAACAAATGGTGTTGCAGTAGCTTTATAATATAAACAATAAATTATATGTATGTTTATTTGTTTCTGAGATGAAGGTGCTGTAAGAAGCTTGCATGTAGTCTATTTTCATCTAGCTTAATTAATGACCACTGAGATTCCTTAATGCCTCAGCATTACCATGTCCAGTATAGTGCATCAATATTATGCTGCTGTAATAAGTTCTAAAATAAGATAATTTGAAATCCATAGGTATTTAAAGATTTCTGGTGACAATGGATACCAGATTTGAATAAAAAAGAAATTAAAAAAAAGAAAAATACTTAATTAGGAACAGCTAGCAAAATCTCATGGACACAATAGGGTATAGATTTGGATACAGTATATCATCAGATGAATCACAGCATATGCAAGACTATATTGTAGCAGGATGAAGTCACTTTTTTCCATTAAACCCTTTTGTGTCTTCTTAATATATCCAAAATGGAATGGTTATCCAAAAACATATTATTACAAGCAACTGATATTTGATAACTCTTAATAAATACTTGTTGAAACTAGTAATGAAATTTTTGCGACACTCTAAATTATTTTGGCTATAACATACCAGGTGGTATGGTGACGATGTCACTCTGAGTTCCCAGTTTAAGTTCCCAAGTTGTGTAAGTTCAGTGCTTAATTTCATAAAAACTGATGTCTAAAATAGATCAGGTGAACTACACCATGCGCACATTTCTCCATCAGCTCTCAAGGGAGCGTAGAGCAGCTGTCGATACCCAGACTGTACAGATCTAAATTTAAGCAAGATAGCTCCCATCCTTTACATCATTTGACTTGAGCTTTTCTGGTCAATCAGGATGGTAACTCTGAGGACTTAGGTCTGCGGTAAAGCTCATGAAGTAGTGCAGAAAGAGGGGTTTACCATAAAAAAATAGGAAATATGGTTCATCATTTCGTGTGTTTACAGCAGTACATGAAAAGAAGCAGAACATGCATTTCATTGCATTGCTGGTAAGACGCATCAACTTGTAGCTGCCTATGGATCTATATGCATTTTGTTCTCCTGCTGTTTCTGTTTATTTATTAAGTCTGAGTGGAAGAGGATATGATGCAGTATTACGGTCCTGATCACTACTCTCTCCATACACTGAAGTTTCGGAAAGAGGAAAAGTAATGGCTCACTCCTCAAGTGGTGATATTTTCACTGAATTTTTAGCTTTAGTATTCCCAGAAAAATGCTCAACTTCTCCTTCTGTTGCAGCCAGCAAGAGTGAAGTCTCACTGTTATCTGATACACCACCTCGCACAAGCGGATCTTGTAGTCGGAAATGCAAGAGGAGCAGGGGGTCATCGACCTGCAGTGACTTTGTGTCAAGACGGAACAGTAAATAAACTGCCAGCCCTCAGTTTTTAGCATTTCTGGGGTGATGCGGGAAAGGTAACCAAATTTATGGTGGCAGATGTAGCATACATGAATCACTGTTTTGGCATAAACATATTAAGTGTTTTGTGGGCCATATGGTAAGCAATGTAACAGCTTAGACGAGCCTTGCATTTGCTACACCATGGTGTCTTACAGACTTACTCATGTTGTTGCTTGGATCAATTTATGGATAGATACAGGGAATAAGGGATCATTCTCTGCCATAACAAATCTAAGGTGTTTTATTTCTGTACCACCTTTGGCTAGGATGGAGGTAGGTTTCTTCTCAGCAGCCTGTACAGTGCTGTGTTTCAGATTTGTGGCTAAAACAGTGCTGGTAGCACACCAGTGTTTGGCTATTGCTGAAAAGTGCTTGCACGTTGCTGACATGTTCATTTTTTTCCCACTCTGTCTCCCAGCAAGTAAACTGGGGGAGGGCAATGAGTTATGAGGATACAGAGCTGGGACAGCTGATGCAAACTGTGCAGAGAGTATCCCATACCTTATGACATCAGAAATAAAAGACTGAATTAGAGAAGGAAGAAATAGGAAACTTTGGCTTTCAGTGACAATCACTCAGAGTCTGGCTCGGCCTCAGTCCTCTTGAGGCAGGTGGTGAGTGATTTCTTTGGTTCAACTGGTTTTTTTGCTCTTTACTTGGCCTGTTGAATTGGTTTTATCTTAACCTACAATCTTTCTCTCTTTTTGTTCTTGCTCTTCTCACCACTGTCCCCTTGCACCTGCTATGGATATGCCATGCTTTCTTTTATTTGGACAATTACTTCAGAACTCTCAAGTGGCCAACTTGGGCAACTACTGGATGATGCCATGGGAGCCAGGAGCAATTAAAATCCCTGTAGGGGCACTCACAGCAGTAGGGCCAGATACTGCTCCAAATGCCATCAGTGGTGAAGCTCCTTTTTGCTTTGGTTCTCAGTAGGTTTCAGACACAAGGCAAAAGTGTATCATGTCCTGAATGCTCAGAAACACTGGCCAGAGTCCAAAGTGAATAGCAAGAAGGTGGGCTTGCAAACCTGTGTCTTTGTCCATCTGTAATTATTTCACAGTGGTGCCCACACTGGTTGAAATGAGGAATGGAATTCAGCCACATAGAGGATCTTTGCAGATTTTTTACTAGAGCCTGTCCTCTAACATTACGTTACAGTTTTCTGTGGGATTTATCAGTTTACCACCCTTTAATCCCTTCAATATGGAATACACTGATTTGGTACAGTACTAATTTTCATGATGTTTAATTAAACCAAATATTTTACAACGGTAAATTCATTATGTCAATATGGTTACTTTAATCGGCTGTACATGTAATCTCATCAAAAGCAATACCAAATTTATTCAAAAATAGCTAGTTTCATTAAAACAATATTCCCTGGTGTTAAATATATTAACCTCCTTCAATTCTTTATTGATTGTATCAGTGTCAACTCCTTTATGATTTTTCAAATGATAATTTTATGCTGACCATTTTAACATGTCCCCAGAAATCCCATTTTCTATATTTTTCAATTATTTATGAGTAATTTGTGGGGAGTTTGTCTTGGAATATTCTGTCTTTTGGTCTTTGTCACAAATTGATGTCAAGGCTTTAACAACTCCACTGATGTTTTCAAAAGAATTCAGGCACAAGTTGTTTCATCCTGAGAACACCTTTAAATATGACAGTTTTGGCCTGATATTATTCTAACCACGGGCAAAAAAAAAAATTAAATATTACATTAGCATCCTTTCTCAGATGTCAGCATGAGATGGGTAAGTATGTTAAATATAAGGCATGTAAGGCTATTTTATCAGGACATTTCTAAGTTTTTCCAGTAGGTATCTTACCTTGTTTTCTCTAAAAAAACACTGTAGAGAAGTAACTGATAAATATTTGAGACTTTCCTCTGCTGTGACACATAAGTTAACATCTTCTTCTTGGGCTCACACCTGTATGAGACATCTCATGCTCTGTTGATATATTTAAACATTCTTTCTCACTGTATTTGTGAAGAAGTCAGGGAGAAGGGCATAAGGGTAGAAAACCCCCAGAACATTTAAAGATAAAGGCCTTAAAATCAGCTGATGGCACCTTGTTTTTATGAGCCCTGGGCATGCTACTGCTTCTTCCTCTGCTTCTTCATCAGACCATATCCTTATCCATTTACATCAAGAGGCTTTCATGCCAAACGTTTCCTATGCTCATCCATGGTCTGCATTCTAACCTACTGATTTATTCTGACTGTTTTCAAAAATTCTCTCTTTACATTCTAAAAACAATTCAAATGTTTTTTCACCTTTTTTGTCAGGCTTGACTATTTTTAGCAAAAAATAGCTTCTGTGATTGCTGAATTGTGCTCTGGGGCAAAGGTTCATCATCTACCACTCCTGCATGCAGTGCCCAATTAGCATTCACATGAGTCTATATCATTATTTTTTTCTTTTCAGACTGTGCTTATTCTTTTCAGTTTGTAAAACTGACCATTCAAAAGAACAAACTATCAGTATTACTGGCCAGAAGTAGTATTTTGTATAACAACAGCAAAATAATTCCATAAGAACCACCAGACTTTAGAGCAAGGATCAAGTCCTGCTCATAGATCTATTATAGAATTACTCTGACCTTGTTTCACCAGGTTTTCTGTTAGAAAGCTTTTAATTTCATTGATTAGAAATATAATTTCTTTCTAACAAATAAGAAAACCCAAACCAACAAACTCTAAAATTATCGGTGACCTGGGATCAAAATCTCCTCTCCTGGTTCAAATTCTGCAATGACCAAGGAACTTCTCTCCACAGGTGTCACATAAAAGGTGTTTATGCCATCTAACGTATGAATTTGCTCCCTAAAATTAATTTTAATCAAGATGTTCCTCTGCGATTTCTCAGTCTTAATACTACTCTATACATTTTTCTCTCCTTTTAAACTTTTGATTACTTTGAAGTTGAGAATACCTGTACACATTTCATTAATACCCACTCACTCAGATATCTGTTTAAAGATGAGTACTTATATATTAATCTTATTTATTAGTACCCCTAACTAGTACTAATTTAGAGACCGCACTAAGAAAGATCTCGTTTCTCCATATCCTGATGTCTAGATTATTTTTATTAACCTAATTTTTATCAACCTAATATAGACCCAAGAGCAAAACGTTGCATATTATTTCACAGTTCTTTCAAAGTCACTGCAATCATTCTTAAAATGAATTTTGATGTGATAATAATTGTTTTAGATTAAAACCTTCAATATTGTTGTATATTAAAAAAAAAAAAAAGAAGTGAAAGTGAACAAATTAATTCATGTTCTGCAACAACAAAAAAAATCATGGTGGTATTAATATTAATAATTGGAACTAGTATAATACATTACAGTTATAGCAATCAAATTGCCAATCTGGAATAGCTGTTACATTTTTAACATTCATGAGCAGTGACGTAGATGTTGGTTCCCTAGTTATTAACTCTGCAGAAAAACTAACCCCCCTTCAGAATTTAGCATATTTTTTCAGCTGCAAATTAAGGGAGAAAACAATACAGCAAGTTTTTACAATACAGATTTTAAATGCTTCAATACTCTAGTAGGAAGAAGTGATCGAATCAAAATTTAAGTGAACACATTACTGTGACAAGTCTGCTCAGTTCAGTATACATCTCCCAGGCGATCACTTTAACATCTTTTTTTCAAATGGATTGCCACACTGAGAAATATTTTTGAATAATTTTAAAAGTTTTCCATGGTAGGTGTTCACAAGACTGAGAGTCTGGACACTTCCAATTGCAATTATTCTTTTTAAATATGGGCCAGTGGATTATTTAAATACATAGTTTTAATAGTAGGTGTTTAAGTAGCTTATCTCCTCTTGAACAAGAGAAGCAAGTCTTAAAAGTGTATTATTTTTGCAAGGATTTTGTTTTATCCGTTTCAGTCTTGCTGCCTGTTATTTTTCTTGTTTATTTATAAAGGGGAGCATGAAAAATGCTGATCTAAATGCTAAAAAAATTGCATGCAGAAGTTAAAAAGGACCTGGAAAGAGATGAATATTTAGAGTAAGTCTTCTTTCACTTGAACCCTTCTTCTTAAATGTCATCTTAAAAGACAGACTGAAGGGTCTGTCAATACTGTGTATTTCATAGCAGAATAAAATTAAGAAGGAATTAAGAAGACCCCCACGTACCCTTATGATCAGCTAAAAAATAAAAGAGATTCACATGGAATTCTGAATATGTTTCAAAACTCAATTATCTCCAATAGTGTTGTGTCTAAATGACTGTTAATAAGTTTGGACTTCTAAAAAATCAGGATATTATGGCCTGTACTTTGCACTGAATCTCCAGAGGTTATTTGACTTATATTCACCCAATTTACTGTATAGCCAGAAAAGTTCCTGTCTTTCCGCACCCATCTACTTGCACATCTTCCCTTTACAGATGAGAAGACAAAGGAAACTCTCAGAGTCTGTAAAGACTCAGAACTTGTACATAGATAATAGTCCTGCTGTGGGATCACAGACTCTGCCATTTTCTCTCTGTCTCATCCTAAATAAGCTCTTCTGAAATTCTGAAGGAGATAGCAGATGTTATGGCAGGATCCCTTGCTATCATCTTGGGAGGCTGGGGAGGTCCCTGCTGACGGGAAGCCAGCCAATGTTATTCCCATCTACAGGAAGAGTGCGAGGAAAGACCCAGGGGTAGTCTGGTCTGATCTGGTCTATTCTGTTCTGTTCTGTTCTAGCTTGGGAGGCATTGCAATACCTCAGATTTAAAAACTGCTTAAAGACAGAGAGCTGGGGGAAAAAGGGGGAGGTAGCAGGAGACAGAAAGAAAAAAAGAGCTTGAAAAAAGTATATGACTGGATTGCTATCAATATCTGATAACCAAATTGCCTTTCAATCTTCTAATGACATGCCTCTCAGTACTATTAATATCAATTTCTGCAAAATTAAGGTCATCTCCCACAGGGCTTTGCAAAATGTTCTTATGATGTGTCAGAGGCAAAATGTTGCTTTGTCTTCTCAGAACTTTCTATCAGATTACATTTGTAATCTGATAAACTTGATTAAAAGACTGATGTGCACAACAGTAGTTGTGGCCAAGATGGCCAAGAGCTGTTCACTTCCAGGAACCAGTTTCCATGAAGCTGAGCCCCCAACACAGGGTTATGATCAAGAACTCCATCAAGGAATTCTCTCACCTATAGGCACACCTATAGGCACAAAAATAGAGAAGACCAAAAATGTGAAAAAATATGATATTAAGCTTAATACCAATATTTAGAAAGGATTAAGAACTGAATTACTCTGCCCTGATGAACTTCTAGCAAAGTCAACATTCATGCTCCATAGGGGGAAACAATTTTCACAAATTGTAATTCAAGCATAAGAAAGTTTGATTTCAAAGAACTGAGATTCTTACTCCCTTTCCTTTTACTTCTCACTCTTTCTTAATGTTCTTAGTAATAAAGGTAAAAACCAGACATTTCCTTATACAAAAATTTATTTATTTTCTTCCTGTTTAAATTTAGACCTCCAAAAAATATTCATGCATCATCCTATCACTTAGACATTTTTATGCAAGTGTAAATCAGCTGACTTCACACAGGTGTTATTACCTATTTCTATATGTATAAAAGAGATGAAAACCAGGGTCGCAGTTTCCTACAATGGCATGCAATGCCCTATGTTTTTGAACAGGAGACTGAAAAAATCAGAGCAAATATTTTTCATTTTAAAGTATGCTTCTTAGATAGTAAAGAATATTTACACATACAAATATACATTCAGGTAACATACTGTACTAGTCATAGAATATCTGAAATAAGATAAAATCTTGTATTGAATTCTATCTCATATATATCTCATATACGGTAGGTTTTAATCAGATTGGGAGACTTCTATTTTTTTTGTAACCTGCAAAAGTAGCATCATGCTTTTCTTATATCAGATGTGAGTGAAGTTCAACATGAAACATACCACTTTAAAGGAAATAAGTATCAATATCCACTAGCTATCATTTCAAATTACTTACTATAATGAGATGATTACTATCCAGGTTTAGAAGCAGAACAGTTTACAACAAAGTTCTCTCTTCAGTACTTTATTCTCAAAAGGAGATGACAGAAAAAAAAAAGATAAAAGTCTAGTTTTCTGGAGAAGTTTTATGGTTTAACAGATTCACAGTAAATAAGTTTTCATTGCTAGCTCTTTTCCTATCCTCCTGATACTGAGCAATTCAATTTCCTGATTTTTTTTCCAGCTAAAAATCTTCCCTTTTGTATCTATGTAGATTTAAACTTTTACATAGCAGCACTTGTCCTTTACTTTACCTATCACTGACCTCTGCTCATCTTCTGTAGTAGCAGCAGTAGCAGCAATGGCAATGGCAGTAATAGTTTAGTGACTCCAATATAATGCCAGTGTTGCAATCTACTTCAGTGCAGTCAGCAACGTTTGTCCGAAAAAATGAATCTCCAGGTTTGAAGCATTTCACATTATTCATGCACACTGCCATTAATTTGTTATGCAGCAGATTCCAAATGAGGGAATGAGCTGTGTTGCTGGCTTTTGTATGATTTGGTTTTTATTATAGTAACAGTGAGTGATAGAATTATTCCCTTATCTGCAAAAACACGGGCAGATTTATGCAATATTAATATCTGCAGCTAAGTCCAGGCAGGTAGCTCAACAGAGGAGTCCAGACATTCTCATGCAGCTCTAGTTATCCAGAGGTTTAGAACATCCCTTCACTGTCAACAGCAACCATAAAGGTAACATATAACGTTTAAATTACATTTAAACATTTACAGACAATAAGAACCAGCTTTCCTGACCAATGTATACCAAGCAAGGTAATAAATTCCTGGAAATTCAAGCTAGTCCTTTGTTTTTGCTCTTGCTGCTTTGTATCATCTCCACACTGTAAACCTGCTTACTCAAGCTCATGCTCTATCTTGACCCCCTGCATTTATCACCAAGACCCATAACCCTCTGGCAGCAGGAATCAGCTGCAACTGTGCTCTCCGAGAGTGGTGTCATCACAGTACTTTTCCAGTGATGTAAGGAAAATTCCATAAAGACCTCAGTAAGCTTTTCTGAGTTCATCCACCTACTTTTCATTTCTCAGCTCTCCTTGGTGTTAAATTTGTCTTTCTTAACTTCTTCCTTCTACCATCCCATTCCTTCCTATTCCATAGCACAAAATCAGTTTTCTAAATGCTTACACGATGCCTGCAATAGCTCTGCTTATCCTTACTCACAGTTCTAGCCAACACCATGAACATAGCAGCATTTACATAATTGTACCTTTTGCAAAAACAAATGTTTTAAATAATTGTGGGTGAGATTGATTGGATCAGGGAAAAAAAAAAAAAAGCCATAATTCTTATGATAGATCTGAGAGAAGTGGGAAAAACATCTTTTTTTTTTTTTTATATCAGTTTTGGATGTTATACTAAAGAATTATATAAGACGTAATAAAACATACTTATCTACTTGTCAGTCTGGATGCTCCCAATGTTCTCAAATACTTTTTCTATCTGTGGTTTTAAGACTTTCACAGTACTTTAGAAACAATTTTTCAATACAAGATATAACTGTGCTATATGGGGCACGCTCTTTTGTGCATATTTTACCTTTACAAGGTGATTGACATTTTTGCGGTGCGGTGTCAAATCATAACTAAATATTTTTGTTTTGTTAGTATTATCCTAATAGCTAATAAATTACACTGTTCTTATTATGTATACTGGGGTTCTCTTGAGCATGTGTTGTGCTATGTGCAAGCTCATACACAAATTTATAAAAACCTCTCTTAAAATTTCTTCAAGAACCCTAATAAACAAAAGCATGATAGTTTCCACTTTGTCTAACAGGGCCAGAGATATCTTGCCACATTTTAGCTGTTCAGAAAATATCCAGTAGCTGTCTGGGACAAAGCTTATTCTGGAGCTCTAGCTAATGGAGAGAGATAAATAAATTCACCTTGGTTTATACTTTCTAATAAATTAAGTACTAGTGCCTATTATGAGTGAAAAATTTGGTGGAATTTTCTGGTATATGTCCTACCAACCAAAGGTTCCTTTTCCCCATTCTTTCACACATGTATAAATAGCTACTTTTTTATTAAATCAAAGGGTGAATATTTCCTGCAAAACTAGTATTTTCTTTCATAGATCACTTCTTGATGATATATCCTATTTCTTGATTTTCCTAGATATGTCTTCTAATCTCAGTACAGTTGTCAAACATCAGTACTTTCAATAATTTCACACGTTTTTGCTAAACAAGTCTGATTTCAAATCTTCCTTATGTTATATCTATTGCTATCTTATTTATCCTTTATCATAAATAGCATAGCAGTCAAATTTTTTTAAAAAGTCAAAGCATTAATAGAAATCTAAAGAGAAAAATTCTATTATTTCACTTTACCAATTTCTTGGTAATGATAGTGTCTGTTTTATAAGTTTAGGGGTTTTTTTCAGGTAACCTACATGAGCATTACTTAGCATATTCTTCAAGTATTCCTCAGTTTTTCATCAAGGCCTTTTATCTATTCCTTTGCCAAGGAACAAGGAAAGAAGCAGGCAGAGTGTTTAAAACTTGAGAAAATAAAAATATCTCTTCAAAGACGTTTTATCTTATTACTTATGTAGTACCACAAAGTAGATTTATTTTCTCAAGGAAAGTAATTTTTGTCAGAAAAAAGTCACTGTTACAAGACAAAAGTTGTGTGCCACATAGTAGGGTTTTTGAAGATGGGAGAATTAATACTTTTTGCAAGTCCTAGTGTAGCTTTAACTATTGGTCAGTGCTGATTTTGGCATTGAATAACGTTTATTAAAAAAAAGGCACCAAATTTTCCTTTCAATATATTGTATGATAATTACACCCACTGATGTAACTTCTGCTGTGAGGGAGAACATTTAGCCACTCTGCATTGATACACTGCCAAAATGCACAGTAACACCCTGAATTTTGTCTATTTACTTACTAATGGACAACATCTGCATTGATAGGAACTCAGTTGAATTGATATTCAACTGAGTTAATCAATGCTCCCATTAGCTTGGTATTTAACATCAATCTATTCTGGTTTGAAATAAGGAGGGGAAAGATATTATGCCACATATGGGAACAGGTTAAAAAAACCCAAATAAACAAAAAACCACCACAAAATCAACTCTCATTCTGCCTATAGCCAAGAAAGAGATCAGAAGTGATCTTATAAAAAAGATGTTTAAAAAAAAACATTGCCCGAACAATATCTGACTGATCTTTTAAAATAATTTCTGAAAATATATGAGAGCCAGTGCTCTTCACATATCTCACTAAATTTTATTATTTGGTTTTCCTAATGCAGTGAGACATCAGTAAACTGCACCTGTGGATGTTTCAGAGCATTGTGACTGTCATCTTATGCAGAAAGGATAAAACAGAGCTACTTCTCTGTTGGCACTGACACAGATAGGAAAGCTAACTTCATAAATAAAGTGTGCCAATATCCGAAATGATAACAAAAATCTGTCAACTGACAGGAACAGGAAGTTTTGAAGAATAATCTGCACATCTGCTAGCATCCTCTAAAATAAATGCTAGCTTCTATTAGCAAGAGAAAGAACATACTCAATTTAAAGAATAAAGAGTGTGTGAAAAAATCAGTGAAAACTAGCTTCTCAGTTTTCTAATTGCAGTTGGAAATATTTATATTCTTTTTGGGTTATGAAATAGGAAGACTAATTACACCATAATATGGACAAGTCACTTTACAAGAACCAATATATAGTCCTGAATTAAAGTTCTTGAGCTTCTGTAAAAAGCATGAGAAAATCAAGGCAGGAAGAAGATATAAAATTGACCCATCTTATATGTTATAAAGACTTCTCAGTCGTAAGAAATGGTAATTGTATTATTACTGTGATTTAATTAAAACCAAATGGAATTTTATTTATCAATGATATCATCATCATCATCATCATCATCATCTTTGTATTTTAACCCTACATGTCCATTGAACAGTCAAGAAGCTGAACGTGGTTATCAAGAGCCTCTGATACTCTACATGGAAAAGATTCCTTCAGTTATTTTCAAAAATAGTCCTTCTAGGAGCTTTCAGAGAAGATGGAGGTGTTCACAGACCATTCTTCTAGGTTGGGATGATGCAGATACAACTTCAGATAGAAGGGCTGCTCCAGAACTGAGAAAGGCCTCTCCATATTTCACAGATTTTGCATTCTTTCCCTGCATACAATCATTAATGCACACAATAGAGCCAACCACTGCTGGAGGAAGGATACTGACATTTTTTTGGGCTCAAAAAAGCTGTTCTTATCTTCTTCTGTGATAGTTATTGTTTAATAGAAAAAGTGAATTTTAACATCTCTTCCAAAGACCCCAGTGTTAAAGGACAGATAAATTTTCATATGAATACTCTTTGTTAGGTTCAAAAATGAATTTATAAACCTCTCCAGTTCTAGATATATGTCCACAAAAGTGATTCACCACTATATTAATGGACTTTTCATCTGAGAATTCAAATTCTTTATAACCATTCCTTGATCAATCCTCATATCTAACCTAAACCTGATTCTTGGATTTCTTTGTGGTTTATATGAAAGCTTGAATACAACAAGAAAATTTCTCATGAAGATTTATTTGTTTCAAAAAGATATTTCCATCAACATAGATTTAATGTTGGTCTATGCTGATCAACAACAGCTGTATTAAACCCAGTCAAAACAAGCTCTGCAAGCCAATGGTTTAGTAAAATCCCATATTCCTCAATTTAGTAACAAAATCCAAGGAGAAAATTGCAATGAAATTCTAGACCTTGAATATGTGCTTTATTGCAATATACCGTCATTAGAGTCCCAGTTTTCTCCCTTAAAGGTACTAAAAATATGACTTTGAAGAAGAATAAGTATGCAGAGAAATGTGAATAAGAAGGATCCTCTCAAAGGCATTCTTAATGTGTGATGAAAGAGGCACAAACCAAAAACAGTCACAGAAGACAAAGGAAAATGTAATTTTAGACCAAGATTACAGTCAACTTTAATAAGCATAATTGATTTTTCAGGAGTGCAAGATTGGAGGCAGAAAACTCTAAGAAAAAGGTTTTCATTACACAGAATCAAACAGAAGAATAACTCCTCCGAGAAATTCAAGGTGACTGGTCTAAATGCCTCCAGTGTCAGAGAGCAAAAAGTGTGAATGAGACACCATCAGTTGTGATACACAGGAAACCATATAAATATGGAACATTAAATTTGTCTCACCTTATTTAGATATCTTAAAATTATTTACCAAGTCTAAGTCACCAGATCACAAAAGAATGTCTCTAGGTGGGTGTCTCCAAAGAGGGATTTATACCCTAAAGGGGCCCAAGAGTTTTTACAGCTTGTAGAGCCTAGACTCAGCATTTTACTTTTAATGTAGTTCTGTTTAAGTGAGGAATTAAAGAGTGGTGCAGTAAGAGAAGACACAATAATCAGATAAGTAACCAAGTATTGGTTTCTTCAAGGCCAGCTTTTGTTTGTCTCTCCTGCTGGGAAAACTGACATTTCAAAGACCTCTCAGCTTTTTGAAGACTACCCATTCTCCCAACCAGGCAGACCACTCCAGAGCCTGTTACTCCCGTTAACAGTGTCTCCCAAATGTTTCAGTCCTTTTTAAATACTGATTTATCTAAAGATCAAGTTTGCAGCCTAAGGTTCCTTTATTCCAAATTTCAGTAAGGATCAGGCAAAAAAAAAATCTTTAGTGGACTCTAAATTAAATCAGTATGTTCAGCAGCCCAGTTCCAGAGTCCCAGAAAGATACCAACTTTCAATCTTAATTCAGTTCTTTTATTAGCTGTTATCTGTCTTTTAGTTATCAGCAGTCTACTGTGCCTTTAATTAACCATATGCTAAACAAGCTTGAAATATATTAAAAAAAAAAAATCATTAAATTAAATCATTGCTATATATACACCAGTTCACCTGTAAGGCATTTTGTAGTACACACAGTTGCAGCATGAAGTGACACCACCCAGCTGCAGACTTCCCTTAGCTTTGTGGAGGATTGCAGACATCCTGCTTATTAAGGTGTTGCCCAGCTGTTTAGCAGTCCCATTTTCAGCATTCCAGCACTCCATTTGCACAGTCACAGTAAGGTCATTCTCTGCTTTTCAGGTGCATACAGTGGTATTTCAGAGATAATTTATAACAAATATATCTGAGTACGTTACAGTGTATAATACAAAACAAATAAAGTGAACAGAACTTTCAGTGAATGGTGAAGATGAATCAATAAATCAAGGCAAAAGAACTCAGAAAACTGAATATGAGGGGTTTTTGTGTCTACAGACCATCAGCATTGGTGCTGAGATCAACATTCAGGAAGGAAAACTGAAACATGGGCACCACAGAGAAGGGATAGAGGGAAAGAAAATATTGCTGGAAGGTCACAACCATAGCAGAATGGAAAAGGAGTGTCAAAGGCAGATCAATGTACAAGTTAGGAGAAAGCATAACTAGGAATGATACAGACTAGGGAGATTTAATCCTAACACTCAATTTCAGTACATGATCATGTGTCTAAAAATTATTTTGAAGACTTGTGAAAATATGTACTTTTATATTTGACCATTTCCAGAGCACTAAATTTGAAAGATAGTTTGTTTACTACAGGTTTGAATAAGGGCTTGACCTTTGAGTTTTGTGTTGTACACAAGTACTCAATATAGCTTTTCCTTTAAGCATCTATCACATGGAAGAAGTGATTTCAATCATAACACCTGTTACTTTGAGTACTTAAGCCAAAATAAGGCTTGTTCTAGATGACAGCTGAGCTAAGAATTTTGCAATATAGACAGTTGACAAGGTCACTGGAATATCCTCCTGTAAGTTAGAACTTATCGATACAATCTATTGTGCAGCATTAAAAAACAACTTTTCATCAAAAGTACAGAAAGATGATAGTGAGTCTAACAATGCCAAGCAAGAAAAATTAGTGTGTCACAAGGCTCCCTGCTTTTCTAATTTTCTAAACTCTAAGTTTTTAATTTCTAATTTCAGATATTACGAATACAAAAGACGGGAAAAGATCTCTTTGAACAATTTCCTCTATTTTTATCAGCTTTCCTGCAGCTGAAACAGCTTTAGAGGGAGGAACTGGGTCTGTCAGGGCTTATGTTAAACAAGGAACAATCAAGTAAATGTTTGTTTTGGTCTGCTTATGTGGGTCCTTTTGAAATGGAAATTATTTGAATGAGATAGAATAATAGGTTCTACCTAGGTAGAACTTGACATATTAGAATCGAAGAATCATAGATTATGCTGAGCTGGAAGGCACCCATCAGGATCATCAAGTTCAGCTCGATGGCCCTGTGCGGGACACCCCACAAGTCACACCATGTTCCTGAGAGTGTCGTCCAAACGCTTCTCAAACTCTGTCATGCCTGGTGCTGTGGCCACTTCCCTTGGGAGCCTGTTCCAGTGCCCAGCCTCCCTCTGGGTGAGGAACCTTTTCCTGATATCCAACCTAAACCTCCCCAACTCAGTTTCATGCCACTTCTTTGACTCCTGTCTCACTAGTCATGAGAGTGAAGAGATCAGTACCTGTCCCTCCACCTCCTCTCTTGGGATGTTGAAGAGTGCAGTGAGGTCTCCCCTCAATCTCCTCTTCTCCAGGCTGAAAAAAAAACAAGTCTTAAAATATATATCAGAATATGAATTAAGAGGGTTTTCATAAACTTATGTTTCTTTCTGTGAGCTATTAAGATAGCTAATTGCTGAAATCTACCAGAGACCAAAGGTGAAAATATGTCCATTTTTTGAGAATGTGGTCAATAATATTTTGAAGGGGCAATTTTATATATTACTGGTTCAGTGGAATTCTAAGCGAGCCAAAGGAATGTTATTATTGAAGTAAGCATACAGAATAAAAATATAAACCAGTTAAAATAACAAGAGCTGAGTCACTGAAGTTTGCAAGATTTCATTTAAAATTCTTTATTTTTCCTTTCTTTATAAATTAAAAAAGAACAAGCTATAATAAAAGCCAAAATCAAACTACTTCTATTTTATGAAAATAATCCTCTTATATTGACCCAAGCTGAATTACTTCTGAATATATTGTTTCATGACAGACTTCATATCTAGTTACATTTTTATGATGTTAGGGGAAAAAACAATCCAAGAAATTAGCTCTGTGATGGGAACTCAGTTACAGCCAGTTCAACTGCTTACCTTCTTCTCCACCTGGCCAAGCTCTCCATCAGCCTCAAATTAAAAGTTTTCTCTCACTACACTCCACTAGACAAGCCTTACAATATTCCAGCTCTGGGTGAAGGATGAATGCTTCCTGGAGGTAGGTCGTCAAGGTTCCCCTTTGGAGTCCATGGCCCACCACTTCTTACACTGCCAGAAGAGACAAGGTTTTAGGTGTTGCTTCAATTCTCTGAGAACACAGTAATGGCAAGTGTGTTTCTTCTGAGGTAAATATCAATATCTAAATGTTTTGGCTATTCATTTTCTTCATGGAAACTTGATCCAGTTCAAGTCCCAACCGAGAAGAACTACATGAGAAGTGGCTGCAATAGGAAGTGGATGATGTTCTCTCAGTTGAACCACTGAGTGAATGTATAGACTGAGAACCAGAAAAGAGAGAAATTATCCTGTTGCTAGTCATCCTTTATTCCTAAAGGCATTTGTGACATGGACACATTCAATGCACCTTGAGGTCTAATGGTAGTAGATGGATGGAAGTTAGCAGCAGTTACTCTCTGGAATATTTACAAAAAAATCTTTGTTTAACAAAGCTGTGTTCATTCCTTTTTGTAGACATTTTCCTTAATAACTTGGATAGCACAGTTGGAGTAAATAGTGTAAGGTGCTGCTCCAACTGTTTAGTATGTGTTGGATTTGTTCAGGTCCATGTTCTTAAGTGACCTGCAGTGCATCTGGCTGTTGTTTGCTTGATTAACCATGCTTATTATGCAAATGAGAAGCATAGCTGAGAGAAGTCTGAAAAATCAGAACACGGCAAAATATAAAATACCATAGAAAAAAACAACACAGAAGAAAAGTGGCCTTCCAGAATCTGGGAATTCTGAACCAAGAAGCTGACTCCAATCAGAAGCAAAAGTACCAGAACCTGGGAGTCCTTGTGGACACCAAGCTGAACATAAGCCAGTAACTTACCCTCGCCACAAAGAAGGTTAAACATATCCTGGGTTATATTAGGCAAAATATTGCCAGCAGATTGAGGGAGGTGATCCTTTCCCTCTACTCAGCACTGGTGAGTCCGCACCTCGAGTGTTGTGTTCAGTTCTGGCAGAGAGGCATGGACATCCTGAAGAGAGCCACAGAGATGATCAACGGAAGAAAGAAAAGGAAGGAAGCAAGGAAGCAAGGAAGCAAAGAGGAAAGACCTTTATTGCCACTAAATTCACTCTCCTTTCTTGATCATAATATTCCTTTTGCACCAATCATTTCCCTTCAGATATGTCCTGGACTAGATGAATTTGCTCCTTGCACATGATCCTGGATCTCAGAAGCCAGACATCTCTCTCTTAAATTTACAGCAAGAGTTTAATCTTCTGCACATGCCTAACAAATCCACATAGGATTGGATTTCTCAAAAACGCAGTTATAAGTGCTGGCAACAGAGACCAGCTTCTCTATAATTTCTGCTGTACCTTACACCACAAGGGGGAATTGCTGGTTTCCCCTGTATGCTGAATTAATTTTATAATAAATTACATTGACCAAAATAGAATTAGGGGATTAAAATCAGGGTATCCCCAGCCAAGGATATTGAATTTAGCTCTTACATACTCCCCTACGCCCTTAGTTGTGTACTCCTTCAACAGAGGGCTGAAGATCTATACTCTGAGTAAATCACTGAAGCCAAGTCTCTGAACTTTGACTAGTCTTTAAGCATGAAATTGATGTGCAAATTGTGAGCACTGCCAGCATTTTCCAAAATCATGCCTATGCTCAATATTTCCCACTATGCTCAATGTTTCCCACTGTCTTCTGACTTGCTTGATATATCTCTCATGGGAGGCAAAATAACTGTATATACAAAAATGTGGGGTTTATCCTGAGAAGTTATTAAATTTTTTTTAAACTACCCTTATTACAGAAATATTTATAATTATAAAGTTTCTTTTAATTATACGACTTACCAATCTTTTGCAAGTGTGTGTTAATTGTAATGAATTTTTCTTGTTTTATTTCAATGTAGGTGCACTGCTAAAACGGGGGATAGAAATATTAAGGTTAGTTTCCTAACATTTTGCTTAAAGGCAAAATTCATGCCAGCGTCAACAAAAAGATTCAAATGTTTAAATTTCAACTGGACTGAATTTCTACCACCATGAAGGATACATGAAGCAATTGCATGGAGGCAGAACCTAGCTGTGCTTCATCCGAGACCCCACTTCATCCAAACTCCAGCTGTGGAACCAGATTCCTTCAAGTCACCAAACCTAGATGTGCAGGCTAGAAATACTCAGGTTTTCTGTTATCTGTGTTGAAGTGAACACTTTCAAACTCTGTATTAGTGAATAAAGAAATTAAGACTATAATTTACTGTAGGTTTGATTATAGACTCACTTTACTGATTGATGGAGAATGAATCCTTTCAAGGTACTAAACTTAATAAAATTAGGAAAAAAATCAGTCATAAGGAAGGCATACCAAAATCTTCCCAGTGAAATATATGTTTGGTCATAAAATAACACTTTTAATTTCAAAACACCAGAGATGAACATTTTTACCTTTGAAGACAATATCAGGAAAAATAAGGAAAAAATCATCTTCTAATTTTAATTTTTATTTTCAAAAATTGGAGCATTTTTATTTCAGTTTTTCATCTTTTAGTCATATATAAAATGAAATACATTTTATTGATTCCTCCCCTTTTTTCTTTATACTGTCTTCCACGGTAAGTTCTCAACATTTTGCTGTCTTCTGCCAAAATCTGAATGGAAAAAATAGGCACAAAAAAGTTCCAGACATCTCAGATTCTAATGGATCTACAGATAATAAGGAAAATGCATTTTTGTGACAGTGATGAAAATTATGACTTTTTTTATTAGAAACATAAAAATGTATTGGAAAATCCTAAAAGAAAAGAAGTGTGAAAGGAAATTTAGAACAAATTTCTAAGAGAATATCCTTTCTTCACAGCTTTTTCAGTAAGTTGTTAATTATTCTTTGCAGCCTGAAAGTCACATATTTTTCAAGCATTTAAGTGTGAAAGGGTACAGATAAATCAGCAGGTGCCTCTTTGCTTTTCCAATAATATAAATAGCTTTAGAAATCCACCTATGTATCCCAGGGACCTTCTCAATTTTTTGAACATTCAGACCGTATCAGTTTTGACGTATGTTTGAAGAATGGGCAAAGGTTAGGGCTTGTTCCTATTTCATCTGAGTTAGTTTGGCCATGATGATTCAGAAGGAACTCATTCGTTCCCATGGCAATACGGTGAATTCTGTAAAACTCTGCTTCTGTCATTGCAAATAAAGCTTTTTTTTTCGTGAAAATATACCAGTTGAAAGAAAATATCAGGTAACAGACAAACCTAAGGTCCTTGAAGATAAATAATTAATTTCAAAGGGATTTGCAAGAAATTCATAAACTGAAAATAGGTCAGTAAAAATCTGAGAAGACTCCAGTATGAAAAAGTGCAGAGGAACTCCAGACACGAATTCTTAATAAAATAAGAATTTGAAAAGTTCTGTTCCGGGACAGATTCTGTCATGTGGCTGCCCTTGGGTATCATGAAGGGTTCTTAAAGCCAAACCCAAACAGCTGCCAAAGTAACAGCAAGTAAAGTCTTTGCACCTCCAGCTCCTCAAGTGTGCAAGACCATTCCCCAAAGCTGGCCTTGACATGGCTTTAGAGAAAGGAGGACACATCCCAGAAGGGTGACCTGTCAGGGAGCATGAATCTTCTCAAAGAAGGCAGGAACAGGCTTTTTGGTAGGAGGGTCAGGATGGGCATTTCTCTCCCTGTAGTTCTTCCTGACAGCACCACAGGGCATTACCCAGGTCATTACACCAAGAATTAATGCATTTCAGATCCAATTTTTTAAAAAATGTTTTTTTAGGAAAGCATTAACTATTCCTTACAGTATTCCATTTTGGCTAAGTTGCCATAAACCTTCAACAGAAGGTTACTAGAACAGTAATGAATCTAGTTCTCTGTTATCTCTTTATTCATACCCCCACAGGTAAAAAAACCCAAAGAAATCCAAAGCAAACAGACAAACAAACAAACAAAAAAACCCCACAAACCTAAATACTAAATTGTCATAAATCATATCAAAACAAAACAGTCAAGACTTAATTGTGAAGATTAGCAAGTCTACCAGTTAACACTGATATATCACAGCTATCATTTCATAGCAGTAAAATGAATTTTCTCTGTATAAAGTGTGGAATTATTAACACAGTTCTTCTTATTCTAAGGCAAATAAAAATAATTGCATTAATTAAAATAAAACTTTGCCAAATAATTTTTCTTCCAATACAACAATAGCATCTTAATGGAAAACAAAAACATACGGGTTGGGTTTAGGTGGGATGTCTTTTTCCCCCCCCGAACAAAAACTGAATTAAGTTTATTTCACTGAAAGTGATTTAAGGTGGATTTTACCTGCTTTGTATCTTAGAATAAGTGGCTTACTACACACACAGAATATGCCTTCATCATTTTCTTAATAACTAACTAATGGCATAATCAAAACAGTTACCATCTCTCTCATTAATTCTATCTGAATATTTATGTTTTAGTCACTAGAGCTTGATTTCTGTTTACTGTTTCAAGCACATGTAGAACCATAAAATCATAGAGTCATTGAATCATAGAATGGTTTGGGTTGGAAGGGACCTTAAGGATCATCTTGTTCAATCTCCCCTGCCATGGGCCAGGACACCTTTCACTAGGCCAGGTTACCCAAAGCCCCATCCAACCTGGCCTTGAAGACTGAATGGGGCATCCACAGCTTCTCTTGGCAACCTCAGAGTCACCGTTAGATGATCAGGATTTTAGTTTGCTAAAACATAGCAAACATAGATTAGCACATGACAGGAAGACAGTCTACAAATCAAATAGATTAAGATCTAGATAATTCCTGCTCTGAATCACACCCTGCTTTTAATTGTAGTGGTGAAAATGAGGAAAAATGTGGGCAAACTCATTCATTTTATTTTTGTTTTGGGATGTGAGATTTAGGCAAGTTCTCTGCTGTTCAAATCAGAAGTGAGATAACCTAGATAACATCTTGAATCTTCAGTTGTACTCCTGTTCATTCATTATATGCACATATATGACTGGGCCAAAATGATCATCAATTAAATGGGTATATTCCTTCTCCACCTATATAGTCAGTGGATTGATATGACAGACAGTTTATTTATTACATACTTATATAATAATACAGGGAAAATCTAATTTCTTGCGTTGTCCTCCACATTTGTCCTCATGCTTTTGGAGCACTGCAGTAAGGGTTTGGCTTTTTTACCTTTGCAAGGATTTTTTATCACTGCAGACAGACAAAACTGATAACAAACATTTCTGAGCATGCTGTGTCTCAATTTCTGGATCATCTTTCCAGATCCAGGTCTCCCCTGCTGTCAGAGGTTGTTGCACCTTTTAGAAAGCAGCAAAGGAATTTTGCTCCTGTAGCTCTTCTGCCTCAGCTCATCTTCTGGTGAGTTAGATTCAGCTTGAGTCAGTTGAATAAATTGGATCTCCTGCTGCTACAGACTGTGACTTTTTGTCTGTGCAGAGCCACAAATTTATTTTACCGTCCTTGTTTAGGGGACTGTAGATTTGGGCAGAGAGAGGTACAGGCACCTTTTGGCCGGTGCATGTGAGCCACCTCAGTAAGCTCAGTCACCTGTCCAAAAATTGAGTTCTTTCATTTTTTGAACCACTTCAGCAAATTGCAGTGTCTTAAGGCAGAACTCTGAGAGTGAAGCTGCTACCGGGGAACCCATCACAGGCAATTCTCAGACAGGTCAAGTTAAGCTTTGCTTTACCAAGGTGTGGAGGCAACATAACTCTGCCAGCACATCCACATAGTAACAATGAACTGAGGATTATATCACTCTCAAATAAAAAGGCTCTGTGTGGACCCTGCAACTAAAACTACAGCCAGAAGGAATTAAGCTCCTCAGCAATGACAGAAACAGCCAGCACTTATTTTCAGGTAGGAAACAAATGCCAAAAAATTCTATATGCCATGCATGCAACTGCAATGTTCATTTATTATTAAAAATATATATTTTAACACTGTTAACATCCTACTATAGCCCTCATAAACCAAGAAGAATGGAGAGGTTATTCAGACAGACACTACACAAAGGTGTATAAGGAATACAACATCTCCACCGTTCCTTAACTCCACCAGTGAGACCAACAGTCCTCATGACCTGGTGATTATTTTAGCTTAACCATGACATCTGGTGTTGGCCTTCTCTCCAAAAGCAACAGAGATAAACCATAAATATCGTAACAGTTGCTCAGAGGAAAAAAACATCTCACATGTAGATTTATGGATCTATCGATGTTTCATAGGTAATGTCAGAAACAGGGATCCAATTAATGACCACTCAGTTAGCAGAGTTCTTCAGGATTGTTCCCATGATGCGCAAGAGAAATCCAGCTCTTGAACTGGGATTCTTAAATCTGTTGAACACCATCAACAGATTTTTTGTTTTAAGCTTAACAATGACCACACTTTTAACCTTGGTTTGACTCTTGTCAGCACAAGAAACAGGGTGCTCAGACACACTACTGTCCTGAGTCCCTTGCAGTACCTTGCCATAACACTGCTGTGTGGCATTGTGATAGTGAGAACAGGGAAACCAAGCTGGAAGGTGAACAAATCTTTACAACTACAGGTGGAATACGCACATCTTATCACACTGTTCCCAATTTTATCACTAAAGACATTGTTCCTGTTGCAGTGTCCTCTGCCTTTTTAACAGTTTGTCGAGTATAGACCATGCATGCACTTATATGCTCTGACAAATAGGCCAAGTTAGCATTGTATCATCGAATTTTTAGGGGCCAGTTTTATATAGAAATAAAGTGAGTCTTATCAAATAGCAATATCCGCTTGGGGGAACATGACTTAACTTGTCAAAGGGAGCTTGAGAAGCTATCTGAAGAAAAGGATTTTAAATAATTATGCCAGTATAACTACCATGCAAAACTGCTTCCCATTAGATTTTCATGTTGAGTATAAAGGTGTCTTATGCTAGCATAGAATACTCATCTTCCTAGGCAAAAATATCTGTACAACAAAAAGTGTTTTCCTAATAAATGTAATGATAACCCATTTGAAGGTGATTTGTATTGCTTTTTCATCATTGGATTAGCTGAAGTTAATATTGGATTAGACTTTCAGTTAAGATTTATATTTTTTATTTAAATAAGTGGTATGAAGAGTGGGTCAATACAACATACAAGGATTTGCAAAGTTGGTAGTTAGTTTCACTTCAGTTTGAAGGAACACCTTCTCACCTTTGCCAAATTTGTAATGAAAAATTAAAACTGTCAGACCACAGTTCCAGGCTGCTCCAGACCCAGAGGTTCAGGGTAAGCAGCTGGACTTCAGCAACAGAAATTTAGATATATCTATGCCCATGATTTCTTACTCAACATGACAGAGAAGTGATAGCCCAAAGACCTGACATTTTTTTGTCAGGTGAACTGCCGAAGACCTGAGCCTGACAATTTGAAAGCTGCATTTTTGTCCATCTGGAAGATTGGTATGACTGGGTTATACAGTTTTGCAAAAAGCCAAACATTACAAATGGAACCCACAAGACCAGTAGAGTTCAGCCAGAACAATGCCTAATGACACCCAGAGATTCAACAGTACTAAAAGATTATCATGTAGTATTTTATATACCATGAATTAAAGTTCTTCAGTGAATTCCTTAATATCTCTGTCTCCAAGTCACTGATGTCCTCTGAAAGAAAAAAAGAGAGAGAGAGAAGCAGTTTGGATCATTCAATGATTTCAAAGCAGATATGAACCAAAAGTGAAAACCTTCCAAAGCCAGGTTGCTGGTAGGAAGCTAATGATTCATACTGCTTCTATTATAGCTAGGGAAAAATGAACCTATCTAGATATGAAACAGAAATAAAACATCAAGACATGTGGTTTCTACCAGTGAACTATTAAACTGAAGTTAAAAAGTTGGCAACACAGCAAGTAAAAATCTGGAATTGTTAGATCTGCTGCCTGATTCTGAAACCAAATAATTTTGGCTTAAAGAAAAAAAAATAAAATGCGAGAAGTGGAGAAAGAAAAAACAGGAGGGGTTGAAGAGGGAAAGACATTTTAGCTGAACCACCTTCAAATCTATCTGCATTTATACTGATGAAAACTCAAAACCTTTTGAGATCTGTTAATTGTTACCCTGCTGCTCATCTTCCATGTGTCATCCAGCAGAGATTTTAACCTTAGTACATATAGGATAATGAGTGCTTATATGGCACAAAGGAACTACAGTGCACACAAAAAATAATGATTCTGACAGTTAGGAAAAAAGTATTTAGTGCCATAAAGTGATTTTTCCAGTTTTGCAGTCAACTGCCTTCAGTGTCTGTTGTCTCCAAGGCTGAGTGAATCACCTTTTAAATATATATAAAGATCTCCTGTGAAATCACTTTGTCAGTAACTCAGCTGCACAAGGTAAAGATAACCTATATCAAAAATTCCTGACAGGGACTGTGCTTCTTTAGCAGGTCTTTGAAACCTTCCCACTCAGTGACCTCAGGCTCCAATGAGTCACTGTAAAAAAGTCAAGCTGCTGTATGTAGGTAATGAATGCACAGATTCATACTGCTGCTATTACAGCTATGGAAAAAAATGAACACTTCTGAAAATGAAAATCTGTGGAGTTTATATTTGGAAAAAGAAATTTAACAAAATCTCATTGATTTCACAGTGTGCATCTATTCTGTCAGATGGGTTCAGCACCTCTTTCACTCCATGACACTAATCTCCAAGTCATCTGCACTGCATATATGTTGCAAACCAAGTTCTCTTCTTAGCAAAAGGAGCCATAAGAGATTCTTGCTCAGTGAGTTGCATTGTACAAGCAGTATGGATGTGGTGAGACTTGCCTGCTGTGTGAGGCTCTACACTTGAGTGGGACAGACATGTGCTTGCTTGTCTGGAGAAACAAAGCCATGGTGAGTTCTTGTGCTGGAATTCAGCATTAAGAAAGGTTCTTTCCTTTCCACTCTAATCAGTCTTCCTGGCATCACTCCACTATGACAGATACATGGAATTGCTCTTACTACCAAGGCTCTTTCTACCATGGAGCTTTGCCAAGATGCACTGTGGCCAGCTAGAGGAGGGGGTAAAATGAGGTAGTCTCCTATTGCCTTCCTTTTTTTTTCTTTTCCAATATAAAACCTTTTCAGCTTAGACAGTAGACTAAATGTAGTCTTAGGTGCCAAACAGCACCTGGCATTCATTGCAATGCATATGCTCTTATACAAATTCAGCCTACTATAAAATTCGTTATATAGTCTTTCATTTCAAAAATCACTAGAACCAGTAGAAATTTGTACTAGAAATGACCCCTTTCACCCCAGTGTTTTCTATAGGTTTTCATAAGGAGAAAAAGTTGCAGATGCATTTCTTAAAATTCAGCCAGTGGCCAAATTGCAGGACTGCACAAGTGAGAGCTGAATGAGTTCTCTATCTTACTAAATTAATTTGAGCCCATACTCACCTTACCCAATAACACCTACCAAAAGGCCTTAAGTCAGGAGCACTACCTCCCTGAATTTTCCCTTTAGTTTGTCTAGAAAAACAAACACTCCAGGGAAAGATTCGCTCCCTATAGTTCCCTATAACTGATCAGTTTGAGGATCAGCTGTCTGAATTCAGCAGCTGCGTAGAAGGGACATGGCCCACGAGGCAGCAGCGTGGCTCCCTGGAGGTGTTTTCAGTGTGTTACAAGTGTTTTAATTGGCTTCTTCTCCTATGAGGACACATATCCATGTTGCTCCCTCACACGACTTTTGAGCAGATGCCCACATCCAGACCTAGCTGTGCTGAAAGCCATTGCTATTCCCCCCTACCTACCTATGCAAATACACAACTTGCTGAGAGTTGTGCAAATTCACCCCAGAAGCACGTGAAACAAAACCCATGTTCCTTGTGTGCCACTTCTTTTGTCTAATTAATACTCCATATGGTCTCTCAAGGAGGGAACAAGAAATCATGAGAGAGCTATCTTTTTATAAATACTCCATGGAACTTGAGACATGGTCCCATCTTCTAATAAACATCATTATTGTTTGTATACATTTAGATAGGTACTTGCACACGTGCATAAATTTGTATTATCAGTCACACCTTGGAAATGCACAAATACAAGGATTTGCAATCAATTATGGGTCCATCTGGTCTCTGTGGGTTGTTAGCAGGGTAGTTAGTTTTATAGTTGCAAACTCAGGAGCTCAAATTCAAATCCAGCTTGTGGGCTGTGGATCGCACTCCAGTCTGTTGTCATTTACTGCCCTCAGCCCGAGGGCCATCCTCTGCCTCCAGGGCTATTTTTGAAGCATAACTCTCCAGTTTGGGGGTGTGGTTTTCCTACCTTTTATTTTTCCAGGCATGTGTAAAGGACTTATTTTTCTTTCACATCTGTTTAATATAAAAACTGCATACAACACACAAGGACATATAGTTTATGCATTAACGTATTTAATGACAGAACTTGTACTTGCTCTAAAGTCCTAAATATATATAGGATACACATGGCACACACCATTATCAGGACAACCAGCCAAATAGGTTAAAGACTGCTTTTGCCATTTGAAAAACTGGAAATTTTTTACTTGAAATGGATGAGAATTGTATGAATAACTTAGGATTTTTCCTAATAAATTAGACTGTGTGGTCACAGGTTTTGCAACATAATTACCTTCCAATATTAAATAGTTGACAATATTTCTGACAAAATTTACAAAAAATAAAAACCATAGAAAGTGATATCAAAAAAATGAAGCTACTTCATATTGCCTATATTCCCCATAGGAATTGGTCCTCTGTGTGGTCTGGATGACATGGCCTTCAAAGCCTGAAAATTGTATCAAACTAATTTCTAACAGGCGTGTTACTGGTATTCCAACCATTAAAATAGGCAAGGACACAAACAGGTCAGTTGAGGGGATGCATTCCTTTAAAACTCATAATTTCCTAGGAGTTTTAGGGACAGCCCATCATTCCCTCTTGCTGTTTTGGAAATTGACAGATCAGAGTGTGACCTGATTGCTTTTTAATAAAAAGTTATAGTTATTTCCTTACTGTTCTGTAACCAGTTTCTAAGGTTAAGGACAATAAAGAAAAGGGGTGAAATGTCTGAACCCATAATTGCCTTGCAAACTGCTTAGACTCATGTTTGTAATTCCACTGACATTGCTATGCCAGATTATCACATCTGTCAAAGAATATTGATTTGCATGAACTCAGCAGTTTAATTTCCAGGAATACAATCCTGGGAAAGGGAGAGCAACAGGCTAGGGCTTGTTTGTTAGTGTATTTTCTCCAGTGCAATGCAAGCAGGTCTGCTTGTTTTATTCTGAGACCAGTCATTTCTGTTCTTCTGGCCTTGTATTTTTGTTTAATTTGACCAATGTGTTTTGCCAAACAATGAGGTTTAACTTTTCCTTCAACGCTGTTATTCACTTGAGATCAGTATATAACATTTCTGTACTTTCCTTATATTTTGCAATCCCTGTGCAACATCTGTATTTTTCTTGTTAATCCCTTTGGAATTACTTTTACATACCGCTTTGGAATTACTTTTTCAAAAGTCCTGCATAATATTTAAATACAATTCAGACTGAAAATATGGCCTTGAAACATCTTGTCCCAGCAGTAGTGTGTTAGTACATCTGTTCTCTGCGTAAGGTGTTGTCTTCAACCGTTTCAGTTCACTTCTCAGCCTAGAAAGGTGAGCATACTCTTTCTTGAGAAGGCAGCTCTTGAACTGACTACAGCATGCTTTAACCAAATGATATAGAGTGTGAATTTTAAAAGAAAAAATCCTGTTTTATCTTCAATTAAGAAAACATTTACAGTAAGAATAAAAAGTGATCCCTGTGTGTTTATGAGAGGCACAAAAAGTTATTTCTAGCAGTGAAAGTAGAGCTCTGTAGTCTCTTCTAGATATTCTTGGGTCACAGAAATTAATTAACATTTTTCTGACCAGCATACAGCCTCATTAATCTTGGATGGCAGCAGATATAAGAAGCATAGAAAAATGATCTGGTATCAACCATAACTCAAAAAACTTCTGTCCTTTCAGAGAGTGAAGAGCATTCCCATTTTACATAATTTAACTTTCCAGCTCTGCTTAAGAAGTAATGTGCCACCTTTACTGACCAATGTGGTTTTTCATTCCAGTTCTACTTATTCTATAATCTTCAGAAAAATATATCCATTCAAGATTCAAATTTAGAAAGATGGATAGCTTCTGAAATTCTGTTGACAATTTTCCTATGACCAGAGGACATCTTGTAGCCTTCTTTAATGATTTGGGATTTCCATCTGATTGAATCCTGCCTATTTCTCACCTGCTCTGGATTTTCATTTCTTAATAGTGAAGAAGAAAGTAAATGTATCTTTTCCAATCTATTGTTTTCCATATTTTTTTTTTGCACCCAGATTTATTCCATGTGATTCCACTTCCAAAACTTAAAAGAAAAATCTGTGTAAAATGTCTAGCTACCTAAATTTCCCATCATAGTCAGAGGAAGTAAGACAGAGCAGAAGATTCTCAAAATATGACCTTACATGATTCTACAGATTAAGAAAGCCTTTTATAGAGAGAAGACATCTGCACTCCATTTAAACTCTGATTATTTGTCTAAATTTAGACTGATTCAGTACTAAAAACTGAACTCCATCCATTTACTTTCAGGTGCTTGTTATGACTTTGTTTCTTTCATTGTATTGACTTGCAAAGTTCTGTCAGAATTTAAATCTGTATATTTTCTATATTAATTTAATTTTACAGTGCATTTATATCACTTTGTGTCGGTGTTGATTTTTGCTGGGAAGGGTTCTTCAGAACTGAAAATTTTTACCATTATCTTCTTTGTTTAAGCTGTGCTTCTCCTGTTGGCACTTAAAAACTCTCACATGCTGAGAAAATTCACCAAAGTAGTTTCTGGAGTTTTCCATCTCCTGTGAAATACCATTGTGCTCTTAATTGTGAACTGCTCCACGTGTCTTTATGCCTGAGGTATCCATCCTTGAAGTGCTTCAGATCTTCCATCACCTCAAACCTGTGCAAACACCATGGCTCAGGGGCTTTAGCAGACAATTTCTTTGGCCTGGAAAAAATTACTTTGTCAAGGGTGAGTTCTGAATCTTTTAGTAGCCTCTTTTTGAGTGCTTTTCCCTAGATGATCTCATAATTTAGTCAGATGTTAAGGATAAAGTTAATTCCAAAACTGAAAGATATCTTCGTACAGCTTGAAATTGTACAAATGCCTCCACAATTCTTGCAAACCTCTTTTTTCTGTGTCTGTCTAACAATTGTTCTGATGATTCATTTTTATGTGAAGTGTGAAGTACTCCTTGAATTTTTTACTTCACTTTCAGAGTTGGCCTCTCTGCTTGAGTTACTGAAAACCATTTAAAAATCAAGCAGTTCAAAACCACCTACTGTCAGAAACCAGGCTGCCTTCTGTCTTCCCTTTTAGTTGCTGCCCATTCCTTGTAGTTCCTTTTAAACTTCATCCAGTTGTTCTCCACATTTTCCAAGGGGTTTAACTTTGCTGGGGTCTTGAACAGCTCCTTTCTTCTATTCAAAACATAGCTCAGTTGATTATATTACTGTTCCAGTGTTTGGCTCAGCAGCCACAGAGAACAGGGAGATGGCAGAGACCAGCTCCACTTCGTGAAGGCGTTTTTAAAAGGCAGAAAAAATTAAGTTATTCTTCCTTCAAAACTTGTCATTTTCTCCCTATTGTCACAGACGAACACATCGTAAAGGGGGAGTTTCCCAAGAAGTGAAGGGGTAGCAAGAGATAGCACATAGAGAAGATGGGATGAGAAGCTCTGTGGAGAACCCAAAACTGGTGTGGCCCACTGAGAAATGTCAGACTTGTTACAAAGAGAATCAAATAGACACTGATGAGCCTAAAAAAGCACTGCCTTTGCCTTTGTATTCTTCCCCTTGTGTCTTCCTAGCTGCCTGGGCAATAAATACCCTTTGAGGCAGAAAAGAGCAATGGCATCTCAAGGGAACTGGCAACCTGAGCTGCAGCTGTTGCTCTATTCAGGTTTGTTCTGCCACCTTAGAAGACGAGCACTAGACGAAATGGACATATCTCAAAAAGAGGAAGTAGGTTAATTTTTAGCAAAAGTATAAAAAAAAGTTGGTGATGCTATGCTCGGCTTCACCATTTTTATTCTTCTGAGAGTCTAGAAATAGCTTCATTATCTATATAAAAGCAACTCCACCCAACTGAAACATTTTCTCTTCTTAACGTTTGGTTTTGTACAATATTGGCATAGAACCAGAATATTCTAAAGTCTTTCAATGAGGAAAAAAAAAGCCAAACAAGAGGCAAATAGAGATGGAATACAGCCAACAGTACAGCTAAGTAGGTCGCTTAGTAGGGGTAGGAACTCTCCTTGCATCTCTTTGTATGCTTCTCTCTGTATAAATAACTAAATATTCAGTGCATTAAAAAGGGGTGGATTCTCTGTCTATGGCCTGATACAAAGTGCTGTGGCTAGGCTACAAGACACTAATGGAAAAGCCCCTTTTCTTAATTATATAGATCAGAGATTTGATCTGTCCATAAGATCCAACTAAATCTTGTAGTTACTGGCATATGGTTGTCCTGTAATGAAGGTCACATTTTTCGTGTCCCCAAAAATCCTTCCCTGATACCAAAAAAATATGTATACATTACCTAGAAGATGCTAGAATACTTTGAAAACATTTTTTTTTCTCTAGAGGTTTTAATGGCAAGGCTCTTCATTGAAAAATTTGTAACCATTTTTGGAAAAAGCTGGGATTTATGTGCAGGTAACTGGTGAAAATGGGCAAGTGTTTCATAACATTTTTGCAACACGTCTATTTTCTTCAAATGTAAATATAATAAAAGTTAATCACCTTCAACAAAATTAGAAAACTAAAAATATTTTAGTAAAATGGATTTATTTTTTTTAATTGAGATTTGTGGGAAAAGTATTTGCAATATTTCACTGAGAAATATTTCTTTTAAGTTTATTAATAAGCTTTCCATCTATTATTCTATTTACAACGTATACAGGACTTGTATCTGAAAGTTTACTGGGTTTTCTAGCAACTCTATTGATGGCAATAGAGTTACTTCACCACTACAGTATTTCAGTTGTGTGTGGACATGGTAGGATGGAAATAAACTAGGTAGGCATTGGATAAAATGGAGTTATGCAGGGATAATCAAGCTTCCGTAAATGGAGGAAACTTGTTTGCATACAAAACATTTTTTAAAGGGTCATGTGAAAGGAAATTAGATTTGCTTGCAAGGAATTGGCACACAAAATCACTACAGAGGGTTCAGTGCTCGCTCTTCATCACAGTGCAAGGCTGAGTTCCATGCAAACACCTGACCCATGTGCTTTGGATTCCAGCACATCACAGTAGCCTGTGGTTGTTTTGATGGGAAAGACGGAGTGATGAAACAAACTGGGCATTTCAGTCCCTGCTCTACCTCAACCTAAAACACAAGATGCTGTGAGTGTTGCTCTGTTGTTCGTTGATCAATGCGATTGCACCTTTGAAGCTGGTTGTACGGCACGCAGCAAAGACATCTTTGATTAATCCCCTCCCGGTTAGTTTAAGTGATAGAAAGCCCCCTGAGGACTTAAACTTGCTCTCCTTCTTTTCAGAGATCAGAGACAAATAGTTTCTTCCTGTGTTATTCTTGTCTTGTGCAAAGAGGATTTGTACAAGGAAATCCCTGGTGTAAACAGTATTGAAAAATTGTTCTAAAGGATTAAAGCTTCTCTAACGATCTGACCCAGGGAGTGTGTTTTCCAGCAGCTGCTCTCATGTAGAGATGTTTGGGCTTCAAGTAATGAGGCAGTGCACTAGACATAATGTTTTAAGAAGATGTGAAAGACAGAAGCCTTACCCTATTCTATTTATTAGAATAAATAATAATGACAATCCTTGCTGCTTAAAGTGAGGTAATTTTGCACAGTAAATTATACACTCAAGAGCACACTAGTGTAGCATCAATTTTTGCCTCTTTCTATGCCTTGAGAAAAAAAGGAGGTGAGTACAAAAGAAGTAGGATAAGGATGAAATCCTACAGTTCCTCTGAATTCTGACTTCCCCTGTACTGTTACTTTAAGGATGAAAAGGACACTTTTTTTCCAAAATCAGAATGTTGTCTGATGTCATTTCTAATTCAATAAGGAGAAATGCTTGTACGACTGTCAAAAAAATTGCTACAGCTCACTAACCTTTCAACAACTTTATCCAATATTAATTTCTCTGCTCTTTAGACACTGCCAAAAAGACTAATTTTGCAACTGAAATAGAATTTTAGTCAGGAGTTAATGCTTAGAGTATCCTTCAAATTCACTGGTTTTCTCTAACTAAATGGGCATTTATTAGTTTTTCTGTTGGAATGAAGTTTTTCTGTTTACCCTCAGCAAAAGGTAGAACAATTCCATTTCATGGATAGAATTGTATAAACATTCTGCCCATTATTTGTTTTTGGAAATATAGAGGCCAATGGAGCCATAGAACTATAAAGTCACATTTGCTTAGAGCAAAATCTGCGTCAAAGATTTCAGTCTGCCTGTAGTTATTTTCTTACAGCAGGGAGACTACAGAGGAAAGGGAGATGTAGACTGAATGCCGAAACAACACTATAAAGAATTCTTGTTGTTCCACACACGACTCAGAGAGGAGACATAAAAGGAGAAGTAAAACAGTTGATGCTTCTCTGTATAAACTGTGAGTCTGGAAAAAACTGATGTTTGCACGCATGTATACGTACACTGAGATCAAATTAAAATGGCCTGACAAACTCAATTCTTATTTTTTTAGAGTGTCCTAAATCTTGACTGGATAATTTGAATGCTCTTTATTGGTCCTTATTTGTTTATGTGTGAATAGGAAATCCTTCCCATTTTTCACCAAAAAAAAATCTGTATGTGAAATATTTAAGATGATATGAATCTAAAGTGATGTGGGTTTTGAGTTTACCACTAGCTGTCATGTAAGTCAGTGGAAGAATAGATAACATCAGTTATCTTCTTAATGGATTACTTGTTTAGTCTGTTTTAGTCTCAAAGTTACAGAAAGAAATCCAGATACTTGGATGCACATCCGCCCCAGCTCCGAGGAGTGTGGCCTGGGTCACAGATCCCATGTTCCTCTCCTGGCACCATTCACTTCCCGTCTCTATATACTGGATCTGTTGCCCTCATGCCTTCCAACTTCCCTTTCCCTTTGCATGATCTTACCCCTCTGCTGCTCTCTGCCTCAGTCCATTGCTCAGGAGACATGAGCTCTCACATGGATATCCTATTTCAATGCAATGTAGCCAACTGATAAATTCTTAAAGATGGCACTGAAAGAATTAATTCCACCTTTCTGCCCTTCCCATTTATCGTACTCTTGTCTAATGTCTTGCCAGTCTTAGAGCCTGAATCTGCCTCGAAGTAGTCCTGATTGCAGCCTGCCCATGTATTTTTGGAGTCTCTAGCACTGGCACTCCTTATCTGGGTTTTGTATCCTTGTCTCTCCAGCGTCCTTCCCTTGGAGCAGCTGTTGTTTCACAGCTCTTCTCCCAGCCCATTCACACCCCTTGTTCTCCCCACTGACGACGTTGTCTCCATTTCCATTCTCTACCCTACCTTCACTGCTGGCTGGGAACAAGAGTAAGTGACTTGCTGCTGGGCACAAGGGCTTCTGGGCTCCTGCCCAGACGTGAGCACCAAATTAGTCCAGCATAGTGAATCAGAGGTGGCTGCTGTATATTTATATGAGGAACGCAAAGAAACAAGTTCTTTAGCAGATGCAAAGACGAAATCAAGTAGACTAGACAGGATCTTTAGTTAATAAAAATCAGCATAATTCCATTATTTTATATTTGCAAACTTCCCATCCTTGTGTAGGAAATGAGAACATTGCTAACACAGCCCCCATTTCATCAGGGCACTTAAGCATATATTAATCATCTATATTTGTTCAGCAAAGTATTAAGCATATGTTTTACTTTAATTCTCACAGAGGTCAGCATATAAGAGCATATTTAAATGCTTACCAAAATAGAATTAGAATGAAGCATCTGGGCCTAAGAATAAAAGCCCTCTGCTACACAAAAAGTAAAAGAAATCTGAAGAGATAAAAATATCAGATTCATTCTTCTTTTACCCAACACCAGCATATCAGACACATCATCTAACTTCGGTGCACTTCTGTAAATTTGGTGCCTTCCCTAAATTTATTTTCTTAGATGCGTTTCTTGGTCAGCTAAAATTGTCCATATAAAGATTTCAGTTACTTTTCCGATCTGTACTTCCCCACCCCCCCTTTTTTTTTGCCATGCTTAATATATCATCAAGAGAAAATGAAAAAGAAAGAAGGACTCAGGAAAGCATTCACAGATTCTCCAGTTACTGCTGAAATAACTCCCTGAAGATGATGTGCTATGCTTCCTTTCCACTTTTAGTTGGCAATCCTCAAAAGCACATCAGATGAGTGACCTCTTTTGTCCTATCCTTGTCCTCAAACATTAATTAGTTTATGCTTTGTGACTGACTCCTGCTGACTAGTATCTCTGAAGTTAATCATGTCACTAGGGACATTTGTGTAAGCTTAGTTTCTGTGTAATAGCACTAATTATAAAAGGAGATGTAAGGTTATTTGGCTACAGAAGTGTGTTTTTTCATAAGGTTGCAGAAAAACGAGAAACATTTGCAGATACAACTGGTGAGAGGAACCAGTCAAATATGAACTGGCTTCATTACCACCTTGATTTGTCTTTCTTCACTCTCCTTTCCCTCACCCATGGCAATGTCTTATGGCAATTGAATTAGTCATTGCTGGGGGACAAGGAGTAAGGCTTCAGTGCAAATTTCTGCAGAAAAACTTAGTGCAAGGGAGAAGGTGAGATGGAGGACAGGTTGCTTGAAAAAATTTTAATAGGAATAGAGGAATGTATCTACCTTTTTCTATTTATCCTTGGATAGGGCCATCACATCACTATGAGGATGCTCATAGTGCTACTATGAGGATGCTACTCTTTAAAGTGAAATTATACCCTGAAAAGCTCCTGAAAATGTAGTTTTGTATGTGGATTTTGTTTTGGAATGGAGAATTATGGCTTTTAAAATGTTGATTTCCACTGCCCTGACCCTGAAAAGCAGAGTGAGGTCATCTTCTGCCAAAAAGCTGTAATTTTGACCAGTAAAGGCATTTGGAGTTCTTACAAAGTTAACACTGGTTGTTCCAGCAGTAAATCAGAGGGTTTGTCCCTGTTCTTTGGCTCTGAAGGGATCTTCATTTAGGACAGTGGTACAAATACAGATGAACTGAGAAGCAGTTTGAAACTTTATCTGTGACACTCATTATATTCTTTTCACTTTGTGTGTACAGCAAGAAGCTGAAAAACAAAACCACTAGAAAGCAAAAGTATTAACCACTGGTATGTAAGGAAGAATGGCATAGAATTTTACCAGTGCCCAGTGGATTTAAACTAGAAATCATAATGTTTATAGTTAAGTAAAGGGGGTAAAATTAACTAATGTACAAGCTGAAATTATGTGTAAAATTAACAGATGCTTCTATTGTATTTCAGATAGGATGGGACAGGACAGGACAGGACAGGAAAGGATGTCTGCATTTTCTGTTATATAATATGCCACTGGAAGCATGAAAGTGCCAGAAAATATGTCCTGACTATAAAAAGATTGCCAAGGAGGATAAAGATACCTATTGAAACCAGAATAATTCTGATCCTCGTAGAACACCTCCTGCAGTACATGTGGATAACAGAACAGCTGTTTCAATAACTATCAGTCCCCACAAATGACAGCTTGAAGACTTATGCCAATGTCAATCATTCCTCCTGATGCTAAAGCATTCCTCCTGATGCTAGATCTTAAGTGCAAATGAGATAACCTCACTCATCCTGCCCTATCAAGAACAGGAACCAAAATGTCTTCATTTGCAAAACAGTGGTGGCGCGATCCAAGCCCAGCAGAGACCCTTTTGCAGAATGGCAGCCAGTGACAGGCTGCGAGACTGAAATGTTCTTCAAAGTTTCAATCACCCAAGGTGAGAAATGACAGCATTTCATCCATATGTTCTCATTGCACACATTTTAAAGGGGCAGTTAAGCAATTTAAATCAGGGACAGTACTGATCACATAATTATACCTAAATATTTTCTGAATATGTGCAATGCAAATGTAATTTCTGCCTAGAAGACTGGTTGGCTTAGTACTTCCTCCCGCTACTTGTTTGAATTCAGAGCAGACTGAATTTCTGGGAAACCATTGTGTTTCAGTATGCTGTTATTTATTCTAAATAAAATACATCAAAAACTTTTTTCCAGTGTGGTCCAAAACTACCATCACAACTAGGAGTTGAACAGGCCCAGCTCCCTTAGCCTTTCCTCATAAGAGAGATGCTCCAGTCCCATAATCATCTTTGTAGTCCTCTACTGGACCTGTTCCAGGAGCTCCACATCTCCCAGGAGCCCAGAACTGGACACAGCATTCCAGAGTGGCCCCACCAGGGTTGAGGAAAGGGGCAGGATCACCTCTCTTGACCTCTGGCAATGCTCTTCCTAATGCAGCCCAGGATCCCATTGGCCTCCTTGGCCCCAGGGCGCACTGCTGGCTCATGGACAGCTTGTTGTCCATCAGGACCCCCAGGTCCTTCTCCACAGAGCTGCTTTCCAGCAGGTCAGCCCCCAGCCTGTACTGGGATTATTCTTCCCCAGGACCCTGCATTTGCTTTTGCTGAGCTTCAGACTGCTCTGTTCTTCTCTGCCCATTTCTCGACCTGTTGAGGTCTTTCTGAAGGGCTGCAGAGCACTCTGGGGGACCACTCCCGGCTTTGTGTCATTAATGAACCTGCTGAGGAAGCACATGCCCCTTCACCCAAGTCATGGATGAAAAAGTTAAACACTGGACCCAATATTCAATCTTGGGGGACACCACTTGTGACAGCTCTCCAGCTCAGCCCTGTGCCATGACCTCTCAATGCACCTCACTATCTCCCTCATCCAGTCCACACTTCCTGAGCTTGTCTATAAGGATGTTATGAGAGACAGTGTCAAAAGCATTGCAAAAATCAAGGTAGACAGTACCCACTGCTGTCACCTCTTCCATCCAGGTAGTAGTTTCATCATAGAAGGCATTGAGGTTTTTTTCACTCAGTTCCTCTTTTGATCCTACAAAGCCCAAACTCAGTAACTTTTCACCAAACTGTGTGTGAGAAGGAAAAAGTAATCTCTGATGTCCTGGAAATGGAAAACTCTCAGTCAGGTAGAAATGGGGTTTTGAGGTGGGTTTTATCTTACTCAGCTTTAGCTATGTAAAGTCTAAGCTTCTCCATTATCTGTGATGCAAACTGGCAATGGACAACTACCCTGAAACAAAAATCCCTGAAGGTTTCTGTCTCTGTTTATTGACTATTGGGAAAGCCTGTGAAGAGCCTTGGCCCAGACACCGGTGGTTTTATGTCTAAAGCTTGGATAAATTAATTCTCTCCATGGCCATCATAATAACTGTCACAATAATCTTTAGTTATTACAAGAAGTCCTTCAGCACAGGAAATATCTTAGTGGATCAGTTTTCCTGCATTTGATTAATTGCCCTTTCCTCAGTGCTGTGCGCTGTCCAGAGTGCTGAGTAATCTCCAGCAACGTAAATCACTGTAACACTTCTAATGCCCCTCAGTGTTAGAAACCCCGGTATTTCAAATTCCCTGTGTTTTATATGAGATACCATATTCATCCCATCGAAAAGCAAGCTGCTTCTGCAAGGGCACTGTACTGATTCAAATAGAAATGTTCAGGAAAAACAAAAAAAAAGAGTGACACTAGGTATCTAACAGGGTTAAACAGAAAATTAGATTTAAAATATTCATGATACTAATAACAATTAATAACAGGAATTGTCTGTTTGCAAGCAAGCCCGATCTACAAATATCTTTCATAGAACATCATTCATGGTAGTGTAATGACAAAGTGATTTTAACCTTAAGGTAGGAGAGTAACACTCCCCAGGGGCATTAGGGTTGTGTTGGCTGCGTGTTTTCTGGGTTTTGAATTGGAATGAAAAACTGCGTTTACCCCTCTTATTGGAATAAGGAACGCAGGAGAGGTCTGCATTTTCTTGAATAAATCCTTGCTCCTGATAAAAACAGGGGCTTGTTATAGACCAACAAACTTGAAAAATAGCAATGCTGGCTCTTCAGAATACTTGTGAGATGGGAGGCTGCAAATGGGGTTACAGTTAGACGCAAGCTAAGAGAATTCGCAAAATTGTGGCCACTTGATCTGTCCCTCAAAAAAACCATCAGCCTCTGAGGGATTATACTTATTAAAAATCTGATGAGATTTATGCTTTTTAAATACAATAAAGTTTAACCTAAACTGGAGAGACACTAAAGGAACTGTCCTATTTCTTACTGACTCCAGTAGAATCAGTCCATGTGCTATGATGGCAAAAATGTCTTTAAAAAGACAAACACCCTGAGGCAAAGGGTGCTACTAAGTCTTCATCCCCGTTTACAGGATTTATTAAAATAATATAAAAAGGCAATAATAGAAACCATCATTTTAGCAAGGTGACCTTCAGAAAGGACATTTCAAAAAAGAATCTGCAATTCTTTACACATAATACACAATGCGTACACTCTGCAGCCACCTAACTCTGAACAGACTGCACTTAGAGCTTTCAGCATGTTGGTGAAAAGATTAGGTATGTTAATTGAATAACTGAAGCTTTATATAGTGGTATTTATTCTAGATGAATTTATAATTTACTACTACAGAATGTTATAATAGATTAATATCCACTTATCAGTCTCTGAACAACCCTGTATCCATTACAAGGAAATTCACTGAGAGATGGAATAATCACACTAATAGAATAAATGTACTGTTCACAGGGCAGTCTTTTTATTTAAAAGAACATGTGAGGCATCAGCAAGGACAAAATGTCCTTGGAAGGGGCATCTGTCCAGTATTAGCCTTAAGGATGTTTCTGGAGATGTTCTAGGCTTCTACTGAAAGCCAATTTTAGCATAAACTTCAGCAGCAGGGAAAAAAATAGGCAATGTGACTTGGTCCTTTGTATTGCTGAGCAACATGAGTAAATCCTTTCAGTTTCACAGTCCATCTGAATAATGAGTGTGAATAGTCAATTAAGTTAATAAAGATACAGGACGTCAGTACATTTACATCAAGGTGATGTATAAACTACTATCTAATGAATGCCTGATAGGTATACCTGAACTTAATTAACCCTTATCCTGTCCAAAATGAGAGTTTTAAGCACCTTACATCTAGATTGCCTTTATTGGTAGCAAATTGTCAGTTATCAACACTTACCTCTCCTTCTAACAAAGCTTAAAATGTAAACAATGCAAGACTACTAAAGCAGAATACCAGGAGGAAGTAGCTTAAATTTATTATAAAAAGAAAAATAAAAAAGCCAAAACCTAGTGCATAATTCTACTGGATTAATTATGGTTGTACTTATGACAGAAAAGCTCATCATTTTCCAAAGCAGATTTGCACGCTGCATCACCCCAGAAATCAGGGTGGCATGCCATTTTTTGGGCCCCCAATCTGTCTCAGTGGCACACTGGTACAGGTACCTGAACAGATTGGTATCATATATTAGGGAGATAAGGGGACTGCACAGGGGTTCTCTTGTAGTTTGCTTACAAAGGATGAGTTCAGCACTCTGACTAACTTTGAATATATAAATTCTAACAACGTGATGCAAATACTGTGTAGGACTAATGTTTGAGATCTGTGCCTGAGGTAGCTGTATTTTTTCCTAGCATACTGAGTGGGCAAAAATAAGCACTGCTAGGTTGCAATTCATTTTATTCTATAATACATATCTAAAATAGGTCACATCTGTAACGTTAATAACATGTATAACACCCAAGAAGTGTCTATGCTCTGCTGACAGCCTAAAGCTAGATCTAGATTACACTATAGGCATTTTTGTTTTTATTGAAATCAATTGGAACTTTGATGAGAGTTAGATATCCAAACAGTGTTGGTGTTTTTTATCCTGCTGTCTTTGGTTACAGGTATAATTTTTTTTTTTTCTTAACACTGAAATGAAACAGCAATTCACAGCCCAAGTACTGTGAATAAGCTCACAGCTATACTGACAAAGTATAGGGGCCATAAGAAGTACAAGTCACACTTACAGTGCATGAAGATCACAGAAAGCATCAGCAGGATAATCCAGAGAGCATCAAAAATGTATTTAGGATGTAGCCCCCAGTGCATTTCTGGCCTGCGTGGGGGTTTTACTACTGAGATGACAATTTGGTTTGCACCAGAGCAGAGCCCTGGTAAAAAGAAGAGTTTTCTTTCTAAATAAAAGATATTTCTATATCTCAGAAGACAAGGCTTAATCATACCTCTTTGAAATATTAGCAGCAAATGTTGGCACTACAAATAACGTTTTCACTACCCAAAGATGTCCTAAGATAAAGACTTATCACATTTCAGTGGTATTGCCTACTGATGTGGCTTTTGCTTCTATATGGAGATATGAAGAGACAGGGGGTTAATGATCAATATATGCTTTTTTAGTTTAGGAACCTGTTTTATGAGAGGTTATATATGTGACAATCACTCTGGTTTTACTTATATATGTATCTGAGACAGGCAAAATCTATTCATTTTGATAACATTAGTTTTATGAACATCCCTTCTCAGTAAAAGCAGTGAGGCAGAGACCACATCTCCTGGCAAATTTGTGCATATAAATAGAAATATTTTGTAATTTATTTTAGATTGTATTTCTGTTCTGATGTGTAGTCCAGGGACATAGCACGTGGGAAGATACACCTCTTTTACCATAAGGCATCGCGTCCTGTTATCTACAGGATCATGATTTTCTCCACTGAAAACATACCAGTTTTCTTCATCAAAACGTTTTTGGAGGCAGCAAAATATTTCATCTGTGCAGAATACATGAGTTGTTCAGAGTAACTTGAATAGACAAGGTACTAGACTTAGTCACACAGTGCTATTTTCACATCTCATTTCTATTATTAAGCAAAATTGCAGCATCAGTTCAAAGTTCAGACATACATACATAGGAAGATAAGAGAAAAAATAATAACGAAAAAGAAATACACTTTCAAAGTGCAAAAGACACAGATCAAGAAAATAGTGACTGAATGAGGGTAGCTGTAGCTGAAAGCCCTCTGCCAGAGTAGCTAACGGCCATCTATACAGGAAAATAAAATTTCTGTATGCACACAGAGATGTCAAACACGAATGTAAATGTGAAGAAATATTTCAAACAGCACAATGTGACCACAAGCAAAACACTTCCATGTCTGGTCACTGTATTTTAAAAGTAAAATGACAGACATAAGGACTGAGAAGAGGACAAACAGAACAACAGAGAGATTCAAAAGCTCCTTTGGCAGCTCAAAATGTTTAGAGAAATTTCTAGGTAGGCTTTTAAGAGAGAGAATGCTGCACTGAGTCTAAGAAATAATTCTGCAAGAAATTGAAGTGTTTGAATGGAAATTGCAATCATACCAGCAATGAAAGTAAAACCTACACTACTAAACTGGTCCCGAGTTTTAAGGCTTTTTATTTTTAAGCAGAAAGAATTTCTTCCATACTTGCCTTCTTCTCCAGCTCCCACACACACAGAACTCTTCTTAGCAAAGACAAATATCCAGAGACTTAAAAAAACTCCAAAACCTAACAAAGTCTTTGTCCATATAATTCAGAGTTATGAAGTTAAGCTGTTACAATTTATGTGACTGGCAGCTCCACGGAGAGCAGTAAACCGTACTGAGCCCATGTCCATACACATGCCCTAAACAAGACTGAAATTTGCACCTCTAGTTTACAGCAAGATACTTTAAATGTGCTACAGGCATGTGCTCCCAGTGGGACAAAGTGTGGTGACAACCTGGCCAAATGCTCAAATTGGTGAAAGGTAGGCAATGCCTGGACATAGGTCAAGTTCCACAGGAGCCATGTGAAGTGTTTGCTCATGCACTGAGACCAAATGACTTCTTACAGTGGTCTTTATTTCTGTGCTTTAAAAATGAGTTGTTTGTGTCCTTTCTCTCATTTGAGTCAAACATCAGATGCATTTATTCTTTGTAAAGTATCACATATCTGAACTAGGGTAAATGGGTAAATCTACCTGAACAAGGGTACATTAAATGGGTAAGTGATGCCTGAGAGATACTACCGTGGAGAATTAGGATTTACAAAGTAGAAGCTTCTTCAGAGGTGGTGGTATGTTGACAACACAGGACAACTTCCATCTAAAGTTCAAGGAATGAAAAATTGAGTAATCCTATGGGTTAGCTGAAGGCCCAAAGAATAGAGATATACCAGGAGAGGGGTGAAATTGGAAAAAAACTCCAAAAGTGCAGAAAAAAATAGTACCTATGTAACCACTGTTAATATTTATTTCTTAAAAGTAAAATCATTGCGATGTTTCCCTAAATTAGGAATACTTCTGAAAAAAAAGTATCTCTCCAGCCTTCATTTTAAATCAAGTTTCAAAAGCTCATCTCATTGTAACTTTGTGTTTCATCAAGAAGCATGTTTACGACTAGACCACTCTCAAGTCTTTAAAATTTTTAACATCAAAATCAAATTTTTACATATTGTTCAGAAAGTGTAAAAAAACCCATCAAGGATCATGTGGAAAACTCATGCACTGTGCCTCAGCTGCATTTCTTTAACAGAGGTGAAGGAAGGCAGGACATTAACTATCCCAGAATGGGTCCTACCTTCCCTACTACCCAGTTTTCTGAATTCATGCAGACATCTCCAAAGGACCATACATCCCACCTGGAGACAGGCCTGTGGGGTCTGGGGGCTGAATTGCTCTTCAGTGTTACTTTTGACCTCTCACAAAGATTAGTTTGGACTAAGCAGCGAACTATCAGGTGACTCCCTCAAAGGCAGGGAGGCCCTGCAGAGAGACCTGAATAAATAAGAGGGCTGGGCAATCACCAGCCCTATGAAATTCAACAAGGGAAAGTGAGGGATTCTGCAACTGAGATGGGGCAACCCTGGATGGATGGACAGACTGGGGAATGAGAGGCTGGAAAGCAGCACCACAGAAAGGGAACTGGGGTCCTGGTCAATGCCAAGTTGAACATGAGCCAGCAGTGCCCTGGCAGCCAGGAGGGCCAACCCTGTCCTGGGTGCATCAGGCCCAGCATCGCCAGCCGGGCAAGGGAGGGGATTGTCCCCTCTGCTCTGCACTGGGGCAGCCTCACCTCAAGTGCTGGGGGCAGTTTTGGGCACAACAATATAAGAAAGATATCAAACTATGAGAGAGTGTCCAAAGAAGGGCAACAAGGAAGGTGAAGGGCCTTGAGAGGAAGCCATATGAGGGGTGGCTGAGGTTGCTTGATCTATTCAGCCTGGAGAAGAGGAGAGAGAGGGGAGACCTCATTGTACTTACAACTTTCTGTGAGGGGAAGAGGAGGGACAGGCACTGATCTCTTCTCTGTGGTGACAGGACCTGAGGAAATGGCCTGAAGTTGTGTCAGGGGAGGGTTAGGGTGGGTATTANATGGCACCAAGCCTGGCAGAGTTCAGGAAATATTTGGACAGTGCTCTCAGGCACGTGGTGTGATTCTTAGGGTTGTCCTGTGCAGAGACAGGATGATCCTTGTGGGTCCCTTTCAACTTAGTATATTCTCTGATTCTGTGACTAATTAGGTCAGGTCACCACATCTATGGTACACACTTTCTACAAATACTGCGGAAAGTAAAGGCAGTTAAAGATTCCAGGGCTAAATCATAACTTGTTAATGAAGGTGTAGGAAAAGATGCAAAACCTTCATTTTTCCTGCTACTAACAAGAAACAAAAAAAATTACATTAGGTTTAGCAGTAAAAATAACTAAGTTATAGCAGGCAAGTGCTATATTGCTTGGGTTACCAGCAAATACCAAGTAAACGCTAAACAGAGGTCTGTGTGTGAGTCATAGAGGGAGCATGAAAGAGGCAGGATTATCCTAAACCTTCATATGGTACTGAAATCTGTACTGTGTACTCATTCTTACCTTGCAGATCAGAAACCCAAGCAAATGAAGAACAACTATTTTAATTTATTCGGTCAATTTAGGGTTATTTAGGGTCTTAATGCAACATATCCCTGAAGAGTTTGGCAAATTGACTTAGGAATGAGGACACATTTTTAACAGGTTTACTCAGCATTTAGTTATGTAGATCGAGAGAAAAAAATATAAGCGGAAGTAGTATGAAGAACATATTGTTTCTTTCAGATAAGAAATGTTTTATGAATTCCTATGAAGTGTAGGAAAATGCATAATGAAAAATTATGCCATCATTAGTATAAAATGGAAGGAGAGAAATAGAACAAGTTAGGCCTGCAGCACTTTATTTATGTAAAAAAGCTCTTCTATAACCTTGTCCTGATAAACAAAGAAAAAATATTTAAAACTTTTTTTAAATAAATCTCTATGTTTTCGCTCTACCATTGAAATAAGATAGACAGTAATTAGTAAAAGATACTGAGTGTAGGACCATGTCTTTAAAAGCAGCATATATGAAATATTTCCTTTGAAAGTGTTTAAGTCAAGGGTCTAAAAGGAAAAAACCCTACAACTTATTATTCATTCCATTATAATACTTCCTATCAGTAGAAGCACAGTGGGAGATACTTACCCTTACTTATCTCTGGCAGTAATGCTGTTTGCACAGGTGACATAACAATTTTTATGCTCAAAGGCACACTTAGTGATACAAATAATTGTCTTAGTACTATGTATGAACCTGCCTGTAAAAATTTTACTCCGTAAATGTGCAGCAAAAAAGAAAGGGATAGAGCAAAAGTATAATGTGGTCAACTTTCTCCAGAGTGCAGATATCCTGTTATAGTTATTAGGGAATTCAGTCTTAGCATTGTCCTCCCAGAGTACACAGAATTCATCTATGAGATGGGAGGCAGTTCCCTGGGTGTCAAAGCTGTTGTCTTCAGAGTGGGATCATTTGAAAGGAAGGACAAAACCTGATCCAATGTCATCAGCTCAGAAAGGATGAACAGAGCTCTGCCAGCTTGTAGTAGCAGAGGATCAAATTAGAGGGAACCCCAATTATCTGCCATGGCTCTATTTGTGCAATGGCAAGCTACAATAAAAGTAAAATGAAGAAACATAGGCAGAAGTATTCTGAGGAGACAAAAGCTTTCACAAGGTTAAAAACCAAAAGTGCTGGCCTTCATCACATTTTAGGACTGTTTTAAGAGGATATTATGCTAAAAGACACATTAGAGTTATTCATGATATAATAAAACTAATGGTAGAGGTAGGATCTGGCAATAAAGACTGGACCTTCCTTGAAGTTAAGAGTCAAGAAGATGTCAATAGTTCAGATCTCTGTAGTTGCTTATATATTGCATTCTGAACATCACTTTCTGTCTGTAGGAGCAGAGAGTGAGGCAGTCTGCACTCTGGATAGGCCTCCACAGATCAGCGGAAGTGGCTGGAAGCTGTAGATGTGTAAAACGTGGTTAGTACCTTTTTTTTGCTTCCTGTATAAGATGGGAGTGATCCCTGTGAGCTTGGGAAGCTGTTTTGTGCACTGCAGCATTGCTGTGCTCAGGTCAGGGGTTGTGTCTAACGCTGCTACTGAACTCTGTGTGCTGGAGCCCCTCATGGAGGGGCAAAAGAAGTTTTTAAGTTCAGTGGAGCAACCATTTTACAAATGCAACCTCTTTATAAATAAATAAACCAACCAGGATTTAAGGTATTGTCTAGAAGAATAGATGAATGGAAAGGAGTCTTTGTATTAACTGGACTTCTATGAGTTTATTAGATAAAGGATGAAAACATTGCTTGGAAGTGCTGTTAAAAATGGTCAGTCTGGATGCAAACTCCAAATAAGTGCCCAAGGACAAAAAAACTGCATCACGGTTCCGATGGTAGTGTTTAATGTGAAATTATATCTTTGGCTGGAAAAGCGCTCTTTGTCTGACACAGAGCGTGGAGCTTTTGTTTATGATGTTTATTAGGGTTTACCAGGAAAGGTGGCTGATGTAGGGTGATAAGAGCATTACTAACTTTCTTTGACAAATGGCTCTCAGGCATTTTCCATTGTACATTGGTACATTAGACTGCAATTTCTTTCATGAGTTTCCTTTCTTTACAGCTATGCAATACTGATTCCACACCTATTCTAAGGCAATTCTAATGCTCACACACGATGAAGTAGTATAAAGAGTGCAAAGAAAACAAGATTATAATAAATAAACATAAGGCTGAATATTTTTGCAGTCGTGCTTCTTCAAACAAGCTATATGAAGCCCGGAGCAATTCAAAAATGCATACCTAATACAGATACGTTAAAAGAAATTATTTTCTTATCTTACGAGTATAATTTTTAGTTTCCCTTGATTTTAAGATCTTCCAGTATTAAAAATATTGCTTTCAGCTAAGCTAAGGCGGAAGGACCTGATTTTCTGCATAAGAGGTGAGACCAGTGTAGACTTTTCTCCTTTTACTCTTGACAGCAATTTCCTGAATAGAATGAAAGAGGGACAAGTAAGTACTGAGATGAGATAGAGAAATTTTGTAAGAGAAACTATCCTGTCATTCTCAGAAAGAGCATTAGAAACTGTTTAGTTGAAAATAGCTATAATAAAATATTAATTTCATGAGCATTTCTAGCTGTGATAACTAGTTTGTTAGGAAATCTCTAAAACATGAAAAACTCTCTGCTTTCAATCAACTAAACCAAAAATATTTGAACTGAGAACAACCAAAACATGAAACTTGTATAGGCAAAATAGATGAAAATTAAAAGCCTTAGGAATGAGGGGTAACAGTTCTTTTTCAACTTTCACCAGAAAATATTATGCAATTGATTTTTTTTTTTACTTGGACAAACAGAGAGTATCTGAACTTAATCTGAGGGGCTGTGGCATCTTTCATAGTGATCCCTTTCACCCAGACAACCTCTTGACAATTTTTAAAACCTTGAGAAGATCACGTAACTGGATCTGAAGCTCTCTGTCTGTACCATGTTCTCCCTGAAGACCAACAGCTTTCCCATGTAAGTGCTATTTCCAGCTGCCAGTTTCATTACTTTCAACAGAGAGGCTGAGATTAAGGCAGCAGTATCATGTACCCCTTGAGCATCCGGCTCTAATCCCCAGAGCACAGCTCTTCATTACTAGGTTTGGTTTAATGGGACAAGCCCTTCTAGGCGAAGGTCTTCATTGTTGTGTCCAGTGCTGCAGGATATTTTAAGAAAATCAAGTTCATTCAGCTCCTTATGACCATAAATTATTGAAGCCATGCTTAATAGTAACTTAGGTACAGTAACTTAGTCCAGCAGCAAGAAACAGTTCATGTGGATGGCATTTTGAGTGCTTGTGAGGGAAGTATTGTGTTGTAAGGGTGGGCAATGAAAATGCCCAACTGCGTTATTTGACATGAAGGAAAAGGCCTTTTCCTCAGCTCCAGAGAGCTGAGGCATTGAAATGATCTCAGGGCCTTGCAAACCTGTGCCTTCTTTGAAGGCAAAGAGACCTCATCTTTCACTTACCAGCCTTGCCACTGTCCCCAGGCAAGAGTTTTCTGCTGTTGGCATGGCAGAAAAACTCTCTTGCGTTTGTGCTTCCTGGAAGTAATGACAAGTACAGGTACAAATCCTTTTTGTTCCACAAAAAGCACAGTAAAGGAAGTGAGCTTCCAAGGATTCAGGACAGTGGAAGGGAGTCTTTGCACTGGAAAATGTGCTGAGATGGAGTAATTCTTGGTAATTAAAGCCAGACAATCTGCCTTCAGGGGACAGAATGGGAATCATCTGCTGTGGACTCTATTCATTCCTGCCTAAGAGCTTGTTATTTCTCACTGCCTGTGAGTCTGGGGACTTATTCCCATCAGCTAAGGCCTTTTTTTTACGATTTGAGTTGCTTCATCACTTAAGGATTCAGTACCTTTTAGCAATCAATACAGGAGTGCATATACTCTTGAGCACTTAACCCCTGCAAGCTTTTCATGTCCCTCATGACTTCTTTGATTTTTTGGCACTTCTCTTCAATATCTTTTACTTTTGACTGCAAGAGAGATGATTGTTTGAGGTGGAACAGAAAGTTTTTCAATATTTGTCTTTTCTGCTGTTCTAATGTAAGTATAAAGCTTATCTTCACTTGTGACACCTCATAGAGTTGATCTGCTGTCTTTTGTTGCTTTTAATTCAGGAATGGTACTGGGAATACCAAAATACTGAGTGCAGAGCACTGAACAGTCATCCAAGAGCCACAGCGTTCAAGAAATTCTGGAGCTGGCAAGATTTGAATGAGCAAGTGCTGGAAAGCTCCAATCATTTACATCACCCTGTCAAGTCACTGTATATGTCCCTATATAAATAATCATAATGTGTGATTATTTCATCCAAAGGAGGGTGTGGTGGGTTGACTGTAGCTGGAGACCAGGTGCTCACCATGGTCTTCACCATGAGCTGCAAGGGAATCTCAGCTCTGGCACCTGTAGGACCTGCTGCCCCTCCTTCTGCACTGATTCTTGGTATGATTCTTTAGTATATTGTCACTCTTCTCACTACAGCTGCATCTGTGCAGAGATATTTTTCCCGCTGCTTAAATACGTTATCCCGGAGGTGCTACCATTGTCATTGATGGGCTCAACCTTCCTTGGCCAGCAGCTGATCCACCTTGGAGTTGGCTGGCATTGGCTCTGTTGGACACAGGGGAACTTCTCACAGAAGGCACCCTGTTAGGCCACTACTACCAAAACCTGGACATACAAACCCAAACTTTTTTAGCCCATTTTTTGCTTTAGTATTAAATATAGCACCAACAAATCAATCAGAACCTGAGCTGCAGCCACAGGGGTATTAATAATAGAGAGAGAGCTGTGATCATCCCAATCAGGCAACACCTGGAGTGCTGTGTGCGGTTCCAGTCCCCAGACATCAAGAAAGACATGGGCAGACTGTCAAGGAACCAAAGGAGGGCCACAATGATTAGCAGAGGTCTGGAGAATCTGTCCTACAAGGCAAGACTGAAGGAGACAAATTTTTTTCTCCCTGCAGAAGAGAAGGCTTATGGGCACCTTATCAAAGTATTCCAGTATTTAAAGGGTGGCTACAAGTAGGATGGAGGCTCTCTCTTTGTAAGTACCCACATGGAGAAGACAAGTTACACCAGGAGAGGTTTCAACTCAATATAAGAAAGATTTTTATTTTTTTTAATGTGAGAACAAACATTCCCTGGAATCTCTCCAAGGATGTGGTAGAGTCCCCATAACAGGAGGTTTTCAGTATACAGTTGGGCAGGGTGACAGATAATCTCAGGCAGTATCTCTTTCCTACAAAAGCTTCTACCAGATGGTCTTTCGAGGTCCCTTCCAACCTGGCTGATTGTGTGATATGACAATGATATGGCATTCCTATGGCAATGATTCCACGGTTTTATCATGCACTGTGAAAAAGTACTTTTTGTTTGCTTTAAGATTGCTACCTGCTCATTTCACTTGAACCTCCTTTAGATCTTTCCTGAAGCAATGAATAAATGTTTCCTGTTCACATATCTTATGAATAATTCATTAATTTATTGATCTCTATCTTAATCATCTTTTTCCTATACAGAGAGCACTAATCAACATAAGCCATTCCTTAGCTTTGATCTCATCAGTCAGCTTTCCATCTATTCTTTGTAGTTCCCTATATGTTTTTAGTGATAAAGGACACCAGAACTGTACTCAGATATTCATAGAGTGGGCAAACCATTGAGCTGCATGTGGTATAGTAATGTTTTACAGTTTGTGTGATGGTCATGTTTATTTGGTGCCTCTTAACAATTCCTAACATTTGTTTTGCTCTTTTGACTGCTTATTCGGTATGGAGCTGTTATTTTCATAAAGCTGTCAACTACTTTGCTGACATTTTTTTCCCACGTTGCAATCTGCAATATAGAAACTGTGTTTATTTATAATGCTGGGGTTTTTTTCTCCACATGTACTACTTTCCATTAATGAACACAGGATTTCATCTGCCATTTTGTTCCATTTTATGTATTTACTCAGTCACATAAGCAGTCAAATTCCTTTCAACCAATCTGTTCTCATAAAATACACATTTTGATAACATAAAGAAACACCTGTTTGTGCCCTCTACACCCACTACATCCTCTGACTAGGGGATAAGAGCAAGCTGAGAAGACTTTAGGCAAAAAATCTTGAGAGAAAAATATGTATATCTAGGTTTTTCCAAAGTTTCTCTTCATAGAAAATCTATTTGCGGATTCCAAGTTGGCATAAGGATAACCTGTCAGTCTCCCTTGTGACTGTGAAGATGGCACTACTAAAAGTACAGATTCCTTCCATTAGGACCATCCTATATGGTGTCTGAAAGGTATTTTTGATACAATTTGATATATAATCTGAGTATGAGAAACCATATGTATAATTTTAAGACTTTGAATCACCCAGTTTTACAACAGACATCATATCATTACCTGCCAGGCCTCCAAAAACCTAAATTTAATAGGCAAATTGCAGATCTGTGGTGAGGTTACTCTAATTGCTTATCACCATTAGGAATATCACAGAGAAAGTGCTAAATTTTTGCATTTTGAGAAAAATTCCTCATCAGTGTTGAAATACATAGTTCATGCTAAGAATTATGTTTTCTGGATTAATGCACCATGGAAATTAAATAACCTAACCCATCCAAGGCATTCTTAGAGTTTCCTAAGATGGTAGAATTCCTCTCACATAATTTTAGATAATTTAATTACAGACTTTAAAAATCACCACCAAATGTTATTGTCAAGAAACACATACACTTTTTAAGATATGAATCATCTGACCTACTTTAACAAAGGGTTAATCACCCTTACCTTCCTTTAACTATATTGACCAGATCTTCATAAGGGCATTTGAGGTGATCAGCTCAGTTGGAGCACATCCCAGAGTGAAATGGAGCCAATACTCTGCATCAGGTGTTCTAGACTGTAAAGTATACTTAAGTGCATTCAAAAATACCATATTTTCTAATCAAAATAAGCAAGAGACTTAAGCAAGAAAGAAGGTAATGGTCACTGAAGCAAGAGGCAAAGTTGTCAAAGAATTAAGTACTCTAAGAATGCCACTCCATTTTGCATTCAGGCAGAAGTCTGCAATGCTGGCAGTCCTGGGCTGGAATTTAAGATGTATTCTTTTCTTGATAGTTCTAATATGCTTGTCTTCCTGCTCAGCAGGAAATACATTAGTGAAAAAATGTCAGATGTGGTCTCACTGGAGAATTAGTCAAATTAATTTATAAAAAGATCAAATAATAGTGAGGGAGTAACAAAGACAAAACCACTATTGGAATAAAATTTCCTTTGGTAGGCTGGGTAAATTACAGGAGTAATTTACCCCTTTATTTCTTTTGCGTAGATTCTGAAACTTTGACTTGCTATTACAGTTTTGCCTCTGGATTTTCTGTTTGATTGATTTTGGTTTTAGCCTGGCTTCTGGAAGAATAAGGACTATTTGATTATGTTGACAGTTTGTCTGCTCTTTCTTCCCATATTTTTTAGACAAATATGATTGAATGTAATGAAAATGTTGGTGAAGTTAAGTTCCTAAAATCTCTCTGAAATCAGAGAGAGAAGAGAGAGACCTTCAATTCTCAAAAGCCTGCAGTAAGATTGCAATTCTTACTACATATGAGAAAATTGATACAGAAAAGCAAGTACAACAAAGTGTCATAAGACTTCCTGTGTAAGCACTAATATGTATTTAATTATTTCAGTTAATAAATTGCTTTTATGTTTGGTATAATTTATATGAAATATCTTGTATTTTCTCTATCCAAAGTAAAATACTAAAAAAAATAAGGTAATACTTGATGTCTTGGGCATTTTTAATCTTGTAAAAAAAGTACCTGGTTTCTGTTTGAAACATTTTACCAGCAGTCTAAGATAACAGTGGGAATGCTGAGGATGATGAGTTGACAACACATTTTCCAATTTCTTGGGAAATTAATTATGCACATATGTGCACACAATGAACAAATCTCCTGCCCATTCTATAAGATCAATACATATGTTATTTTTAATGTCCAAAACCTGAAAGTAGTACACTACAAATCACAACTGGAGAAAAATTAGAGCAATGAGAATTCCACAAATTCCTCCATAGTAAATTTGCTACATGGTTTTGTTTTAGGGTTTTTTATTGCATATATTGTTTTAATTGCTTCTAAAAATCAAAGTGACAGATTAAATTTCTCTGGATTTGCAAAAAATCTCTTCTAACGCTTCAGATGGGCTTCAGTGTCTCTTGTCAGATTAGAAGTTCTTAAAGCTTGAAAACCGTGAAATAAAACTGAGTGATTCTGTCACCCTGAGGACTTAGCACAGTCACTAACACCAGTCTTGATCTGACAAAAATTCAGACAAGCAAGGACACTCAAATATTACCAGTTTTTAATTTTTAGTCATTATAAATAGGTCTCCATTTTTAATTTTCTTTTTTTGTAAGTATAACATGGCAAAGCTGAACCACAAATATGGAAGAGGCCTCTTGAATTCTGATGTATTTTTTGAGAAGGGAGAAGATCTACTGAAACCAGCTCAACAAAAAGTACTTTCCTGGAATGAAGAACATCTGTTCACATCCCCAACGTCTTGGGAAACCTGCAGGATTACATCAGTGTTCAGGGGCATAAATGCAGCTCAAAGTATCTGAATCTGCATCACCGTTATCTAAAGAATAGAAATTTGGTTGGACTAAGATGCAGAAGGAGAATTGCAAGATTTTATGAGAATAACTTAATACTAGTTTTCCACTGCAAGTGTTTTGTAGCACATGCGCAGGCTTAGCAAGCTCTTAAGATGCCATCACATAGTCACTGTAAGATTGGATTTCACTGAAATCTTCAGTGAAAGGATAATAAAAATGGAAATTTCTTGTGTTTTTGTTTCTTCTTCTCTCCAGCTGAGGACAGAAAGCAAGTCTATAATCTGTAGTTCAGCAGAAGTTGATGACGTTGCTCTGTAAACTTCATGGGAGACAGAGAAACTTTTACCAGCTAAAAATCTGACCTTATGTCAGATGACATGATGAAAGTAGCAGGGAAGCTGAAGGCAGCTGAGTCTGACACAAGCCCTGTTACCACAGAAGGTCTGTGTGTCATGTGGGCTCTACTCCTCCATGAAGCCAACCCCATCAGGTGCTTTATTATTTGACTTTGTGCCAGCCCAGGCTTACCTCATGCTTCCTCAGCTTTGAGCTTGCTTTCTCCTCTAGAATTTGCAAGATTCCCACTGAAGTGCCTGCAGGATTGATCCATTTTTCTATTTTAAATGCAAAATTCAAGGTAAGAACAAAATCAAACCGGTCATGGCAACTGACAGAAAGGCAAAACCACAGTCTGTATAAAAATGACTGGCAGGATATTTCTGGTGTTGTCACATCACCAAAAGTCTCGTAACGCTTTCAGGCTTTCACAGTGAGCAGCACCATCTGATGCCAGATAGATTCCTGGGACTGCTCTTCCTTTTTCTGGTGCAATTCAGAGGCAAGTTAAGCATTGCTCAAAAGATTCCAATTTGCTCTATAATTAATTGCTTTTCTCCAGCCAGTTTCAATTCACAGAAGACAAGGGCCTCATTCGGAACAATGTTGCACATTTTATCCTCTGCAATTGTTTAACAAATCCCTTTTTCTGTCATAAGTTTTTCATTTTCCCCCTGACATTTCACCCACTATATTATAGGCATCATCTGAGGATTTAAATCCAAAAGCTATACTGTGGTTCTAAAGCTTCAAATCAACATTGAAAGATGTAGTTCAGCTGTTCTTCTATAAATATGCAGCAATTATAAAGAAATAAGGGTCAATATAGACTCCCAGAGAGCTCCGCATTAACCTGCACTCACTATATTTAGCTAGAGACATGAAAGCTACTTAGTTTCAAGGAAGCATTTAAGTATTACAAATTCATGAATTTACAAATTCATGAATTATTGATGAAATAGAAACCTCTCTGGAATTTGAGCAATTTTTATTTGAACATATTCCCCATATTTATGTACAGGCATCTTAACAGCATTTTTCAATTTCAGTTTTGGGTTTTGAATATACAGCAGGAGGCTCTCATTTTGTAAGCATCTGGTACATTTGCATTACAAGTATGGTTTGCACCAAGGGTTGTGAGCTTGTTGTCACCACAGCCTAAAATTCAGCTCACAAACGCATCCAGTTTCCCTCTGTCCTTCCCGCTCTGCTGAAGAAGGAGGCATTTGGGATACAGAGGAGTCCCAGAGGTGTGCTGGCGTGGGATTCAGGCAGGTGGGACAGGCATCATTTGGGAAGGATTATGTGGCTTATTGTCAGTTTGTCTTTCAGCCCTCTGTTTTATTCCAGAAAACACTTCTGTTACAATTCCCATCTACAGGATTGACTGAAGCAGATCATGCAGCTCAGAAATTGCTGGTGAGATTGACAAAGTAGCAGGCCTAATTAGCAAATATCAGCAAACACTGAGAACTTTCCAAATGAAAAATTAGTCACTTTTCAGCAACTACTTAAAATATATAGCACATTCAACACTCTCAGAAAAGGAAGATATGTCCTGTGACTGCAGTTCTTTTGCCAGTGGAATTGGGAAACAGGCAAATGACCCTGAGATTAGCTCAGTTGGTTAGAGGATGGTGCTAATAACACCAAGATTGTAGATTTAATCCCTGTATGGGCCATTTAAGAGCTGGAGTTGATGATCCTTATGGGTGCCTTCCAACTCAGAACATTCTGTGAATCTTTGAAAACCTGTCCCTTGTTAAATTATGAAAAGAATTCTGGTTTTGGCCTCCTGCACGAAAATCTGAGAGTCAGATTTGGAATGCCATATTTAGGGACATTTGGGGGCAAGATTTCCTCTGCTGAAATAACTTTATGCAGCTGCAATTTCAGGCAAAGGCAAGGTGAAGTCACTTCTGCATCAGAGACACTGCATTTTGCAGCTCAGTGACACGACCACTGAACCTGGACTAAAACAGGTGGCCCATGAGGAAGTTACAGATCCTAGAAACCAGTCAAATTCAGGACCAACACACACTGATTGGTTGCTGGTCCCCAATCATCCTTCCTTGCTGATTTTCTGTGAAAGAGCTCTTTCTAGAGAACATATGACCTCTTCTTCTGTTGGGGGAAGTGACCTGAAAGAAAAGTCAGAGGAGATAGTGGTCTCCCATCCTGTGTTTTAAAGAATCATGGTTTCACAAGAAATAAGAAAACTTTATCAGCTCTGATTTTCTACCATCTCTCTTCATCCCTGGTCATGTAATAGTGCTTGTTCCCAAATGTAATTTGGAGCTTTAGACATTAAAATGCAAGACTCACACTGTCTGTAACAATTTGAACCTGTTACTCAGCCCAGATTTGAATGTTTGTTCTGTCAGGCCAAAGACAGACAGAGTCTGATAGGTGATAGTAACCATAAGGTAGTCTGCAAAGCTACCATGATTGTCAATATAAGTGCATCACATGAAGAGATGTCAATTGGATTTCCCATTGCAGCCTGCTGTACACCCCCCCAGGTTAATCTTTGACTGAGTCCTGAAAAGTCTGCATCTCTTCCCTTCTCTCCACCTTGATATCATTCCATGGAGATTGTTTTCCACTATTTCTTCTTCATAGGACGGTTTCTCCACTGATTTTCTTTCTGTTCAACTTCACTACATTCTTTTATTCAGGACTGACGTTTCCTTCTAGTATTTTCACTGCTGAGTTTCTGAACTGTGTTTCTTTCCCAAGAGAGAAAGAAGCTGGGATAGGAAGACCAGAATTGCCAGTCCAGGCAATACTGGTTTGCCACCTTTTCACACCTACAATCCTTGTTATTTTATAACCACATGACACCTCAGACTCTGCTAACCAAATGGAACCTGACTGCCCAAAGCTGCAAGGACACTCAAGGCTTCAAATGAGTTGTGCACAACAAGGGAAGAAAATGCCTCTTCAGTGCCAGGGCCAGTAGCACTGGGACCATCTTAATAAAATGTGCTGTGCTGGGCTGTAAAACCCAGTCCTAACATGGTTTCCAGCACAAAAGTCTGCTCACAAGTCCTGCCTGTGGTTTCTGGTCTCTTTCACTCTCCACAAAAAAACTCTTCTGAAGGGGAGGATATAGAGAACGTCCTTTGTGTCCAGAGAAAAGCTGTAATGATACAACCTCACTGTCTGTAGCAAGGGACTTCTTGTATTGTAACATAAAGACAAAAGGGGGAAGGATGGGGTTTTGTGTCTGGTTTCATATTATAATTCTAACTTGAGGCTTAGTAGGAGTGTCAGTGAATACTTGCTGTAAAATGTGAACAACCTCTGCATTAATTCTGAAACAACTCCCTCCCTTGTGTCTTTTCATCCTCACTGATGAATGGACTGGTAAAATTTCCCAATTTTCTCTTGCATTACATGTTTCAGCTAGCATGTGATATATTTCTGTCCCACTGGGGCAGCGTGAGCATTTGACAGCTTCCTAAACCGTGAAGGAAGACCAAAGTTTTTCACCATTCCTTTTGTAGTCCCTCAGTCCACCCTTGCCAGACCCTGGGAGCAAAAGTGATGCTGTTCTTTTGGTGTGTCTATTAATACATACCAAGAAAACTGAGGACACATACCCAAAAAAAAGAGGTAGTGATTTTGGAGCATAACAGCAAAGTTTTCTTGACAGGGCAGGATGAAGGCAACAGGAGATGCGAGAGGAGGTGCTGTAAGGAGGGGAGCAGAACATTGATTTGGTGCCACATTTCTGTGTCCCAAGAACTAGGACAGCAGTTTACCATTTCCATCCCATGGACCCCACCTGACTACCTGCAGACCTCAGTGATCTCAGGACTGTCTCAGACTGTTTGCAGAGCCCTGTCAGGCATTCTGTAGGCTGGCTGCATGCTGGAGAGCATAGGTAGGGCAGTGGTGGCAGGCACAGGTGCTGGCAGAATATATTACCTGAAAGGTGAGTCCTTCAACTGTCCCTGTTCTGTTCCATGTTTTTCAATTATTTACTCTGCTTTTAACATTATAAGAACTAAACCTTACAGGAAAATGACCTGTTTTCAAGTAAATATTAATTAAGAAGAAGAAGAAGAATGAATGGAAGAAGAAAACAAGGTGCATAACAAGGGTTGCTTCTTAAAAACATGATGGCTGCTGGCCCATTCATTCTTTGGTCTAATGCTATATAATTTGTCCTTTTGCCCCTCATCCCTTTGCAAGATGATTCCCATGCTGTGTTTACAGAGGAAAACAAGACTGCACTGCATCACTCAGTCTAGAATGACAAATTTCCAAGCATTCAACTTTAAAAACCTTCTTATTAAATGAAAATTTTGCACTAAGTACTATTTATTCCATAATGTTTGCTTAATTTCTGTTTTTATCATATGAAGAGGAATTCTGTAGTTCTGTTTATGATATCAAATGCCCTGGTTTTTTGTAATTAAGAGCTTTGTTTGTCGAATTGTTGATGTTTGCATATCACAGCAATGGAGAGAGCAGCGCTGTGTACACATGGAAGATGTCCACAAAGAATGCAACTGCAGGCTGTTGGTGTTTGTACAAGCTGTAGCTCTCAGTAAAGCCTGGGGTTGTGTGTTGGGACATCATTGTATAACATACACTCATCCCAAAATTTCTTCTCTACTTGCGTTGAGGAAATCTTTCATTCAAACAACGACCTCAGAACTATAAACCCATTTCCTGCTTGACTTAACACTGTGGCTTTGTTAATCTGGTGTCTAGGATTATCCAATTTGCATGTGAAACAGGAGTATTTTCATTCCGGGACCTGGATGAAAAGTTTTGCCCATTAAGTGAAAATGACCTTTCCACTAAACAAAAACCCAAACAACAGATGTTTTTTAGTCTGTCACCAATCTACGATCAGGAGAAAGGCTTACACACTTTGCAGGATTCTTAGTTCTTTACAAGAAAAGGGGTGGTTGATGCCTTTCTGCTCTATGCCATTAGAAAGAGAAGTTGCTTAGCCTGATGTTTTTGTCTTAGCTTCTGCACGCAGAACCCCTGAATTAACACTATTTCCCTACTGGTTTCTAAGAGAGAGTTGTATATATGTATAAAGATGAGTTGGTTACAGTAAGTGAACAGCACAGGATGTTCCTGTTGGTTTTCTTGAAATGTGGCAAAAGTCTGCCTAAAACTTTTACTGTTCCCTCCTGCTACTACGGAAGAGATGTGGTAAAAAGTACAGTTGGTGACAGTCTCCCACGCATGTGTGCCTGCCTTCAGAACTGTCCATAACAAAATTCTTACTTTCTGTCAAAGTTTTGAAGGATGCTTCATCTCTTCTAGATTCTGTTCTGGCAACCACCCTTTCGCAAAATTAAACAGCTTTGATCATTTTCTCCAACGTCTCTTTGTGATTCTTGTCAATGCTTCTTGTGAAGATAGCATTATAAAACAGAAGTCAAAGCTCATCAATCTAATCCATCCCATATTTTTCATGCTTAAAAAAAACCAATCCTTTTTTCTTTCTGCATATTTTTTTCACATAGTTTTGAAATCTATTGGGACACAGATCTGTCATTTTTCATATAGTCACCTCTGTGGTCCCATACCTCAAAAAATTAGAAACCTGGGCAATCACCAACCATGTGAAGTTCAACAAGGGAAAGTGCCAGATTCTGCATTTGGATGGGGCAAACTTGGATGTACAGACAGACTGGGGAATGAGAGGCTGGAAAGCAGCACCACAGAAAGGGAACTGGGGGTCCTGGTCAATGGAAAGTTGAATTTGAGTCAGTCGTGCCCTGGCAGCCAGGAGGGCCAACCCTGTCCTGGGGGCAGTTTTGGGCTCCACAATATAAGAAAGACATTAAACTACGAGAGAGTGTCCCCAAGGAGAGCAACAAAGACAGTGAAGGGACTTGAGGGGAAGCCACATGAGGAGTGGGAAGTGAAGTGGTCAAAGCCCCAGCCTGACAGAGTTCCAGATGTGTTTGGACGATGCTCTCAGGCACATGGTGTGACTCTTGGGGATGGTCCTGAGAAGGGCCCGGAGTTGGACTAGATGATCCTTGTGGGTTGCTTCCAACTCAGCTCACTCTGTGGGTTTGTGATTTTTGAATAGCCAAAATTTACTAAATTTCTGGTTTTATGGCTATGACTCAGTGAACAAGCTTTAAGGTTCCTCATCCTTCACTGGAGCATTAAAATTCTTATCCTGTACTTTATCTGATGAAAACTTCACATGGTATGAATTTAATGTCCTTTGGTTAAAGTAATAATAATTAGGCTAGATAATAGATAATAACTAAGAGATAGAATTAGTTAAGCCTACTAAGATGTTGATGTGGGAAACATGTCCTTATTCGTTTATTGTTGTGTTTAATTCCTTACACTATTAAATGTTTGTGTTTCAGAGGGCTGATACATAACATTATTCTGTTTTACATTTGAGGCCTGAAAGATGTTCATCAAGGAGAAACATTACTTGTCCCCTAAATGATACACAAAGTTTTTGCAGAAGAGAAAATCAAAACTGCTTTTACAGACTCTGGGTTAGTATTTGGAATAGTGCAGTGTTTTAATTTGGCATGAAAATTCACTTTGCACTTCTGCAGTAGACATTTTCCATTAAAAATTATTGCCTGAAATCATGGGTAGTAGTTTTTTAATGATTTTGACAGCAATGGCTGTCCTTGCCCAAACAGTTGTCCATGGAATAATACTGCCTCAATAAAGTTTTTGTTTGTAACCTGTTGTTAAGACCACAGAGCATCAATTCAAAAAGCTGAACTTAATGCATGGTGCCTTGAAGTTGGAGATGTTTCCTGGGTTGTAGTTCCCACTCTCCAATGAGAAACCATTGTGTCCCTGATTGACTAGATAAATATATTTGTTACGCTAAACTACTATAGAAGTTTTGTTTCTTGGACATGTCATTCTGAACTGATGTGCGAATAGTGGTGCCACAGACATAGTACCACAGATATGGTAGATATTGAATTTGCAGTAAATATTTTCTGTTACAATTACTCTGCCAGCTTTTTCATAGCGTTATTTTGTAATAAAATGCCTTTTCAAAGATACATTTCAAAAAAACACTGTTCTTTCACTATTTTTTTCTTATTTTGCATTTCATCCTACATGTTATCTGAGATAGTAGGAAAAATTTGAATCAATTCTATAATTATAATTTTAATGTTAAATTGTTATATTTTGAAAACTTTTTGTATTGTAAAATGCATATTGATATATTAAAATGTCAGCATAGCTGTCCTGGAAAACACTTTGACTTTTTCCTCTTCAATGAAATCCCTATCTCCTCGTTTTCTGTTTCTGTAATCTACTGTTAGAACAATACTTTAAAGATATGGTTTTATCTCTGATAATCACTGAAGCATCACTCTTCAGGAAATTATTGTTTAATAAGCTTGTCAGAAGGACAAGTGTGAGGAAGTTTAATTAGTCAATATACAATGTATTGATATTCAGTGGTGCAAAAATCACAGATCAGAGTTTTACCTTCACATACCAGAATTTAAGGTTGATGGTTCTGCAAAATACAATGCAGTTGTGTTCTGCTCTACATGGGAAAGACAATTTTTTTAGGAAATTTTTTCATTTAATTTTTTTTTTTTTGATCCTTCAACACTCTTCCCCTTTTTCATTAGTTGATACACAAGTGAGTACTTGACTGAAACCTGAGTTACTTGAGCCACTTCTGAAGTGGCTGGCACAGTTGTGCTACTTTGTGCATCATGAGTGATCAGCGACACTAACGGAGAATGGGTTGTCACAGGGGAGGAATTTGCTCAGTGATTGCCAGTTCTCTGGGAGTATTACACTAACTGCTGGCTTTTGCATTCCTGTGTAACGTGAACCCTAATTAATCCAGCCGTGAAAGTCCTGCTTCATCTTCTGAAACTAGCTCATTATGAAAAATGTAAACAGCTCTCTCAAAGCACTCTGTGTGCATATTAATTTCTGCTCTAATGATGCTTATTGTCTGATTGACTTAACTTTGCCCTACTTTTTACTATAAATGCACTATTTCTAGTTTTTGTTCCGTCTTCATCTTTAGCATTTAAATTGGTGTTTCCTAATAACCTGCCTTAAAGCAAACCTTCATTTTAGTGCTTCAACCATTTGGCATCTTTCTGGTATGCTCCAAAATGACCACTTTAATACTGGCGTGGAATGATCCTCCCATGGGCATGCAGTACAGCAAGGATGTGGCAGCAGCTCACAGGGGTGGGAATCAACAGCCTCGGGGAAGATTCAAAGAGCAATTTATTTCTTCATTGTTATATATCCTTAGATTAAGTAATCTCGCTAACAGAAATCATGCCTAGGAAGCAACTTTAATGGAACAAATACCAAATTGTCCTTGGTGCCTCCAAACCCCTTGAGGATGTTTAATCCATGTCAATATGAGAATTAAAGCCCTTAGGAAGGGTGGGGACTTTTCAGCCTTTTGCCTGTAAAGGCTGAGAACACAAGGTATTTATCAGTGCAAGTCAGGATACCCCATCCTTTGACACACATTTGGTGGATCTCCTTTCTACCCCATGAAGTAGGTCCATTCTACTGCACAGTCGTATAAAAAACAATTCATGAAGGGAAGGCATGGGAACAGGTACATCCTCTCTTTCCAAAGGAGTAGACTCAATGTTTTGACTCTTTAGTTTGTTGTAGGATTATTCAGGAAGAAAAAAATATTAAGAGAAAGAACAAGGATGCTGGAGAAAAGAAAATGCAGGTGGGAGAAGAGAAGAGGAAGCACAAGGGAAAGCAGTCCCCAGTTCCAACATGAGCGCTTGCCAAGGCTTTCATTTCGAGCCCATCCACTTGCGTTTTCCATTCTCAACAATGGAAGCCACTTTCATCTTCCTTCTCTCTCACCCATCTCTTCTAGAACTTGTTTGTCCCCAAAATATGAAGGATCTTGATTCAGAGTGTTGCCAAGTGTATGCTGCATTAGAGATCATTTTGATCTTCATTTAGCAGTACCTCATTAGAGGAGCATGTTTTGTTTAAGTAGTGATGAGGTTATTCATAAGTAATTCAGTGCCACTTAGAGAAAAATCAATTGTAGGAACATTAAATTTTCATTAAACATGTTAAATACAACCTGACAGTCAGATGGTCTCCAGTCGTATGTGTTTTACTGCAATATTACTGCAAGTAACAGACTGAATGCAGGATTAGGTGGTAAAGAATACTTTGCATGGTTCAAGATAAAGGATAAAAATGGGGAATTTTTCCATTAGCATTCACTCTGTAGGGATCCTCAATTACTTAAAGGACCATCTGCATTTCTGGAGATACTGTGAGTTTGAAGTGAGTCGTGTGTGCAAGATGAGCAGATTGGAGCTGTCTGGGCAAAGAAAAATCAGATACACTTGTTTTTGTGGGAATATGACACATTTTGTAGCTCCTGTAGGCCTGGGAACATCACACAGCGTAACTTCTTGCACTTCATTCTCTCTAATCCTCACCTTTTTCTGATGATTTTGACATGACTTCCTTGTCTTCCTGTCCCATAACATTGATCTCATCCCCCCTCAACACAGAAATTTCTATCTGTTCTCATCCCAAACAACTTTCTCATCTTCACACCAGTGTTTCTCCTCCCCTCTCCCATTTGCTACTGCTCTAACTCTCTGCTAACACACCCAGTCATCTAGTCCACAGTCCATGCTTCCCCCATAGCTGTTACACAGCTCACAGTCCTGTTAGAGAGCCATCCTTAGCCCACACTTAGCTGCACCCTGATCCTGTTCCTGCAATCTGACTATGCCCTGTCTTGCTCTCCTCCCAGCCTCTTCCTCCCTCCCAGGCAAGTGCCCTTTCTTCCCCCTTCTTTCTGCCACTCCTTGCATTTCTGTCTGAATTCCAGGCTTGTCCTCCCCACTTCCCTCCCCAATCCTTTCCTTTGCTGTTCTTGGTCTCCAACTTAACCAAGCCTTTTATTTTTGCCAAAGAGCAAGCTGCAGGTAATCCCTTCTGCTAGGTAGTTATCATGAAGCTGCTCCTGGTTGCACATCTCTTGGTTGTAGAAGGGGGTAGTAAAACTTCTCCCGAGCCCACAACATAGAGGGCTGTGACAAAGTCACACCAAGAGTCTTTCAAATAGATCTTTATGGATGGAGCACCAGCATCATTCAGCTTGTGCTAACCGATGTTCATGACATTCTGAGAATCTCACATCTGGCCCTTCCAAGTTTAGCATGTAACAACAGCATAGCATGATCCTATCAATTTGAGTGCAAGGTTTACCTTAGCTCTTTCTGATGATGCTTCATTTCTGTTTGTCTATCACAACTAACTGACTGCTGCTCTGAATGGGATGTACATCTGTGACATATCTTTCTCTGGTTTGTCTGATAAGTCAGTGTGTAGCAGTCAGTCGGGCACTGGTATGAGAAGAACATGAATTTTATTTTACAGTTGCTGCCTGTCTCTTTTGTTCTGATACATCTGTCTAAGCATAGAAAATTATACTGTAGAAGTGCATAAAATCTGATTAGATATATGACTGCTTTTTCTGGTGTCACAGATAACTACAGCAATGCAGCTATACCATATGATAGCATTTTTACCTGTTCCAGCCTTTGGAAGGCATGAGCTACTGCACTTGAGAACAATTCTGTGATGAAGTTCGCTCTTGAATTCTATAGGAGAGAAAGGAAATGCACACACTGTGCTGGTAGTACCTTGAGAGAATCGTCTGCCTGGATAGTGTGTGGTAAAAATATTTGATCATGATCTTGATCCACCAAAACTAAAGAGAAAATCCTAGTGCTATACAAAAGACCTCTGCTGGCTTATACAGAGATGGGCTGTGGTAAACGCACTTCAAAAAATGTTGCCAGCTTTTGATGGATGAAATTTCAGAGCATGGGGTCATGTCACTTTAATTTGTTTCTAAGGACAAAGAAAGGTGGGCTTGGTTCTTGTCCTCCTTTTGTTGTTGTTTAGCAAATAGCTTCTGGTCACATGCCCTAGTTTTCAGAGTATTTCTCTTTTTCTTGGTTAAGTGATGCGTAGATAAAAGATAACTTCTTGCTTGTACCCAGAAAAAAGACTTAGTGCATGCAGTCCCCAGCAGAGAAGAACATCTCAGGACAGAAGAGAGCACAGTAGTGCTCTTCAGTGCCCTCCAATCAGCAGAGCCTTTGTAAGGGTATCACTTTATCTGCCACAATCTACACACAGAGATTAGTTTACAATTAACTGCGGCTGCTTGTTTCTGTGTGATGAGAGGAACAGAAAGGTTCATTGCATCCATCTTCTGTTAACAGCACAGAACTGCTATTAGTCAAGTCTTCTGAATATTATTTTTTTCAATGTGCTCAACAAGTTTTTACAAGACTCCTAATTAAGAAAATATTTTCTTGAGTTTCTATGGGCAGTGAGTCAAAACTGGGTGAAGGTTGTCAGATGTGGCTTATTGTGGAATATTTATTATTCTGCTTTCAAAGAAATATGTGTACTTTGCATGTTTTGTAATGCTAGAGGTTGTTTTGATAAGAATGTTGGGGCTTTTTTTGCTAAGACTAGACAGGCATGAAGAGGGGCAGTTTAGGCTGCTGCACAAGGTGAAATAACTTCATTTACAGCTGACTAAGCCAAACAAACAGAACAGCTGAATAAAAGACATGATTTTAGAATACACAAAATATGCTGGAGTAAATATCTTTCTGCATTGGTATGACATCAAATAAAAGTATAGTAACATTTCTTCAGATTTATTTATAATTTGGGTATATCCCAACCCATAAAATCATACATGGTACCTAGATATTTTGAACTAAGCCTTTTGGCAATCACTCTAACTTAAGTACAGTTGAGAGATACAATTTTATTTGCTGCTTGCTAAATTCAATCTTAAGAGTGAGGGATATGTTCAACAGAGTATCTGTGGTACCTCTAGTTTATATTTACCACGTAATGCTTATGACAAACTCACAAATCCTTGGAAGTGCTTAGCTGTGGGAGCTTGAGATTAATCCTTCATGTTAAAGACCACTCTCAAAGAAAGCAAATTATTGACACCAGGCTCATATTTATATATACTGAGGGTGAGGATGTTTACCATAGTGAGATTTTGCTCCAAACTAACACTGTAGGCACAATGGAGCCCCATATGAACATTATCAGTAAGTAACTCAGGATGGCAGAGGATTTGAATTTAGTCTATTACTTTGTATTTCCCTGTCATGTTGATTTATAATTCGTTCTTACCATATGTTTCAGTCAGATTCATTGCAAAAACTTAAATTTAATTTTTATATTAAATTGCTATAAATTCCTATGAAAAAATATTGGACTAAGCTTTAGAGAGATGATCTGTATTTAAGAGTTCAAAACTTCTTATAACGGCCATTTAAAAATCGGATTCCCTAAGTTAAAAAATTCATTCTAGAAGTTAAACTTAAGACTTGCTCTCATACAGGAAACTGCAAGCATCTTTTGCTCTTATTATGTGTATTTTATGTATTATTATGTACAGTTATGAATATATCTGTCATCTCAGATCTCACACTAGCAACGATTTGTATTTTATGGTACAGATTTATGATACCTTTTTTCATGTCATAGTTTCGTGAAGCCCTAAATGGTTTAGAATTTAAGTTCCAGTGCTCCAGAAGTGCCTTTGTCATCTTCAGAGATTTCCAAATTGTCGTTGTGCCCATGCAAAAGTTGGAGGGTGGAAAAAGGAGTGGTCTTCTAGTTTCACTTGCTTTCCTTCCATTACATTGTTCTGCTTAGGTTTCAGATTTCATTTTTCACTTGAAGAAAGTTGACTTCTTGGGATGAGAACTCAACAGGGTATTTTTGTGATTGTTTTTATTCTAGCCATGAGAGACGGAGGGCTGGGATCTGGACCCTGTAGACTTGCAAATCCATCTCTTTCACTGTGCAGAAAACTGCCTTTACTGTTTATTCTGACCTGTCCTATTGAAGCAAAGGTGCTGTGGAAAACTCAGGAAGGACCCTTGAGAGGAAAGGAAATCTACATCCCAGCAGATAAAGTGATTCTGAGGGAGTTATGGGCTTGATTTTTTTTGATTCCAGAACTATTATCTCTTTGGTAAAAACCTCTGTCCACTACATAGATTGTGTACCTCAGTCTTTGGAGTCCTGTATATCTCCTCTCTTTTGGTGAAGACCCTTATCTAGTAGGTCTATACTTTTGTCTTCCAGCTGCCTTTTCTATAGCAGTTACGATGAGGTCTGACTCTGCTAGGGCGTGACAGACTGAGCCTGAAAGTATGGATATCCCTTCACACTTCCTTTCTGCATCCTCATGAGGAACAGAGGCATCTGGAGCCCATAGCTTGGGTGTAAGCTTGTAGGTCCCAAACAAAACATGTAGAGGTTGAGGGAACTTTGAGAGCAAGAGGCCAGATATAGTTAATACCACCTGATCAGTCTTTTTGTGTCACTGTTCCTGAATATTTTGGGTGGTTTGGAGACGGTGTTTATTTTTTCCTATATGTCAATTCCTGTTAAGAAGCTCAGACCAAACAGAAACTGGATAGCCAGAAGAAAACATTTTTGAGGAGTGAAACACTGTCAAAATTATATTTTTCTTAATTGCACTAGATTATAAAGTGTAATTACTGGTAATTTCTCAGTTTACCTTATTTGCCCCTCGATTTCCTTGCATTCGAAAGCTCTGTTCTGACATTGCAGCCTGGCTTTAATGCACAAAAATCCTTCTAATAAATTTCAGTCTTGTTTCAGATATTGCTACTGTGCTGGAACTGCTCTTGAGAGAGTTTGTAATGAGGATCTGTTGCTTCAAGCTAACTGAGAAGCTCCTTCTTTCATTGTCTTGATTTATCAGCAGCCTTTGATACTGTTGACGATGGGGCCCTATTACATTGCCTTCAGCACCTCCTGGGTTTTCCAGGCTCCATGCTGCCCTGTTTCACATCTTATTTAATGGAGCCTTGTCTCTACAGTTATATACTGCAGTTCTCTTGTCATACTGATGCCTTAAGCTGGGCTGTGCAATTGGATTTTGATGGTGCAATTTGCCATGACAGCACAGCAGGATAGTAAAATTCTCACTTTTGTTTGTTAATTTTTAATATATAACACACACCAGGTGTGCAAGAGCGATAATCATTTGAGAAATTATGCAGCTGCTTGTTTATGGATCTGTATGATAATGTGATCTCTAACAATACCTGACACTTCCATGTAACTGACTTAGGTTCTAAGACCATATGGTGTTAAACTTGCAGGTCTTGTGTTGAGAAAAAGCTATTTTAAAACAATTTTAAAAGGTTGATTTTATTACTACATGGGTTTTTTTCTTTCTCATTACCATGCCTTGAAAGAAAGGCGTTCTTCCTGTTAACAAGCAGTGTCTGTTACATACAGACCTTTCTATTTGCATCATTCATTGATTTTCATGTGGAGCCAGTAACTTGGCAACGGAGCTTGGACATCAGGAAGGTAAATGTGGAAAACAGCACAAGGTGAAAGTTTGCTCTCTGTCTCTGCTTCTTACATTCATAGGCCAGAGACACCTTTGTTTCTTTTCTGGGTTTCCTGCCATTCACCCATTTCATGCTGTCCTGTGCAACAGAGCAGATGTACCTCCTCTCTGCTGCAGGGCTTTTTCCAAAATGACCAAAAAATACATGTGGGATCCTCCTCATGTTTGATGTGGAAGTTTCTGTGGTGCATGAAGAGTAGCCTCCATTTGTAATGCCAGCTTCAGACCTTCTTTACATGTTGTTTTTATTTCCATATAAAGTCTAATCTCTAACCTAATGGGGTATTATGACGAGGAAGCAAGATGCCTACTTGTAATGACATGATAAAATTTCCTACTACATGGTTTTCTGATGGACTCCTACAATTTCTCTTTGCTAGTTTAAAAGCCAGTGTTTGTGGCTGTGGAAGGCTGCTTTCAGTGGACCAATAGGTATGCCTGCACTGCTAAATAAAAGTGCAAGCTCTGGGTCCCAGACCACTTACTGCTTAAGTGTTAGCATTTCTGAGCTGGAGCTTGGCTGCCCACTCCTAGGCAGTCAGGAGGACTGCATGCGCACAGGACACTGGGATCTGAAGGGATGGACACAGGGCCAGGTGCTGCAGACCCAGCCACCCAGTGCCAGCCAGCCTCAAGGCCAGTGCATGGCTGTCATTTATGCTTTGCTCATTTTAGACACAACTAATGAATCCGTATCTTACTGGAAAAAAGCCTGGCGTGGCAGCTGATAGCTGCTACCAGAGAAAGCCAAAGGCAGCTTAGGGTTAACAACAGGAAACTTGCTGAGTCAGACCCATGTTTCTGTTAAAAAAAAAAAAAAAACTTGAGCAGATTAGGGTGTATTTCTGCAGCACTGGAAATTGCATTTGGTTTTCTCTGAGCTGGAGAAGGTGTAAACAAATGACACCTACCAGCTTTCTCTGTAATGACCTTTGCATCCCTGTGGGCAGAGCTTCCACCCTGGTTCCTCACCTTCAGACGGGCTAACTAAGCAACTGCTTAGCTTATTGCAAATTAGCCAAGATTCCTGTTTCTTTGGGATCCTTCTTATATCAGTCTGACCTTCAGCATGCTAGGACATTACCAACATCAGGTTTTTTTTCCATATTAGAGACGCACTTACAGGATGAAATTCAGTGAGATTTGTTAAGGTATGTAGCTCCAATGTTTTGGTTCAGCCTCATTTCTGCTGCATTATACTTTGCACTTTCCATTAGTTGAAGTGTAATTTAAAAATGTGGGAAGAAGCCCCCTTTTGAAAGCACTTGCTATCATCTTTGCATGGCCTTCACTTCCAAATGTGGCAAAGTAAGGTAATGTGGAATCCATTCATTAAATGACACATTAAGCAGCCAATGCCTTTTTTCTATATTGCCTGCAATAAAATATATTCAAAGCACTTCATATTTCATTAAAATTATCAGTGAAATGATTTTCATCTAATGTTATTTCTGCTTTTAATAAAAAGGCCCTGCAAAATGAATAACTGAACATTTTTCCTTCCTTTCTTTCTCTTTTTACAATTATGATATTGAAAATATCCCACAAGTGAGGGAATGACCCATAAATTGAGTTATGAAGGTCATATTCTGTGAAGAGCAGATATTTTCCATATATCTTTAAAGGCACAATCATTGGGTATAAGCTGGTTTAGTTCAAAATGAGTCTTAAACTGTGCTCTGAGCATGATGTGACTGTTTACAGTAGACCACACTGACTTTGAAGTGCATGTTTCAAATACCTGTATGTACTCAATTGTTGTTCTTTTTGCATGCGCTGTGGCCATTTAACATTGCAACAATAGGTTTTTCCAAAATTGTCAAGTTTAAAGCAGTCTTGAAAGCTTTTTTTTGAAAGTCAGAGCTGTGACAATTAGATTATTTCACTGTGATGCTGTTCATTGTTTACTGATTAGAGACTTTGAAATCAGAGAAATTATTAAATCTGAAATGATCATACAGGAAAAAAAGACTTCACAGACAGAATAATTATATTTCTTTTGATCTTGGGCTTATTGTGAATATAGATAAATGTAAGCTTTGCTGCAGGTATCTCAAATGGGTGTCTGATGCCCTGGAAAGCTTGAAAGCAGGAGTACAGCTCACCCAGGAGTTACAAAGGATGACTAATCTATGGGGTTAGTGGAAATAATCTGTATTTCTAGAAATAAAGATAATTCATATAACTGTGTTTAAAATAATTATGCAACAAATAAAAACAATGGTTTCCATTTAAGCAGTTAAGAGATGTTTTTATGATTACAAAAGAGGTACTTTGGAAGTTCTTTAGCTTTCAATAAGGCAGTTAGTTGTCATTCTCTCTAATTTGAAAGGTAATGTAATTAGAACAGGTCATATCATAGCAAGGAAGTTATGAGAAACTGTTTGCCCTGAAGCAGATCAACAAGGATTAATATAAAGCACACAGGTTTATCATATAATAATGTGCTATTTTTTAACAGCTTTAATATGATCTGTAATTATAAGTATCCCATCTGCAGAATTAGGGAAAAGTACTAAGATAAATAGAGAAAAGAAATTAAAGTTGGGTCAAGGAATTAAAAAAGAAGAAGCAAAGAACAGGCACTTATTTCTTTGCACTACAATTTGGAAAGTCACAGCTATATGCCATTCCAGACTCCTGTGAAAAAAAGCAGACAATGAAGTGCAAAGCTGAAGTAGTACAGACAAATTCATGCACTGGAGAAAAACGTACAATGACATAAATTATTTGTTGGCTTCTTCTTTTAATGACCAGAAACTAAATCTTCTGTCTTGAATGGTCTTCCTGAGCTAAAAGGTGATCTTCTCCACGTGTTAGGACTCAGAACAGCAGCACTCCAGGGTCTGTGAGGCTGATGAGCCCCACACTTAAGCTGCCTGGTTTGTTCTGTTTGAATGCTGTTTATCAGATTTTTTGCAGGCCACCTTAATTCCTTTCTCTTAGATCAGCCTGCTTAGGTTCTGCACCTCACATGCTGCAAGTGTCTCCTTAGAGATACCAGGGCTCCAGCCTCATCAGTGCCCTGCCGAGACCTTTATCAGCTGCAGGCAGAGAGATTTCTGATTGGATTAAAGATTGATTGTGCACTAATCACAGCATCTAGACAGGCAAACAGGCAGCTTGTGGTCAATGGAATCTCGTAATCAGTGCTGGGATAATAACATGCATGCAGCTGGGATTGTGGAACAGCAGGTTTCAACACACAACCTCCGCACTCAGAAAAAAAGACCATTTACATCTTAGACATCTTTGAGAAGAAATGGATAGTCAATTTGCCAGCGGGAACATTAGTTAAAAGTATTTCCCAAACCATTAAACCTGCTATTCTAACAGTGTAAGTACCTTCATTTCCAGAAGCTATCTGCGAAGATCTTCGCAAAAGGTCCGCAAAAATATCAGCAGCCCACTGGCTGCGCGTTTGTAACAGCCTCTGAGGTGTTAAACATTTGCCAGTTTCCAACTATATCAGCCAAACATTACAATGAAGTTTTACTTACTTCGGATCAACTCGATCTTCACTTTTGAGAACAGCAAACTTCCTTGAGGTGAATTTGCCCCTGACGCCTCAGCTCATTGTGGAATGCAGCCCTTGCGTAAGTGTACAGGTGACATAAACAGAACAGCAGAGCAAATTGTCTCCAGGGTTGCTTTAAGCAGACATGTGTTCATAGGCCTCTGAAAAAGAAATCACCACACACATAAACACATCCCTCCAGAAAATAGATGGTTCTGCAGCTGAAAAAGCATGCTGGCGGCTCGCTGTTTGAGCATGGGAAGCAGTGACGGATGAGTAGACACTGGAATTGTCACTTCATGCCATTAAAATCAGAGGTCTAAACATGTTTTGACACCACTGGCTGCTACTTCTTGCACAGATGTTCTGTTTTGGAGGGTAAAAGCTTCCTTGCTTTTTGAGGGGGGCAAGGGTGAGAAGGAAAGAATCACCTAGTTTTCTCTCTGCTTCTGACTGGATTTTGCACAGAACAGGTATTTAACAAATATGAGAATTAGGAGCCACTTTTGGAAGATACTGCCCTGCTCACGTATATTTTGCAAGTGCACTGGTAAACAAAACAAAACAAAACAAAACAAAACAAAACACAACCCAACACAACACAACACTTTCCTTTCTTTTTTTTCCCCCAAAGATTAGAGAAATTACATCTTCTTTAAGGATTCTGGCAGCCTTAATCAATGTATAGGCTCAAACACATGAGGTTTTTTTGGATTTTGTCAGCAAACACTAATGGGGACATGGGCAACTGGATGGCATTTCTAGAGATCACTTTTTTCTTTCAACTGCTGTGTGTTAAACAGAGCCATGCTTCAAATTACACGCATTTGAAAACACCAGCTTGCACTGTAAAGATTTGCCCTTGCTTCAAAGCCAAACAGAACTGCACATAGGAAAAGTTATAAAAATCCACAGCATGGCTTTTTCTTACCTTTTTATTAAGGAGTACCATCTGATTTTTCAAGAAATTGCACAAGAATAAGTTTGGATGGGAGGCTGTGCAGCCACACCAAGTATGACTACAATACAGTGGGATAGCAAGTGTGTGAGAACATTCACACTTTCAGTGTGGAGTGGTAAAATATATTTCAGCATTTTCTTTAACGTGTAAACGTGCAGATAATGATTATCTTGTGCTCTCAGTTTGCAAGCTATAATTACAGTATCTGAAAAAAGGCAACAGTGAATAGAATCCTAATCACAGAGGGTAGCTGCTACCTAGCAGAAATTCAAGCAATATTTATTTAATTTTTTTAATTGAGCATTTCCTTAGAAATTTACAGTATTAATAAAATACAGAGCTAAGGGATACTCTATTTGCAGTTTCTCATTATAGAATAGAAAGCTTTTTAAACTTTGTCAAAAACCTTTAACATTTAGGTTAAACTAAAGAACCATTGATTCTTCTTTTTTTTACATTCACTTTTAGCAATTAATGGGCTTAAGTAATTCTTTTGAGTAAAAATTGTGGACCTCAGTCTTGACAGTAGGTTTTGTCGCAATCAAATTTTCTTTACTACAGGAAGACTGCATGCAGTGCCACCATAAATATTGTATCATTTAAAGACTCAGGATTTTGCTTTCTCTAGGTATTGATGGGTGAATTAGCCAAGGTATGCAAGTCTTAAAAAATACTTAACAGTTCTAGCTGTTAGTATCTACATGTAAACACTGTCTATGAAATTTTCCATTTTCTCTCCACTTAGAGCATTAATAAACAACTAAAAACTAACACCCTCCCTGCTGTGCAGAAAACCTTCGTTAGTAGAATACTTTGCATTTTGTTTTGCAAGGGTAAATGTTACTGACCAGGTGGAGCCCTCTTTCCACTACCTCGATGAACAAGTGGGCAAAATGGTTAAAGTGCAGTTGCCACATCCGCTGTTCCTGAGAGCGGAGTGTGGCTCGGTGTTATCAAACGCAACTTAATGAACTTGATGACTGAGCGGCATAATTGGTCTAACTGTAACCAACAGTACTTCTACATTTATACCGTGACTGTGAGAAACCTGTAGTTTTTTTAATGTCTGTCCATTGGAAGTGCAAGTTTTAGATCAGTACATCTTTCCTTCCTTCCACTTTCTGTGCTCACTGCAGGAGGGTTGGATTAGACAGCCTTTAAGGGTCCCTTCCCACCCTGAACTTTCTATGATTCTGTGGTTCCTTCCAAAACGGGAGGGATAACTTTCCCGTTGAAATGCAAGATTTCTTTCATCCAGTTCCCTGTAAGGAGCTCTGCAAGGGAGAATAAAACTTCCATTGGGACCAAAGGCAGAGAGAAGTGACATCTCCTCTTCCCACATGGTGTCCCAGGTATTTGTGAGGACCAGGGCTTCCTTCCTTGGGACCATAGAGAGAAAGACAGAGAGTGAAGAGAGGAGATGACACAGCACCAGAAGACTTCCTGAAGAGGATGGGACAAAAAAGACAGGTGCTAAGCACATCCTCTACTTCATGAATGACGGCATAACAGAGGAATACTGAGAATTGAAAATCAGGAATTATCAGTGACATTAAATCTATGCAGAAATATTTAATGTCACACATGGTTACTATATAGAGGGAATATATCTAATAAGAATATCTGAAAATTGAAAATTTTGTAATTTCAGTTATTATTTTATTTTTGCTTTTGGAAAAAAAATTAATTCCTTGGCAGTGGTTTCACATCTGGAAGTAATCTCCAAAGTGAAAAGAGGCATTGCTTTTGAAGATTAAAATAATTGATTTTTCCTTTGGCATCTTGAAAAGCCTGCATAAGTTTGTTCATATTCTGATTATCTTATGCATCTCTGTCTCTCTTGAATTAACTATTCTTATATTATATTGTTCTATTCTCTTAAATCCCAAATCCAAGCTTGTAATTAAGTTAAAATTATTCATCCTCCTCATGATTCAAATACTGTCAGTACAACTATTGCAGACTTTAGTAAAATCAGTGAAAATCAAACTTGTTGGCCAGTTTGCCTTCTACCCAAAAGCCATAAATATGCATCACCTTCCAAACATCTCTAAATAAGGGCAGTTTCACTCTAAACTATGTAATAACATACATACATCCCTTGTTTGCCCAGGTTGCTCATACCAATATTAAGTTCTAATCAATCCCATTGGGTAATTTCAGAAAAATCTCATGAAATTCTATATAGAACATTTCCATTAAAATCTCATCTCCTGAACAGAAACATCTCTGATTGAAATCTACATGAAATTCCTTTACACAGGCAAGGTACTGATTTAAAACACGACCTGTCTATTTACCCTCATTTAGTTACAGATTGCCATAAAGTAATTCCTATTTAGCACTTTAACTCAAGTTAAGGGGGAAAGGGAAAGTTGGAAGTCAGCATAAGGTATGAATATATGTGATAAAAATTCCGTGGCAAAGATCATTGCCTTCTAATAGAGTCATCGAAGGTTAAGGTAAAGGTTGTCAAAAAGAGGAAAGTTCCCCATCATTTAATGTTCTGCTGATGAAATGACAAAGTAATAATTTCACTTGGTGTTGTGAAATTGGTGTGAAGTTGGAGAAAGAATGACAGGGAAGATGTTCTTCAAAGGAATAAAATACCCATTCTACTGCTAAAGACAGAAGAGCAAAGGCTTTCGATTCAGTGGATGCTGGAAGTGAAGTGGCCTCTAAGGCATGAACCCAGCAAGGAATAAAATTGAAGCCAATAAGGAAGTGTGCTAACAAGTCCTGAGAAATCAGGGGAAATTCCTGAAGTGATACTGAGAGCTGGACCAGTGAGTGAGTGAGCAAAGAGCTCCATCAAATATAAGTGGGAAAAGTCTGAGTAAGGAAAGGCAGTATTTATGAAGGGGAAAAAAAGGGAAGTTCCAAGGGTGAAATGAGGTTTGGCCCTGGGGTGATATCCTAAAAAGCAAAGTCATAATATCTGCAGGTTTGGACTTGAAGTGGGTTAACTGAATAAAACCCTGAATGCACATCTGTTAAAAAAAAGTAGATCATAATCTGCCCTCAGATTAATATCTCTATGCAGCACAATATACTTAGTAAATACAATGGTGAATAATTTATAGTTTCGTTTGTTTCTTTTATATCTGAATGCAGTTTCCCTAAGCAAATCACCAATGGTCATGGCTTTTTTAATAAAGAAATTTCTAGCTTGTACACATTGTGAGGAGTTTAGAAATGGTTTTGTTCCTTGGGAGAAAAAAAAAAGTCAGGTCCCGTTGCAGGCTGTTATACATCTTATTTCAGACAGGTAATGTCGCTTGATTATTCCCCATAGACCTGACAGCAGAATAGAATTTGGTCCAAGGGAAACTGAGCCCAACTGGGAAAATATCTTTTATTATTCTCAATGAGAACTTCCACTGGAAACAGAGTGCTTGGGGTAGGTAGTATAGAAAAAAAATAGCAGGATGCTATTTCAAAACAAAAGAAAAATATATTGTAAAATAAAGAAACAATAATGCCATAGGGATTTTTTGCTCTGTAGAACTGCCGGGGGTGTTCCAGACAAGAGGATCTAGTATGTGGATTTGTTTCTTAGTATATTTGTTTGTTGTTAAGATGAAAAATCTATTTACATCCCTTAAGTCTTAAAAAAAACCCCTTCTTTCAGAATTTTTAGAGAATGTCAGAAACAGAGCTCTATAGTATAGTTCAGGGATTGTAGAAGTCAAATAAATTTCTTTCCAATCTCTAAAAAACAAATGACATTAACTTTCTATGCTTTCATTCTTCTCCTGTTTTTATTGAATGTTGCTCTGTGTTACGTGTAGTTATCCCAGCTGTTTTGAAATGAGGCATGTGAGGTACTGGCTCACCAGTGGGGGTGATCTCAGTGGTCTTGAGCTGCTACATTATGGAAGACTTCTCAGCTAGAATACCAAACTGAAGAGCTTCTTCTTGGATAGAGTCCGTTCCCACACTAGATAAACAACTTTGAGGAATAAGTAGTTTATTTTATAGTTTAGTGATAAAATGGAGACAAGTTTACTTTGTTTATTGAAAAAAAAAAGACTATAAGTGTTCAATGTTACAATTTTCAGTATTATCTCTTGCATTTGGAAATAAGCACAGATAACTAGGGGATTTTTAAAGATTAAGGTAGTTTCCCAGTGCAGTCTGGTATGATTGTAACTTGAAAATCCACAATGGTCATCAATAAATACATGGAACAATTAAATGCAATAGAAAAATTTAATTACAGAAACCCAGAACATGAACTATATAGTGATTACTGGGTTTGGACTATGATGCTTACACAGCAAACACAGCTGACAAATGAATCTAGGTTTTTCTTCTTTGCTTTTTTTTAAAGCAGTTATGACATTTAATTACGTACCATTTCCTCTCTTCACTGCTGTCATAAATATTATTACTTGTCCTACAGGATGTCATGGCTGTGCCTTACTAAGCAATCTCTGACATTAATGGAAAGAATCTAAATAAATATATAGGTTGCATGGAAATAGATGCGTACATAATCATGCAGCAAATGACAGTCCTCCTTATCAACAGCATCTTGAGATTATTGCTGTGTTTCAGTGAAAGAGACAGCTTCTACTAATTTGGCATCCCATTCTGCAGTTACTCCTATTTGCCTGTATGTTTTAGTACAAAGAAACACTCCAAAGTCAGAAAGGTTTCTTACACATAAAAATATATGTTAAAGGACTGGGATCCTTTATCTATATTGTGTAGGGTGTATTTTAAAGGACTGCAATCTTGCAGAACTATTGGACCTGTTTCTGTGGAAAATGATGCCTCAGTTCTTGTAAGGTAGGAACAAGCCCTTCTGCAAAGGTGTCTGCTCGTGTCTAAATGCAGATAATGTTATTTATGTCTGTTGCTGAGTGCGACGCAGATGACAATCCTATGTCACAAGCAACAGGTTTCTGCCTGTTCAGTCCCTGTTAGGTTCAAGTGACTCCTCAATTCCCATCAGCTCTTGACAAAACCTGCTCCCTTCCTGTGCCTTTCAAGTGCTCAGCAGCAGGCACAAGATGAAACCTTACTCCACTTCTTCTACACACAGGGCACAAAAGAGAGCTCACACACTGAGCCACAAGGCTCCAACGGATTGCCTGTGTGAATTCCCATGTCTCCTACATGAATTCCCCTTTCTGGTTCCATTAAGACAGGAGCAACATCCCAGCAGTAAATAGTGCTGCACATACGACTTTAACCTAATCAAATGTTAGGGGAAGTAAAGAGCCTTCAGAGGACTTTGATTCAGGATTGTGCCTTTGTTGTAAATGAGCCATCTTGGGCTCCAGAGCTGGTTATGTGTAAAAATCTCAAGATATTAAGCCTGTCACTCAGCTCCTTCATCCTGAGACAGATCTCTAATGCTGAAGTATTAACTGGTAGAAAAAATGCATTGACTGCTCTTCTCTCAGCTTGTTCTTTCAGAAAAGTTTTGCCCATTGAAATATAACTGGAAACACTTCAAATGTTTTATCATATCATGCGATCTAGACATGATGTCAGATGCCTCACTGTTCTTTCTCTGCATTGAGTCACTGCTAATACTTCCATTCTTTCAATGTCAGAAAATAATATATTTTTGGAAATAGAACTATATGATGTGGTAATCCCATCTCCAAACAATGAGCTGACTATAGAAGTCTTAAGACCACTCATCAAAGAGCCTTTAGAATTGTACAACCACTAAAAAGGCAGAAAACTCATGGGGAGCCATGACTGGAATTAACAAAGTGATTCCTTAGATTATGACATTCTTTGACTACTGTATTAATTGATCTTTTTTTCAACTGCCTGAACTTCCTCTCTAGAAGAAAATTGCATGGGCCATAAATAAGAATGATTTCTACTCAAAATCTGGACATCCGGATGTCAGGACAAACACAAACCTGTAATCTTGCAGACTGGCAAAATCTGTTGAATGCACTTAATTTAATTTTGGACATCTCAGACTCCAAAGAACTGATCTCTAATAGCAATGGATTTTATAAACAACCCAATACAGAGGGTTCATAATGTTGTCTTAAAAAACAAGATAATTTGAATGAATCCTTTCCTTGGAAAAATTTGGATGTGTTTCTCTAAAATCAGAACCTGGCCTTTATCTTTCCTTCCCTGCCATACATTATCCCTACTTAAAATTGGCTGAGAAAGACACATACAGAGATAAGGCTGTAAGCAGCAGAACAAATTGTATTGGATTGGTTGCTTTAATGAAAAGGAATTTCAAAAACAAGCATTCAATATTATCATTTTCAACTAAATGCATGAATAGGCATTTAACAAGATAATCAGATTTTATTAAAGAATAAAAGTAGTTTTACAATACAGGCATCTATTTTTTTATTTTTATGTGATAATTATAAATTAACAACCACCAATAAAGACTTGGAAAATTGAAGTGCAATGGTGGAACTTTGATATAAGAGCCCACCATGTGACACAGGTAATCCTTCTTTGGTTTGATGCATTGAGCAAACATCAAACATAGCAAAAATTTGATTTCCTCGGGATCTGTGACTCATGGTCAAAAACATACTCTCCTGTGCAATAAAGGGCTCATACTGCTGCCCTTTTGCTTGCTAGTACAGTAGTAAGGTCTTTGAGTCATAGTGGCCACCTTTTTCCATAAAATATGTAGGTACAGAATATCTTTGAAATCTCTGCCTATTAGCTTTGGCTGAAATTGGCCAAAGAATCACGGAAGTTTTAAAGGTGACAGAGGAGTAAATACATACATAATTCTCAGGAAATTGGGTGGAAGAAATGATGGCCCAAAATAGACTGGGTCATACAAGAACGAGATGAAGTTTGTGCCAGTGTCAATTACTACATAAATTTAGTGATATGATTCACACTGACACATTTTATATTTGTACTGGTGATTTTTGCTGACATTTAACTCAAATGTGTAGTTCCATAGAGGCAAAGAAAACTTGCACATGAAGAGTAGTGAAATCCAGATTATTTTTTTAATACTGAGTGATAAGTCTGAACTACTCATTTTACTGTTAAGGATTTGGCACGACCAAATTCTGTGTGATAAATCTATCTCCCAGAAAAAATCCGTCACTGGGACAAATTCCTCTTTACTTTGAACTCATAGTTTTATTTATGGCTATAATTTGATCAATGTTTTGAATGGGAGGCTTTATACTCTGTCTGTTACACCAAAAAAAAAATAGAACATGATTTCACTGGGTGATGCATGTGAGGAGCTAATACCAAATGCTGCCATCTATTACTCAAACACAGCTCTGCTCACTAAATGCATATGTGTAGATTTAGTGTGTAGTTCCATTTCACATCTGAGGTACGCTGCTGCCAAAAGGGGCTGCTGAACCACTCTCTGCTAGTCACACACTCTTCTTGTCCTTGCATTTCGTGCAGAAATTAGAAGACCGCAGGATGGAACTGAAATATATGTGTCACAGGTTACTTCTCTGTCATTTAAGCCAGTCAGCCTCTCCTACATCATGCTAAATGTTGCTTTCTGGCAAAACTCCTCAATACTTCACTGAAAGTAACCTGTAACTGGAAGCTGGAAAATGAGAATAAATTCTTTCTGTTCTTGTTTTCAGAAGATAAAGGAAGGGGGAGTATCTTCTTAAACTGCCCAAATATGAGACAATTACAATTCCTATATTTGAGCTCTGACATATTTTCAGCTTGTCCTATCAGACCTTTATGACTTTGCAGAGTGTATCTGTCTTAGTGTGGCCCTGTCCATATTGAAAAAAAAACCCGACCATGGCAGATCTGGAGAAGTGGTTGGGTCTGTACATAAGCAAAGCAAATAATTGTGTAATGCAACAGACAATTTGGAAAAAAGGGATAAGTTGTAGCTTCAGAGACAGAATTTCCCAGACATCTCTCTAAGGGATTTTGATTCCCACAAGTTTTAATGAGGTCAGTAACAGAAATTGAGACCTATCATGTGCTGTTGAGTTTTAAAGAAATATAGAAGTATCTACATGGTGATATATCAAAGCACATTAAATTCACCACATGGCTGAGTTTTTTGTGTTTGTTTGTTTGCTTGGGGTTTTTTCTCCTGGAATTCGAAGGCAGATTGTGTACTATTCACTTTTGTAACTGAGATTGAAGAAGATGAAATGTAATATTGGCTCAGGATCTATCCAAGACTCAGTCTGGTGGGAGCAGCACTGAGAAAGTGTTGCTGTGTGTCTGCCCAGTTCTGATATTCTTCTAACTTTACTGAAGAATATATAAAAAGAGTTGGCGGAAATCCATATTGAATAAAGAAGAGCCCTTGAAAAAGGAGTGGGGGTCAGAACTAAGAATTGATACAAGAATGCATGAGAACAAATGAAGAAAAGGACAGAAGGGATGTTCAAAAGAAGGAATCAGCAGAGTATCCCTGGCTACACAGCACTCCGAGAGCATCTGAGGATCCTGTGGGTGCCACCCAACAGAGCTATGCAAAGAGCTATGATATCATTGAGGACCAGAATTAGACTGAAACCTCCCTATTAAGTTCCCTCCTCATGGCTACAGATGGAAGGAGATAAAAGGGAGAAGTCCTTTGCATTTCTGGGAGAATCTGTAAGCAGAAAGCTGCAGCAATAAGTTCGCCCAGAATATCAGAACATCCAGAGAAGATGGAAAAGGGCTGAAGTCTGGGGCAGGGAACCTGAGTAAGTAAACTTTCCTCTTGCTACAAGATGGAGCAGAAAAGTGCAATGAATCTGAACTGACCCATGGGAACATTTTTCCAATGGAAGACTGTAGAATTAAAACGGAATAAAATCTATCCAAGGAGGACTTTTTTAGCCCTTTTGGTAATAAGTTACCTTGCTTTTTGGTGCTTAGATGGGTCAGAAAGCTGTGAAAATTGGGAGTGTGAATGATGCATTCAAAATGCAGTCTGGAGTTATCTGGCTGGACAGTGTTTCTCTCTCCACTAATTGCTGGTGTGACCTTATGGGATCATGTTAGAGTGATCTCTGTTGGATTGGGAACTAGGAGCAAATGAAAGCTTCTCTTCGACAGAAGAGTCATTTGCCAGTCATGGTCAGAAACAGACACACTATGACAGTTCCCCTTTTAAGTCAGAGAAAAACTCAGAATGTATCTGACTGGTTGCCTCCTGGGCTACTCATATCACAGCACAAATCATAGGAGCATCCAAAGTGCATTACAGCTCTCTAAATGCAACTTAAATAAAACAGTCCCAGTGTTGCAACATCTCCTACTAAAAGCAAGCCTTGGGTTAAAATGGTTGTTCCTAGCAAGTTCTCATTATCTGACATTTGATAGAAAGTGGAGTATGTGATGATGTTTATTTCTTTTTAAGACAACTCTGTTGCAGACTTGAGTGGTTAAAGTCACAAATCACCAAGGAAATAAGTCAGGAGAATGTCAAGTATACAGAGGCAAAGCCATGTGTGTAGGCTGCCATTAGCTTTATCATTAGTTTGAGATTTATCAGAAGTCAAAGCAATCTGATTACAAACATGGTAGTATTTAAGTAGCCAATAAAGCACAAGTACACCTGTCAGTGAAAGTACAGATTCTTCACTCCTTGAAACATTAACTGGATGTAACAAATATTTTTTAACTTCAAAAGAAACTCTTTTTACAAAGTCTCATGATAAAAAACTATAATCGCCTAATTATTATAAAACTCCTCATTAGCTTACTGAATAATAATTTCCATAGAGATTTCAGCAAAGGGTTATGTCCCTGTTGAACCCTGGAATAGATGACCTTGGAGTGCAAACTGTCAATAATAATGTCACACAGAATTTTTTTCCTCACAGTTCCTCACAGCAATGATTTGACAATGAGAACCATCTTGCTGAAGTGCACTGGTGTTGCGGTATCGAGGATCTGTGTGTTGAGGAACACATTTGGTGCAGGTAGCTCAATGTGCAGCTGCAGTGGAGCTGCAGGCTGAGCTCTGGGTGGCAGAGCCCGAGGCAAGAGGCCATGAACTGCTGACCCATGCACAACAAAGGGCGCAGGGACCTGTGGCCAGCCAGGTGAGGGACACCCAGAGATGCAGCAGGAGCTGAGGAGCCCAGACTTTCACATCTTTAGACTGTAGGTGATTAAAACCCCAGGAGTTCCTTTGCTCAGGTTCCTCCTCCTCCTCGGAGGAACTCGAGCTGTTATTCAGTTGATGCACCATGATTAAATTATTTTAAGGATCCAGACTTCTAAGACTGCCATGGGAAACCTGGAGCTGAGCCAGTAAGGAAACCTTCTCAAACTGCAAGAGAGTGGGGGATATGGCTGAGAAGGGACCTCAGTCTTAGCTCAAGGGGGTGAGAGTGTGACTGTCAGAGTTGCTCCCAGGTGGTCAGGCAGGGAACTTTCCTTAACATTTACTCTTGGTCATGCATGTAAAATAAACATGCTATTCAATTTTTTGATCCCAGTTTTAAAGAAACTATTTGGTGGCACCCTCTGCAGCTTTTTTTATTTCATTGTCAAGATTTCTTCTATAACTTCTAAAGGAAGATTACTTAGAAAATGAATTTCCTTTAAATAAAGCAACACCTTTTGTTAGACATGTAGTGAATTTAGACCCTGTGTGCATCCACATTGCTAAGCATGTGTTCTGAAAAGAGCCCTCAGCAGTGTACCAGTTTTCTGGGTCTTGTCAGCTGTGTGATACACCACCATACTCTGGGAAAAACAGCTGTATAATTTTGCTCAGAAAAAGTCTTCAGGGATATTTCATATAAAGAGATTTTATTCACTGACTATGATATGAGTCAAAATCTCTTAGACTTGTTACCATAGCTATTCTTGACTGCTACTGCTGGTATTTTCTATACATATAAAATGTACTTTCGTTCAGAATTCAGGGATGAATTCTTGTAAAAAGCTTCAATAAATGAAAGAAATACATTTCCTGCCTTTACATATAATTATGCAAAATAAGGATCTTCAATTTTAAACTTACTCTTCATTCTAGCACAGAAAATATGCTCTAAGAAAGGGTAGATGATATCATCAGTTGGAGTACTGCTGTATAACTAAGGATAAAAATTGGGGTTTGAAAAGATGTCTATCATTTATTGAAAAAGCAGGGATGTACAGGGACTCAGTCTATTAAAAATTTCTGTAGATAGTGTTATTCTCTGCTTGTAGCAAACTCAAGTTTTTGCTGCCACTCTCACATCTCTAAACCAGGAACAAGCAGGAATACGGAGAGATTCCACTGATTAGCTGGCAAAAGGAAGCAGAACTGCCCCAGCAGTCTGCAGCTTCATGAACAGTTTGCAGGGGAAGCTGCTCCATCAGGTATTACTCATTGAGGTCTTAAGATAAGTAAATATCAGGATAAAATAATTGCAATATGAACAAGAGAGAAAACTTAAACTTTAAAAATAGTTTGGGTTTAATTTGGACAAGAGGGAAAGTGGGTTAGAAGAGCATATATGTTAAAACAAATGCAAGGATCCATTAAGTCACTTAATATTGTCCTTCAGGTTGCCACTACTGAGACTCAGCCTGAAAGATTACAGTGCTTATTGTTCAACAAAATTAGGAAGAAGCTTCACAGGTACTTACTATAATCAAATATGAGCATCAACATATGTTTTAGGATGAGTGCTGATGTCTTTCTCCTGGTCTCTGACTGGAACTGGTGCTGTTTAACATCTTTGTCAGCAACATGGACAGTGGGATTAAGCTCAACCTCAGCAAGTTTGCCGAGGACACCAAGCTGAGAGGAGGGAAGGGATGCCATCCAGAGGGACCTGCACAGGCTGGAGAGGTGGGCACATGTGAACCTCCTAAAGTTCAACATGGCCAAGTGCAAGGTGCTGTACCCGTGTTGGGGCAATCCCAAGCGAAAATACAGGCTGGGCAGAGAATGGATTGAGAGCAGCCTTCCCTCAGAGAAGAAGGACTTGTGGGAGCTGATGAACAAGAAGCTCAACAGGTGTCAGCCATGTGCACTTGGCAGCCAGAAAGCCAAATGTGTCTTGGGGTGCATCCAAAGCACCGTGGGCTGCAGGCTGAGGCATGGAATTCTCCCTCTTTACTCCACTCTGGGCGACCCCAGCATAAGAAGAATGTTGAATGGGAGTGAGTCCAGAGAGGGACAGAAAGATATCAGAGGGCTGCAACACCTCTCCTATGAAGACAGGCAGGGAGGGTGGGGGCTCTTCAGCCTGGAGAAGAGAAGGCTGTGGGGAGAACTTGTAGAACCTTCAGGTATCCAAAGGAAGCTACAAGAAAGCTGGAGAGGGACTTCTGACAAGGGCAGGTAGTGACAGGCTAAGGACAGATGGCTTTGAACTGAAAGAGTAGGTTTAAATAAGATTTTAGAAAGAAATCTTTTACTGTGAGGGAGCTGGGACACTGGCACAGGTTGCCCAGAGAAGCTGTGGATGCCCCATCTCTGGCAGTGTTCAAGGCCAGGCTTGATAGGGCTCTGAGCAACCTGGTCTAGTGGAAGGGGTCCCTGCACATGGCAGGGGAGTTGGAAAGAGATGATCTTTAGGGTCTCTTCCAACCCAAATCATTTTGTGATTCCACGATTCTAAGATTTGGTTTTCATTTAATGCTACCGAAACATTTCCTGTGGCTTAAATCATAGCAGTTTTCTCACTCTCTAAATAAAAAACTGTGAAGAGGAAAAAAAGAAAGAATCCTTGGTGAAAAATGTGCTGGTACAATTGTTAGGAGGAGAGCAGTGGCAAGTGTTTCATGAAATTTCAGGAAAAGCTGATATTGTACAGTAAAGGAGACATTTTATCTTTGGTAGAGCTTCTCCTTTGACTGTTACTTACATTTAACAACAATCTATCCATGGTGTGACACTCTGGCTGCTGAGACTTTTGTGACTTAGTCAAGTGTGCTGCTTTCTGAACTGTTTTGAGCCTCAAAGTGAGCTCTCTACCATTAAACTCATTCCTCTGCTCACCTTCCACCTTTGCCTGTATTCCTGACCTGTCCAATAATATTTTAGCCCTCTGGCCAGTTTCAGACAACTTGGAGATAGTACTGGAGAAAATTAAGTTCCTACAAGTACTGTGAAAAGCAATGGCAATATGACACTTCTATGAAACTGCTGCCACATTCCTGAGAATGTCCTGCTTTCTAGGAAGCTTTATCTGATTTTGTAGTAGACAAAACAATAGGCAAAATTCCCCTAACTGTTTAAGACTCAGATTCGTAAATTGCTGAAGAAAATATCTGTACCAATCTCCGTGCTGCTGTGCAGCCTGCTCCTCTACATGTTCTCATGTTAGAGATTGCAATCTCCATGGCTGGAGCCATGCTGCTCACATAAACAGAACTGAGACCCCAATTTGCTTTGATACAGAACGAAAAACTCCATTGCACTAAGGCAAGAAAGCAGCACAGAAACAACAGCGCTCATGCCCAATTTAAATAAGTCTAAAAAAATTATGATGAGTATCCAGCAGCCTGCCCACTAATGTGACCATTTATTTCCAACTTCATAAAGCAAAAGAAAGCCTGTTAATATCAGCAGCTAATTACAGCGCCTCCTTCTCTCTCCAGACACATAAAAGAGGCTGTGAAGTGCAGGAGGGAGAGACTGCAGCAGTGGCAGATTGAAGCTCTTCTTGTTAAATTAAATCTGGCTGAAGATGGAATGTGTTAGAGTGGACAGCAGTGATAATGGGTGCTGTTTCTTCAGTGTGTCTCTGTATAAATTAACTACCTTTCAGTGCTATCTGGACAATAAAGCTTCAGCAGTTTTCCTCCTAGTTCCACATATGCTGCAATAATTACAAGCATAACTTTATTTACTTCTGGCAGTAAAAGTATGAATAAATGATGTCTCATTGCTGTGGTCATGTTCTCTTTGGCCTTTTCTCTCATTCTGCTCTATCACAAATCATGTCCTCTACTCTGATAACGCTAAGAAACACAAATTTGGCAGATGTCTTGCTGTGTGACATATTTCCCTTGCACTCAGGTCTTTAAGCATTCAGTCTACCTATTTTCTGAAAGAAATGTGAAGCTGTGATAGAAAAAGAGAGTGCCTGTAGTGCTCGTGCAATGCAGTGGTGCTGTGTCATGGCCCATGTTATTTCCAGATGATTTAAAACATTGCTGACTATTACCTTTTTTCTTACTTTATTTGGCTTCCATTTCAAATCATAGTATCTTGCCATCAGTACTGAAACTAATTTGGCTGTGACCCTTATGCTTGGTGGTTAAATTGATTTTTTTCTTCCTGATTCTTGTTTTCCCTTCCATTACAAAGCACCACCAGGATTCCCATATGGGTAATGCATCAGAGTTTTTGGACAACTGGGTAAAAAAAAATCCTGTATTCTCATGACTTGCAAAAAAGTGGTTGAAAAATAACAATAACAAGGAGGAAAAAACCCAGCCTGGGAGTAAAATGTAAACAGATTATGTCTTGCTAATTCTGCACAGGGAAATTCAGAGAGCTAGTTGCATTTGTGTTTCATTCCTGTGATGCCTCCAATTAGGTTTTCAGTTCATTTATAAGATTCGCATTATTTAAGAAGCATGTTAAATGCCAATAAATTAATTTTGACTTGAATAGACACAATATAGGGGGAAAAAAAGATACTATAATGCCAGCAAAATTGTAAAGCTATCTTTATCTGGAATACTCAGGTGCTATAAAAATTTAAATCAAGTCCAGGGTTTGAGGTTCTGGGTTCTGCATGTGTGTGAGTGTACATGTATTGCGTTTACTGCTTTTAATTCATAAGCTCAGGGCTTTATAGAAAAGCACTGATATATTTTGACAGCAGCAAAGGCTTGATTTTCAGACATCCTTCATATTCGCAGCTTGCAGTAAATTTGTTTTTCTCTAAAAATCAAACTAAGTTTCCTAAACATGAGGGCTTACTTCTAATTTTAGACCTCCAAGCAGTAGTTTATTGGAGTTTAGTTTTGCCTTGACATTAAGTTTCACTGTACAGGATGGATGGTTTCTCCCCTCGCCATGAACAAACTCCTGAACATCTCCCCACCTCTTATGTTAAACCACTCTTTGACACAGGCAGGTGCATCTAGGACTGCTGCAAAAGCAAGACAGATTTTGGATTTTTTTCAAGGTAAGGTTCATCAAAAGAAATCTCTTTTTGAAGTAAAAGCAAAAATTTTCCATTTTCTCTGCTTTGGAAGACTTGGTGAGGGGATACATTTCATGTGACACAAGAGGAGCTCGATCCCCAGGGCCTTGTGTGGTGTCTCACTGCTCCTGATTGCTGGACCCTGCTACAGGAAAGCAGCCTGGGATCGTGTCCCGTGCTGCCTCAATGGGGTGGGAGCTCACTCCCATGCCCCAGAGCACTGTTAATCCATCAAAGGGTAAATGTGATGTTTTTGGGTTTGAACTCCCATCTGGATGTCCCCTTAGTGACACTGTGCATCTTGCACCTGAGCAGCAGCTTTTCCTTTGTTTCCCAGGTGCTCAGCAGCAGCTGGTGGGAGGCCCATGACTTGTGCCTGGGTATGGCCAAGGAGGAGGTTGTGGTGCTGGCCAGAGGGACCCAGGCCTGCCAGAGCAGGTCACCCACACCCAGAGGATAATGTCCTGTTCACCCATGCAAAGCATCAGAAAGAAGGAAAAGCCTGTCATTTCCTGACAGTGTAAAGAGGGCCCTCCCCTTGCATCCTTTCAGAGACTAGCATCATATCTATAACAGCAACAGATATTTGGGCCTAAACCTCTTTGTATCTTAATTTCTTCCAAGTTAAAATAAGATTACTGCCAGCCTTATAGCACATTCTGTGATTCTTTGATGAAAGATATTTCACCAGTGTGTAAATTATTATTTTATTACTTTTGGCAGACAGGATGTTTAGCAAATCATTTGAAATGTATGCTTCTTCAAAACCCACTAAATGCAGGGGGAATCTTTACACAGAATCTTAATTTATCCCCTTATACTTCAGTTGTTTTCTAATCTTTCTTTTGAACTACTGAGCAATTTTCAATCTGAAAAGAGAATCTGAGGAACGATATGCAATTGTCACACACATCAGTCTATTAAAAAATTGGGTTTATGACTTTGATGTAGTCTAGACAAATGAACATATTTCAGAAACTTCCGAAGCTACTGACTGACTGATGGAAGTACTGCTTAATATTTTAGTAATTGGCTCTTCTAGCTTTTGAGATACGAACATCTGCAAATGAGAACTTTACACAGGAAGTCAAGTCAGCCTCTACATTCCCCCTCAAAGCAAGAGAGCAGATGCTGCTCACCAACCCCTGCTCTGCAGTTTGGAATATCTCAGCTAAGCACTGCAGTCCTTTCCCATTGATCAGTAAAGGTGGGTGAACCATGGGGAAATGGGGAGAAACCAAATGCTGTGTGAAAAGGGGTCTTGATACTAAATCTCTCCTTAACATCATGAATATACTCATGTTTATAATGCATATTTATTTGAATGCAAATGCATTTTGTATTGCAATGATCTTTTGGCAGCTAGGGATTACTTTTTATCCTTTCCTGCACCACAAGGCTAATGAAACAGTCAATTAAATTAATCCTCTGCAAATTTAAAGTGGCTGAGAAATGAACACAGCTATAAGCTGTAGAATTTGCAGCCAGAAGATATTGACAGGGAAACAGGTTAGTGCTGTTTGATAAAGAATTAGATACTTAGTCCAAATTGCAGATGCTCTGTGCATAGAGACCCTCTGCAGTCAGAGCAGTCTTGCAACGGCTGCACTTCTTTACAAACCTTTATTTATCTCTTGTTTATCTTCCTATTGACTCTTATTCTACAGAAATAACTTTTTCCTTAAATTAAAAAGGATTCTTTCTAGACTGGAGAAAAGTGAAAGTAAGGCTTTTTGTCTTCTCCACATCCACACCTTTCCATTCCCAAATTTTGTGATTCTGAAATTATCCTTACGTCCAAGATGTAATTCCTTTTGGGAAAAAACCATTGCAGTGGAACAAGGATAAGCACGTGGAATTTCCAGTACAGATCACATTAATCCTTTTAACAGAATAACCTTCATCACTGGATTCTGAAACAGGAAATGCAATGTTGCCTCCTTTATAAATTAGTTGTTGGAATTGATTAACTGCTAACTAATAACTAAATAGCCAACCCTGCAAACATTTGAGCATCTGCAAATCTTTAGGCATGAGAGTAATGACAGGAGAATTGACGAGAGAACCATATGTTTAAAATTAAACAAGGTTGTGTTACTAAAATAGAGCTTTTAACATTTCTCTACAGAAAACCTGTGTTGTCTTCTAGCTTCTACAGCAGTGGGTTTCATATTTACCTGTAACTATATTTGCTTTTCTATCAGAAGAAAGCACTATTTTAAAATAAAAATGTACAGCAAACAAGAAAGAACAAGAACTTTCTATACTGGGGCAGAGAGGAAAGATGTGTTTCAGTAATTTATAATCAGTGAAATGAATGAACCACGTATTGGTTAAGTAATTTCTGTTTTGTTATGATAATATGCAGATTTTAAAAACACAGTGTTCCTCCCAGAATCTAACACAAAACAACACTATGATTGGTTGTTCATTCATATTAATATGTTACACTCAGTATTTAAACTCCATTCCTTTTCCCATGCTCTTCCCTCAGTTTCAGATCTTGTGACTGCCAATAGCTTTCTATAAATGTCATTGCTCTGTCACAGGAGACTCATTGTCACCACAGGAGATCTAAAAACCAGGGGACCCTGCAGCTTATTGATGTGATGACCACTACCAGCAAGATGGTTAACATCACCTCACTGAGAATATTTACCTTCAAAATTTAAAAAATATTTCTGGCTCTGTTCCATGAATGCCATGGTGAGTATGTGAGGCTTTGTACAAAGAACTAACAGCAATCATTGACCTGCACCTANTTTTTTTTTTTTTTTTCTGCAAGTAGAGAAAATGCAAAGGTGGTAACTTTACTCTGAGATCACTGTATGAGAAAGAACACTGTGCATTTTATTCAGGGAAAAACAAAAATCTAATGTAAACTGCAGAAACTGTCTTTTTCTCACTACTGGGATGATTTGTAAAGGAGCAACCTGTGTTCTCCAGGCTGTGGAGTGAACAGGAGGAAGGCATTTAATGAGCACTTTATAAGTTACACATCTCTGGATATGGAGAAAGGATTGCTGCAGTTTTGTGGTGTTTGGTGGGTTGGTTTGTTCATTTTGCTTTCATTTCTGTTTCTTATGTGTCATACACAAAGTTTCCGCAGACAACCTCAAATTTGCCATATTTAAGATATCATAGACCCATAGAATCATAGAATGGTTTGGGTTGGAAAGGATCTTAAAGATATCAAGGTCCAACACTCCTGCCACAGGCAGGGACACCTTCCACTAGACCAGGTTGCTCAGGGCCTGATCCAACCTGGCCTTGAAAACTGCCGGGAATGGGGTATCCACAGCTTCTCTGGGTAACCTTTCCCAGGTATTTTGATACCCCCTCAGCTGTAGACCGCCTCCTCCTACTTTAGACCACAGAGCCATGGCCACTCTGTGCCATACATAGCAGCCAAGGCTTCTATATACTCCTGAGACAAGCTTCATATTTTTCATGCATTGCTTTTTATTTTAAAAAGCTTCAAATCTTCAAGCTTCGTTATTTGATCAGTTGAGATACATCTTTTGCACTAACACAAAATGTACAAGACATGTCAATGCTGAAGTTTGCTTTGTGCTTAATGAGAAGAGATAGACCTGTGTAAGGTGTCAGGTGAATGAAGAACATTTGGCAAATGAGCAGGTACTGATGAAGTATCATTGCTGTGAACCAGTTGTTCAACGTTTGATGACAAATTTACTGAAGACACTTAACATGCCTAATTTTTCTCAGAAAATGTGGCCTTGGTGCTGAGGAGTCAAAGACAGCAGTTGTGATGGCATAACACATTTCTTACATACTTTAATGGGTTGCAAAAGGGTTTCACATCCTAGAAAACTGCCTCAACAGTCTCCCCCAGATTTTATTCATAAAATATTATTTCCTTACATACATCTGGTTACCAGTCGTCTACCTTGCTTAGCCTTAGGCCTGGAAAAATTTGTTCCCTTTAATAGAAGCAAATGTGTAGTAGGTTAATTTGGAGAAGTATAAACTGTCCTCTATCATTAGGATTGTGTTAATTCTTTTTTTTTTAATCTATCGCAAGGGATTGTAAACCAAAGTACGAAGAACATAACAAACAACACTGAAACAGGATGACAACTGAATTTTGCAACTTTGGACTTAATATTCTTTTAATGCCCAAACAATGCTGTGTCTTAGGAACAAGATAAAAGCACTAACAGTGTATCAAATTCCTGTGAAATGATTCCCCTACTTTGCATGGTATAACATCACCTATTGAGAAATGTATTTGTTTAAGATGCTGCTACATCTGATTATGAGATTACATTTAAGAAGATAATATATACTTTACCAAGCATTACTTTACCACTTATTTAGTGCTGAAGTATAATCCTGTTCTATGTAAATGGCTAGAATACAAAATAGATCTGCCCTGACTTAATGAAAGATATTTTCTCCCCTCGGTTTATATACTTCTACAGATGTGGGCTTTTCTGAGTTGCAAATGCTTTTTAGAGTTCTTCCTCTTCACACCCTGGAGGGGCAAAAAGCAGATTAGGATTTTGGGGGTTTGTTGTTTGTTGGGAAAAGAAGTTTTTCATGAATACCAAAATGAGAAGTGTAGCATGAAGAATAACTTAAATGGCTTTTCAGCGTTGTATAAACAAACCGTGGAAACTTGAAATAAATGAAAAATATTGAACAATGGAATCGGCACTCTGGGTGAAATTAGGTGCAGTATGAATTTTATATCCAGGACAGACCTTCTATGTGGGTTTACAAAGGTCACCTATTAAAAAGTCCAAATTTACCAATGGCTACACCTTGCTCTATGTGTGTTTATGCGTATATTTCACATGTTCAATAATTGTTACTGTAGAAAGTTATTCATTTTTTCTATGGAAAATCATTTGTATTTTGCACTGTGTTCACAGACTAGCCAAATCATTCCATCTGGGAAGGAGGTTTGCTATCTATTAAAGCATTGAAAACTCAGACTTCTAGGTTTAAAATGTACACCTTAATGAGGGAGCTGCTAGAGACAGCAGCATGGGATGGAAAGGCCTATTGTGTTGATTCAGCAATATTTTTTTTTGCTTCCATCCCTATGTGAGTTCACACAGACTGACACTCCTTCAGCCCTAATTTTCCATTCTCCTTTCAGCAGGGTATGCCCCTCAAGGCTCTAGTATCCTAAAGCTATATAGCTATTCCCTGACAGGGACTTAACTGATGTCAAAAGCTAGTTACATCTAGAAGGTATAAAATAACAAAGAGTACTTCAGAAAAGATGCTCTATATATATATATAGACCCTGTCTCACTCCTGTGGGCCAGCTCCCTCTGCCAGCCAAGCTTTCCAAAATCTATGGCTTCTCCTGGGGCAGATGTCTGCAGAGCATCTGACAGCTGGGAACCCCAAAGTACTTTTCCAGGTTGAAGTGGTGGTGTGATGCTTCCCACCTGGGACTGAAGGAGCATTACGAATGAATCCATGTGAAAAATCATCCAGGCAGATCATCTCCTCCTCCTTGGCAGAAGACTGCTCTGCAAGTTCTGTGCTGCTCAGTCTGCCCTGACTATCCTGCTGTCACTTGTGCAAAGTCAGTACTTGAACTAAATTGGGGTTCGGTATGGTCTAACATAAGCTTCGACAGTCACACGCTAACTGCGTTGCCCTTCCAAGTCCTGTAGTTGTGAACTTCAGTCACATGGCCTCCAACCCTCCAACTTCCACATGCTCAATCTGCAATGTTATCCATCTTCACCATTTTTTCCAGGGGGCTTATCCTTCCCAGTAATTTATAGCTGACAAGGATAATTGAAATGTGAGTACTAGGTGCTAACAGAATCAGTTTATCCCAATTTTGGGATTACATCCCACAGTGATGAACCACGGTCCTGGTTTGCTGTTTGCTCCATTCAGGATCAACTCAAGAATCAAGTTTGCTCCATTCAGGATCAACTCAAAAATCAGGTGGACGGTTGAACTCTGAACTTGTTGACTCCTCCCATTTTAGTAAGCATCAAAGCCTTACATGCCATCATAAAACTTCTTTGCATGAGGGACTTTTTCAAATAAGGCAACCCATAGCAATATTTTGATTCTTTTCCTCAGAATGAGAAAATATTGGAAATATATCTGTGGCACATACTTTTCTACTCTCTACTCAGCCAGTGCTCTATATCAGCCAGTAATTTACGTAAGGTAGTGCTGAGGCAGATGCTCCTTGCAGGGGAGAAAAATTTTGTTTCTTTAATATTATGAATGTCAGCAGCTTTAGTTTTTCCCTGTGCATGACAATTTTATGCTTCTGAGTAGTCATACACAGAGAAACAGAGAATCATTTAGGTTGGAAAAGACATCTAACATCATCGAGTACAACCATTAACCCAGCACTGTCAAGTCCACCACTAAAACATGTCGCCAGGTGCCACATCTTCATGTTTTTTGGACCCTTCTAGGGATGGTGACTTCACCACTTGCCTACATCAGATTCCAATGTCTGATCACCCTTTCAGTGAATAAATTTTTCTCGATGTCCAATCTAAACTTCCCCTGGTGCAACCTGAGGCCGTTTCCTCTTGTCCTGTGGCTTGTGCCTTGGGAGAAAAGGCTGAGTCCCACCTGCGTCCAACCTCCCTTCAGGCAGTTGTAGAGAGTGATAAAGTTCCACCTGAGCCTCCTTTTCTCCAGACTAAACACCCCCAGCTCCCTCAGCTGCTCATCATAAGACATGTGCTCCAGTTCGTTCACCAGCTTATTCTTTTAATAAGACACTATTTAAAGGACTAAGCAGCAGCTCTGGTTCCTGCTGCTACTATAACTACATTTGAATTTAGACTTGCTAATAATGATATCTTTGTTTTATTCATTTAAATTCTTTTCCAAAGAACTGTGAATTTTTCTCTTCCTGACTTTTCCTGATAAGCTAAAGTGCTAAAAAATACAATGAGACTATTGGTGCAATTTGCTGAGCAGATAATATTGTATGACATTAAGGTCAGCAATGGTGCTTGCAATTGGGAAGATGGTTAAATTTAAACATAATATTACCCAAATGTTATTGGCCACTTACAATGTTTAAAATTATAAATACAGTGAAAAATCCTCTTTCTTAATAAATTAATTTGAATATTAATGAAACAGTGGAGAAATATAATCACAGGTATATGTAGCTGGTAGATTTAAAACTAGTGATCATATGACATTGTATGTGGGACGAAAATGCACACAAAATGTTGGTTTTCCTTGTTATATGGACACCAAATAAGGCCCAAAGAATATTAAAAAGAAATCTGGAATTTATTCCATATTGAGAAGACAGAAACTGTGTGGATACAGGCAGGATTTTACATGTATATATCACTTTCATTTCCTTGTATATGCAGCACACAAAAGGAGGAAGGTTGTGTATAATTTGGTGCTCTTATTGGCAGCATGAAAGAAAACAAGTTTGTCAAAAGCTTAAGTCTAAAATTATCTTAACTTTACCTACAGTGGCTGTGCCACTGTTTTACAGGTTTTAGAGAGCTACTGGAGAAGCATCACTGTTTCTTCCCCCAAGATAGTTTAGAAAATAGCCACACATAATTGCAATTTCTCTGATTTGTTTTTGACCCAAGATGACCAATAAAACTTGAACAAATCCTGTTTAAATTAAGATAATTCAGTGATTAATGCCCACCCTGGTTCAAAAACTTTTCATGAGACAAAATAGACTAAAAAAAGTTAAGACTAAAGGCCTACTCCTCTAGAATATGTGCCTCTATCGCACTAGGTCATATTCCTTACAAGACCACATGGATGCATTTGAATTCCCCAAGTTTCCAGCTATATATATTATACAGCAAATAAGTAAGACTGAGAGTTAGTATTTTCTTTCCCAATAGTCAACTTTTCTTTCCTGTTCCCTACCACCAGCCCTAAGGGCTAGTGCAGATTGATTAATGAGCTCTACATTCTCATAGTTGCAGTTTTTATCATATTAAAGCTGTAGGGGTTTTTCCCCCCTCTGCAATAGGAGCAGGTCAAGAATTATGTATGACTGTTTATAGGCTTTGCAGACAATTTTTTTCTGTTACCAGAATCCCCTCCATCAGGTATCCATTTTGTTTTAACTAGTTATTCTTCATACCAAAGCTACATGTAGAAAGGATTGCTGTACTGTTCCAACTCTTCACACAATGTGGGTGGTATAAATGCAATATATAAATACAGATAATACACTTGGGGGACAGGGGAAATGCTTAATTTACCTAAGCTTTGCTTTATCATGAAAGTTATTGCCAGATATTCTGTTGTTAAGGTCATTTATTCTGCAAAACAGGGTGCCATTTCTCTACATTTTTGCAGTAACCCATTAAGGTTTTCTTGAAAGAGGAGATCTTTCTGTTATATAACACATTATTTTTTCATAAATAGTCTTGACTAGTTTGGAAGTAGAGTTCTCTCTGGCATTGATAGCTTGCGTTGCAGTTCTGTGTTTCAAGTTCTGTCATGCTACTGAAGTTGAAGGAAAAATAAAACTGAACCCTCTTAAGTTATTCTCTTTGTCTTACTATAACTAGATTTGCACAGACCTGTGTATTTCTAGCTGGGCTGTAACCACTTGCAGTGCATTCTTTTTGTTTAGACATAGCTAGGAAAAAATAAAAAGAGAATAAGCTTTCAACAGCCTCAGAACTGTTCCCTTCTATACTTACAGCAATGTGGTAGAATTCTGTTTTCAAATGTTTTATAGATCCAGAGTATTTTTAAATTTAATTAATGTTTAAGTTTAATAAAATAATGCACAAAATCATTATTTTGTGACATTAATGAAGTCTATTTTCTAGCACGGTTTGAATAGGCAGCACTAAAATAGCACTAAAATACATTAACATTAGGTCATCTGCTTTGCATTTATAACAATAAGCTCACATTTTCAGAAAGGATAATCTTAAACAATGTTTTTTTCAGTGCAAACTGTACATCTTTATCTTAAAATTCCAAATGTTTCAACAATAGATGATGATTAAGGACTAGACAATTATTCTTCATCTCTCAATGATTTATGGCACAGAGAAAGACCTTTTCTCAAGAGTTCGAGGTGCTAAAGAGGAGTAGTATGTTTAAGTTGGCAGCTGCCTGCCTTCCTCCTTATTTACTAAGCACAGAATTTACTTCATTGTTGTCATCACACTAGAAAATGAGTTTATTGACTTTATTGCATGTTTGGCCCATGGTGTGGACATATATATGGTTGAGTTCTCCAGCATTTATATCAGCATATGCAGAAAAAGAAAATAAAGGACACACATTCCTAGAGTAGCTAAAACAGGAAGACAAAATGCAATGGCAGGACACATCTTCCCATAATGGGCTTTAGTATTTATTTGCCATAACCTGCACAATGTGCTATGTGATTTCCAGGCATTGAAATAAGCACTTTGCTTGTCCCAAGGAGCTCAGTATTTAATCAGGGGAAAATAAACAGCCAGTAGGAAGAAGAAAAGCAGTAAATATTTGAGAATGTTGACAAAACCCTCTGCTCTTTTCTTCATGTGTATGTAATTTGAAGTTCATTGTTCTTTAAATTTTCAACATATTTGCAATAATCTTTGGAGCCACTGGCTTTAGGATTTTAGTAAAGTTGTATTCAGTATGAATAAAATAAGTGGGGAAATTAAGTGTAGTTTTTTTCCGTTTCTCTTGATATCAAGGTCAGTGAACATTCATCACTTACTTGAAAAGGACTAATATATCACCTCAAAACTCTAATTGAATAAAAAACAGGAAACCAAAAAGCAAAAGTCTGATAAGATTAAATAATCTACCCACCCTCTGAAATAACTACCACCAAGCTGAGAGTATTTTAAAAATTATTGTTAATATCCTATGTATTTCCTCCACCTACTTTGGTTCCTGTTGTTTCTTTTCACATGCCATTTCTAACTCAATCATCTCCCACGGTGGTTATCATACTGAGGAGAGGAGTTAACAATAACTAAAATCATGCCTGTAGCTCTTAGGTTCTCGGTTAATAAGTTGGTGTATGAGCTGGCTACAGCACCTTAGGCCAAAACTGTCAGACCTTCATCAATTTGAATTATACAAGACATCTCTGGCATTTGTGTGGACTGGCTGTTAAAGTAGCACAGGACAGTTCCATCCCGATGTTCTCTGACTCAGTGTTGTACTGCCTGTCACCTTGCTCTGTGGGAAGGCTGGGGCAGAAAACACACACAGGCACTGGCCTTTAAAATTCTCATCTGTTTAACACAGTTATCTAGTAAAGGATAATAGTTTACATATAAGTGCTGAGTTTTCAATGGTGAGTAGTAAATCAAAAAGCAATGAAGGATGTACTACCGTGCATAATCTGTGGGGTTAACCCAGTGAAGGGGTGTGGGAGTAATCCCTCCCATTCTTCCTCTTTTTATCCCATCCTTAAGGAAGCTGTTAATGTCTTTTGTGTTTTTCTGCTAGTTCCTTTGCATTCTTGCCATAAATGTGATGTTTTACTTCCTCAGTTGTTCCCTAAAACTATCTCTATCCAGCTCCTACACTGATCAAGAATTGACGACTTGTGTTAACACCCTGCAGATGTCTGTTACCTTCTTGGGTTTGTGTGCTCAAGCCCTCTGTTCTCATTCTATGCTTTCCTCTTGGGGACTTTTACAACACCTTTTTCCCCCAAGGATTAGTCACTATCACATGATGTCGTGTACATAAGGAGCATCACCTTGCACAAACTCCCAGGCCTCTGGCTTTTTTTTCCCTTCATGATTTATTTGTGTGTCCCAGCATCTTGAAGAGCTGTACGTGTCACTGGTCTTTCTGGGAAGAGCTGCGATTGAAGAACTATTCCTGCTTTTATTTAGATTTCGGGAGTCATTAAAAGAGCCTGAGGTGGACTAGAGCACATTCAGATGTAGTACAGCAACTTCTGAGGCCTTCACAGCCCAACCAGTGTGCTGGCAGAGCTGAAACAGCTGGTAGAAGTTAACTGATGTCCATTTCTGCAGCATTCCTCTCAGAAGAAAAATAACTGTTCTGTGTTGTTTGGGAACTGAAGATTTAGAAGATTTTCCACAGAATTACCCAGCCTATATGAAGGTTGTCAGGCAGATCTCCTAGGTGAGTCACTGAAATATATTGTTATAGACACATACTCCCAGGTGATTTGTAAATCAGTATGTGCCTTTTATGCATATCTGGCATCAAGGATAGAAGTATAAAAAGAATACAATTCTTAAATTGTATTAAATGGACTAAGAGTTATCCTTATTATTATTATTATTATTACCAAAAAGATTTTGTACTTCTATTTTTAAACCCTGTGTAATTCTATGATGCTTCTCCATCTAATTAATGTGCCAGTACAATAAAATAACACACAAAATCATTATTTTGTGACATTAATGAAGTCTACTTTTTGAGCACAATTCAAATAGGCAATTGAACAACAGTGCACTAAAACACATTAAAACCAGGTCATCTGCTTTGCATTTCTAACAATAAGCCCATACTTCCATGAAGGGTAATCTTAAACCACATTTTTTTTCAGAGCAGCCAGTACATCTTTATCTTAAAATTCCAAATGTTTCAACAATAGAAGATTGTTAAGAACTAGACAATTATTTTTCAGCACCCATTGATTAATGACTTAGTCTATGACACACAGAGAAAGTGTAGAACAAAGGAGTGCATTATAATAATGCACAGGCATTAAACCATCTTCATTAATAGGGTCTTTTTGGATTCTGCTTAGCATGAAACAAAGTATGCCATAAAGAAAGTGAAGTATTAGCTTTAAATATCTCTTTAAACTCGCTTGATAAAAATAAAGCCTACATTTGTGCCCTTAATCTTAAAAATATTTTGTTTTCTGGGATTCGAAAATTCTCCAAACTAGGTGAACTGCAGCAGGGTTTCTGAGTTATCGATTTAGTTCAGTTCCTATAGGCTACATTCTTCATATTTCATATGCTAGGACATTGCAAAAAAATCTGCCTGTGTCATCCTTCCTCTGCATTATAGAGTTTTAAGGTACTGCTCAGCACTATTAACAGGAGAAAAATCTGAATATTTTAAATCAGTTAAACTGTTAAAATTTAGTAATACAAAACTGTTAAATGGTCCTGACAAGAAATAAGAATGAGCATAGTGAAACTATAGCTTTAACTATAAAAGACCCACCTTTGTTAATGCTCTGTTTCAACTAGAATTCTGTAAGTGCTTTCAAGTTTTAATCTATGAGATGTTTTGGCTCCTCCTTTTATAAATATATGTTTAACTTTGGCACCATCCCTCCTCCCACTGATCTTGTCAAAGCTGCTACTTGGAAAGCACATGCCCACATGTTTGTGAGACTGGGACCTGAGATATGTCCACTGTGCTCTCCACTTTTTCACACCTATTAGTATTTAGGGCTTGTTTGTTTGGGGTTTTTATTTGTTTTCAAGCTTTTAAGTTAATTTTAAATAAAATAATACTATTTTTCCCCAGTGCTAGCTTGACTCTTTGCTACATGTTAATAATCTACATCACACATAACTCAAAGAATGAAGCTAAAATATGAACTAGGCATAGACCATGTTCATAGCGCTTGCAAAGGACAGAAGAAGATGGATTATGAAGAGGTTGTTGGAGTTAAGTGAATAATTCACAGTGAATAATTAATTTGACAAACTTAGCCTCTTTGTGCGTACAGACCAGATAACAGTGTATTTCGTTCATTCCTTATTCAGATTTATTCAGTAAGTATCTTTTGAATAGGGCACAGTAGCTAAGGCATCTCATCATGGATCCAAAAGCACGAATTAAAATCTCTCCCTGGATTCATATTTCACTGAACTCCTCTGAAAACTGAGACCTCCCCATTTGGGACAAGCAGGCAGCCAGAAGAATTGATGTGGTGTGGGCCAAAAGCCCATCCATCCCAGACCAGGGAAAGCCACATTTGTCTCCAAGCAAAGTGAGGGTAGTGGGAAAACACCTTCACAAGAGAATTGCTGCTCAGGATGAGGCTGGCTTCGATGGAGGATCACAGCTCACCCTGGCTGTTTTAGAGTGGCAGGCTGATGGAAGAACATGGCTTTGTTTCCAAGTTTTTTTAAGGTTTTAATGTATTGACAGGCCTGAAGAATGAAGTCCAGTTCACATGTGCTACCTCAGGCATTGTTTGCTGCTCTTATTTTCTGCACACACCTACAGCATGCAAGACTTGTTAAGGGGGAATGTTGCTTTGGAGGAAAATCTACTCTTGAGTTGAGACTCCTGACATTTAATGGGAAGTGAAAAATACTGAGAATCACCAGCTGAACCCATATCTTGGCTGGCTGACAGTGAAAAATGTAATTGATACTGACTATAAGCTTTTCAGTTGCATTCATGGGCCCAAAATAAAAGTTTCTGCCCCAATGACCTTATATACAGAGAAGATGAGAGAAGTACAGGGAAAAAAGTGAAATATACGAAACCAGTACATAGCAAGAATTGTGCCAGGCTAGCTTTAATTAATAAGGCTTTTGCTCTTATTCACTTCCCTAAGAAACCTCTACACAGAATTTTTTTTCTGATTTGGATTCTATTTGGCGTAATGTCATATACTGCATACTATATCTAATAATGGTAATTACTGTTGGTTTTGTTTTCTACTCAGATGTAACAATGCTTTGATGAACTTCTTTTCACTTTAATTGCATTAATTTAAACATGTGTATCTGATAAAATATTTACTGACAACTTATCTGGCAAGGACATACATGGTTCAATAAGCACAAGTCACACTGTAGTTTGTACATATTTTATAACATTAATTTGTTGGTCAATGTTTAACAGCTTAACACTAGAACCATTTCATCATGCATTCTATTAGTTTTTCAACAAACGCTCATATCTTCTAAATGGTAAGCTGTAAAAAAAGAGAGAATAATCCTCCCCATCTCTATTAGCATGTGACTGATGAAAAATAAAATTAATGCTAATTAAAATGTATTGATATCACAAAGCAATCGTGATTTTGAACTTGCACATGAAAGAGAAAGTCGTTTTCTGCAAAAATTTAGAAAACACTTTCTTTGTACTATCAGAGATACCCCAAGTAAATTAATTCAGGAGAAGCCCAGAGTCATAGGTATTGCTTTTTCATCATTTGTTTTGATGGAAGAGAAAGCTAAAAGCAATAATTAAGGTTTTTTAGGCTTCTAGGCTTCAATTTGCTTAATTTTATGTCACGTCAATGAAAAACTCAATGATTTTGAGGATTTTAAGTCGTAACTTTAGATAGTCCCATTTAGGTCATCACTAGACAGGGTGACAGCTCCCATCAGCTCCGGACACTGACCATCCTTTAAGCCTTGTTTCCTCCAAGTGCATACTAGAATTAAATCCCAACTGAACCTCTAGAATCACAGATTTGAAGGACATTTCACTGGATTCTGGGTCAAGGCTGGTGCTTCTGCTCCTCTGCCTGATACCCTGAGCCTTAGGGCAAGCGGGAGCTTGTCCACACTGCAGCACAACATTGGGACATTGCAACAACCACAGGGCCAGAATTTGGTATTAAGAGTGAATCCCACCCAAGGCCCACGAGTAACTTCCGAGTTTGATTTCTGTTATAGCCACAATTTCATTGCTCTCATCACACAAACTATTTCTGTTAGTTCGAGTTTCTTCCTGAGTCACCTCACTAGAACTTTTTTCTTCAGTGGCAATCAGAGGGAGCTTAGAGGAAACATTTTCCTTCACATAACAGGAGATGATTTTAGGAACTGACCAAAGCTATGTATTTTTGACAAACTATGAGTGCCATAATTTACACAGAAGGAGACCACCAGCAAGACATATGCATAGAGATGGCTTATCCAAATCTTCCTCAACTTTGGCTTATTGGTTTGTTTACTTCAGAAGACAAATTAAGCTTTTTTTCTCTTCTTGAACAGTTTTTCCATAATGTTTTTGTACTGTACACATATTTTTGTGATTTATTTTAATGGAAAATGATTTTATTAAAGTATTTTCATGTATATTCCTTGGGCAGGAGAAGTGTAGCTACAAATGCCTTTTAGTGGCTGCTTTGAAGACTGAAATCCACTCTCAGAAGGTTGAGTGACTCCTACACATAAGCAATAGATGGTTCCAGGGAGAATTTGACTTTAACTTAGGCAGCCAGAGGAAATCAGAATGAGGCATAATCCCCAGGCTCGGTTTGTGCCTTGCCTTCCTTCCATACTGTCACCTGCTGGAAAAAAACAATACTTTTATATTGAGCCATAACATTTGTCATCTCTTTGCAACATTACTGTTTGTAGAAGAAGAGTGGTCAAATAGTAAGAGCTACACCAAGTCCTGATGCTGTTATTTGGAGATTTTGGAATTTCATGAAAAGTCATCCTGTTCTAAGACTGGGGTTTGGGTTAGATTTTTTTCCCTTTCATAAATTTACATTAATTTCTTCTCTTTTTAAATACTTAAAATCATAATTTATTTTAATTCACATGGTCTGTTGCTGAACTCTGCTGACCCCTTTCCCATCCAGTAGATTCTTCCCTTCCTTGGAGTTTTTGCAGGGGACTGCCTGCCACAGCACCTGTTTTACAAAGAAAGAAAACATCTATTGCTGATTTGTTCCTCTCAGCCAGCCCAGATATCTGTGTGATTTCATTCATTAATGTAGAGATTAGTCCATTTATATTGGGTGCTTTTTTTCAGAAGGTAATGGCAGTGCCTGGTAAAAATGGGTCCTGATTTGTAGTGGATTCTGTGGCAACAGAACTAGAGCCTGACTCTCAATATGCCTTGGGAGTTCTATTCATTACAGATGAATAAATGTCCACAGCATGAAAACAACAATGAAATGGTCTGACTAAATGTCTGACATCGAGCCAAATTCTTGATATTCCTTAATTCACCCACTGATGTCTATTCTTATCCTGAATAGCACTTGAATTTACAATCTGATATTAGCTGTTGAAGCTGTTCCCATTCTAGCCTATAGCTCCATTGCATGTCTTTCCTCATAAAAACCATCCATTCGTCCTTACCTACACCTCTTTCTTCAATTCAATAGCTTTTTTCGCCCTTGGTCCACAATTTTCCAAATGTGCAGTGCACAGAATCACACCCAGTACCTGAGGACTCAGCAGTGCTAAGCAGGTCAGAAGGATTGCTTTCTGAGCCCAGTAGATGGTACTCCTGTTTAGATAGTTCAATACAGTATTTGCTAGTTTTGCAGCAGTGATGTTGCTGACAAACACAGGCTGATTGAGCCAAAATACTGCAAATATAACCCCAGCGAATGATCCTACAGTAGGCAAAAGAGATGACCTAGACAAGCTCATTGATATTCGTCATATTTTTCCTCTGTATTATGAATATATATTCATTCATATATATGAACTGTAACTATATTCGGTATTATATCTAATCTTGTTCATATTAAAGTTTTGCATTAAAACCTTATCGGCTTCAACATCAATGGGAATGGGTTTGTCATTTCTGTTGATTATATAGAGGCACTTTGTTATACTTTTCTTTTTATAGTCTATTTGCAATGAACCATAGATGCATTCATAAAAGATAAGAAGACATCAAACTCCGTACTTTCAATGCCAAAAATATAAGTTGATGCTCTTTCAACTAAGCAGAATGCTGTCAATAGAAATTAGCAGTGTAAAAAAAGTCATGCACCATAGGGAGATGCAATCAAGGCTTTCACAGGCAGATATCTTGGAATACTTTTTATTTTACATAGCCTTAAAACTTAAGCAAGTTAACTCAAAATGCCTTTTATGAATTTGTAAATATTATCTCACTGCTGTATATGTGCTCCAGAGCATTTCCCTTTCTACTTGGACGTTCACCTCTCCTTTCCAGCAGGCTAGATAAAGCTTCAATGCAATCTGAATCTCTGTGATTAAAAGACTGATTTATCATTTCCTAAAAAGAAGAATCACGCTGTCATAGGAGGATAGTAGGTTGATTTGGAATACCTATCAACCACAAAGGAAATCCCTCCAAACAGTTAAAATAATTGGAAAAATTGCAAATCTGTTTACAAATTTCTCAACATTTTGTCTTTACACTAACACAACAATGATTTTTGACCTTAGTAGCTTTCCCCAGCACAGGCAAACAAGCTTTGATTTATTGTTCTGCTGCAACGTAACAATTCCGTTGCTCTGACCCTTGGTGTCTTGCAAAATACAATAGAACAATAATTGTCAATCCTTCCTATACGATGTGCTAGATTTGACAGAGGTCAGCATTAGCTACAAGACCTTTGGCTGATACTCAAAGAGGTAATATCTCTTCTCTAGTTCAGTTGATAAAATGTTAAATAGAATCAATTTTTGCCATGCTTTTGTGGAGACAGAGATAAAAACAGTTTTTACACTGTAACATGTTTTTAATAGACAGAAAATAGATGACAGTATAGCTCAAAGTGCTTTGGTAAAAATACTATTTAAATGTCAAAAGTTTTCATTCTTCTAAAGAGAAATGCCATAATTCTTCCTTCCAATTTGCAGTGTGATGAATCTAAGAAGGCTTTGCTGTGTGCAGAAAATAGAGGATTTTGTTGCAGATCTTACATGAGTAATACATGAAGGAAAAGACTGACTCATAGACATTTTGTGTCAGCATATGATTTGTACAAAGCAAGGACATAATCTGACATGGAAATAAAATGTGTGGTAGATGCTCCTCTTTGGCACCATGGAGAAGCTGGTGGCAAGGTCAGCAGCTACAATGTCTAAGCTCCTCACATTGTAAGCAGTTGTTAGTTAAAATTTTGCTTCGTTCCTACAGCCTGAGTCTTTTGTCTGTCATCTCTGAACATTTTGATCGAAAAAGCTTAAGAGAAAGAGACATTTATGGCACGCAGCAGTACTCTGTATCTGTGGGGGAAATCAGACTTCAAGACCAGAAAGAACTGGCATGTGAAAAGAAAGCACATATTTCTCATAATTCATCTTAATAGCATTATTCCTTTTGGTATATTTCTATATTGCGCACATAAAACTGTCTAATGTTGAAATAAACAGCAACAAAAAAATTCTCCTTGTGATTACTTTAAGTGTATTCCCTAGTCTTTACCCATACAAAACATGAACCACACAAATCTTTGCTTCCCACTTCTGTTGCATGATGCTGAATATACTACTTTGAATATGCTGTCAGCTCAGGTTCATAAAGATTGGGGCAAAAAAAGCGCACCATTTTTTGATCAAGAAGCTGTCTGCTTAGACAACAGCTATTTCACAAGACCATAATTTGACACTGAGCTTCAGCATCTACTGTGATCTCTATGAAAAACATAAAACCAGAATGTGCTTGAATTACAGAAATCCCAGCCTTTGCAAGATTTTCCTGTAGCACATTTGAGAATTTTCTGCATGTTGGGATGCTGCTGGTCCCAACAGTTCACTGTTACACAGTGAAGGCATGCACTTCTTCAGGGCAGCAAATGTGAGAACAAGGGAAACAAGGTGGAAAACAACCACCTGGAAGATCTTTCATCTTTTGAGAAGCATCGGTATTATGCTTATTCACACAGAAACTATGCTGCCATACTGGTGACATTGCACATACTAGTGGAGTCAAGCACTATCTGTGCTGAGCCTGTGTGGCAGGATTTAGGCAACACTTCAGATCTGTTTGCTTTTCCCATCTCACCCCATGCCTGTCCCTGTCTGTCCTCGTCCCCATTCTGATCCCTGTCCTTGTCCCTGCTTCCTTCATCTTTACTTTCCGTAAACCCAACAGTGACTGAGGCTCCGTCTGCTGATACAGAAGTGGTTCTACGGCAAGATAACAAAGGAGATAATTATCTAACTGCAACATGTGATGGAGACAAAAGGTCTTTGCAATGTTTACTGAAAAATGCTTACTGGAGTTCAAGTGTCTGCATCCTTCATTCCCCCCTTGCCCAAAGGTTGAACTCACCTAACTGTACCTTCCAACAAAACTTCCGTGCCTTCAGTGTGCTGTCAGTGATGTGCTTGGTTTTAAAGATGGGACAGTTAAAACCCTTTAATTATGAGGTTGCCCACTCCTAGACTTGGTCAGGTGCTCCCTGGATGTGAATTTCAAAAAGTATTGTGAAACATGTTAGCAATTTTGAATAGGAGTTATTTTCTCCAGAAATCAAATGCTGACCTACGACTCACGGGATAGAAGAGCAGCAGAAGTCTGGCCTCCCTGTCCTAAGGAAGTGATTTGTGTTTCAGAGATTCCTGCTTCAAATAGGAACAATCACCAGTACATTTTTCATAAATGCCTTGGGGTGCAAACAGTTATCCCTAAGCAATTCAATTTCACTCAATAAAAAAATGGAAAAGAAAGGTATCCTTTAGCAGAACCACATTAGAGGGAGCCAGGAATGGTAAGTAAGGGGAAAAAGCACTCAGAAAGGCAAGTAAGGGGAAAACTAGCTGAAAATCTGCTGAAAGTCCCTAGAGGAAAAAAAAAAAAAGCCTATCTCTTGAATGTTGGTTAAATATGTTGTGTAGAAAGATGTAACAACGAACACAAACACTTATTTTCAGACAGTATGGGAGTGAGGTATATGAAGCAAAGCAATCTGTAATCAGTCCTTTTTTTCTCCTTTCTACATTTCCAAAAGATTAGCCCAATGCCAAACTAGCTATCTATCCTGCCTGTAAAAGAGGCACCTGGCAATTACAGCTCTGCAAAGGTGCAGGGCTCCCTTTGTGGCTGTGTGTGAAAGAAGCAAAATACCCACTTTCATCTTTGCATCTGAGTGCATTTGTACTACACACGAACATGGGATTTTTCTACAAAGACAGGAAGGCAAGGTCTGTTTTTTCATCATACATTTAAAAGTGAACTCTCACTGCAGGCACAGGGCTTTGTAAGCATGTGAGCAGCTTCCTCTTGGCTTCACATATTTATTTCTCAAGAACCCAAGTGCACTGAGCAAATATGCACATTTTAGTACTAATATTGCTAGAGAGTGTACACTGGTGGTTGTACACATATATTTGTCCATTTACCAATACTATTGCTGGGAGGTAGGGAGAAGGAACGCTGAAGCAAGAAAGTCTATTACCAGGAAAGGTAAAAATTTAGTGACACAATTTAGTAAACTGTATGAAGCATGGCATTCAACGCTCAGGAAAACGCCCAGATATTCAGGTCCTTATCTAAAGTATGTCCAAACTATCTGCACTTCTTGAGTCTGCAAAGCTGAACTGGAAATTGGACAAGACAGGCTTTTCTGGTATTGCGTGTTTCTGGCTTGGGCAGATAGCAGATGATAGCATCTCTCTTTACACACTTCTGCAGAGCAGCAGCAGTCCGGGGCTAGCCAGGAAGCACAGTGATGTGCAGGAGAGATAAAAAAGCCCAGGATTAACTACGGCAGGCCCTTGATTTTGTTCCCAGGGGAGGTCACGTCCCACGTGCCCCTTTGTGTGAAGAGCGCAGCCAGTCTGAGCTCCCAAAATGTCTCCTTCCCACCCAGTGGTGAGGGCACTGTAGGCTGCTGTGTGGTCTTTCGCAGTGCTGCCTCTGCAGAAGACGGGCAATCCATTTGTATCCGCCAAGATTTCTCCTACATAACCAAGGCAAACAATGGAAAAATAAAAGCAGGGGAATCCACAGATACCAAATCAACCAAATCACTCATAGGCTTAACTCATGGAACACCCTCCTGTGTCAGAAAGTGTGGTCACCTGTCAAAACTGAGATTTTGTGGCATTTTGCTCACTATTTGAGGATGCAAACCCTGCTGTGGACTCCTCAGGTTTTGGTAAACACCTAAACTGGGACCCACTCTGATTCAACTGGAAGCTGTCTGGCCTAAATAAACCAGAAGAAAAAAGACAGGGTTTGTTCACTCTATTGGGAAAAAAAAAAAAAAAAGAAAAGAAAAAAAGGAAAATTATCAAGAGCTTGAATTTTTTTGCCTTGAATTATTTTCATTTGTAGGTAGGTCCATTTGCAAGAATCAAACTGATTCTATATGACAATGATTGCAAGCAGCCACACTGAGTGATTAAAAAGAAGGTTACAGAATAAATACTGATCTACCTTTGCAGTGTATTAGTAAATACATCGAGCAAGTGTTGTGTTTAGTGTAGCTTTTACTTTAACCATAAAAATGTACATTTCAGGGCTAAGGTGAAGAAAAACATAAATAAAATTACCTGGTATTATGAAGAGGGGGGAAGGGATGTATGGAGTGTTCATAAATAGCTGAAAGTATCGACCAGTGATGGTGAAATACCAGTGAACTGTACAGAGCACTTTGAGTTACCTCCTTGTCTTTGATTAGGTTCAAATGTTAAACTTAATCTGTAAACCTTTGAATGGGATTCAGAGCCAATAGTCTTAAAGACCTGAGGTTTCAGAAAACAGCTGCTGAGTTTGATCCAAATGTCAGAACAAAATGCAAAGAACTTCATATTGGACTTGGAAATGAAATTAAAAATCAATGAACACTTTTTAGACATTCTTCTCTCCTTGAATATTAATAAGTGGGTTAGAGGAATAGTAGCATCTGGAGAATTATCTGTATTAAGACTGCATGTCATCAAAAGCTTTTTTCCAAGTTTTTAAAAAATTATTTAATACATTATAAATATTTCTTTGAGCATAAAAATAAGAAAATGAGAGGATTTTCTACTTTCTATGTACGGTTTTTTGTTTCCTGAAAGAAAAGGCTTTTGGCTTCTGTGTTTCTTTGACGGGAAAGCATGTTTTTTTAAAAAAAGAAAACAGAGGAGTTTCACCCTATTTCTTACAGGACAAGCTCCGCTGTTCTGCGTGGTTTCAAGGGCAGCCTTGTTTTAACGACAGCCTTCCTAATTCTCAAGTAAATTGAGTTTTCACTGTTTTCTTGGTCCACTTGGGAGGTGGGCACTGACACTCCGGATCAGCTGCTGGCGGCGAGGGCTGCATTGTAATGCAGAACAAATGAGGGCTGGATACGTGCCCTCCTCGCATTCAGCCGCCACTGCTGCCACTTACAATTACAAAGGACAAGAGCAGGAGACACTCCAGCAGCGGGGAAGCATGACCTGCGAGCCGCAGCTCATTTCGCACTGCACTTATTCAATACAGCGCTGCCCTATAATTTCCTATAGCGTTGTTATCTGTTCGCCGGTTACACACTCACACCTTCATTATGTCCCCGGTTGCCAGCGCCGGCTGCTTGTCACATCTATTGATTGCGCCTGGGCCGCGATTTGCATGGATCACTCGCGACTGTCCTCAGCCAGACCGACACCCTGCCGGGGACCGAGACCCCAGGGACGGATATCCCTGCCGGGGACCGAGACCCCAGGGACGGATATCCCTGCCGGGGACCGAGACCTCGTGTAGGGACCGGTACCTCACACAGGGGCTGATACCTCTAGTAGGGATTGATGCCCCGTGCAGAGACCGCTACTCCTGCCTTGGCCGATAGCCCTGCTGAAGTGTGACACCTCTCGTGGTGACTGGTATTCCTGTGACACCTCTTGCGGTGACTGATATTCCTGTGACACCTCTTGTGGTGACTGATATTCCTGCTGGCCAGCGATGCTCCTGCGAGGCGCTAATGCCCCTTATAGGCACTGATGCTTCTTAGAGGGACTGGTACCCCTGCCAGGGATTCTGCCAGGACTGGGATTCTGCCAGGACTGACACTCTGCCAGGGAATGATGTCCCTTTCGAGGGGGCAGCAGCCAGCAGGGTCTCGCTGAGAGCTCTGCGCAGCTGCCCCCAGCAGCTGGCAGCCCCAGGCAAGGATCGGGACACCCCCATGGGAAACCCGATGCATGAGCATCTGAGAGAGACTGTCCTTGCACTGCAACAAGCACAACGCCTGGAATTTCAGAAATTCACTGTGATTGTCTCATAGATAGCTACAAGGAACTGGACACCCAAATCCCTCTGCCAATCGTTTGGCATTAATTTCCACAATTACTGGGTGGGTGCTTTAGCACAGGGGCTTGAGGAAAGACTGAGATACAGGGAACAAAAAAGGGAAATCCTATTAGATGAATGTCAGTGTTGCACTAGGTTTTCTATTTCCCTGTCATAATGAATGAGACTATCAGAGGGTGCAAGTACATCTCTGAATCTGAGGGTGCCTCCTGCAAATGCAAGCTGGTACGCCAGCAATCACTGCTGGCACATGCAAGGAAGAGAACATCCTACAGCTGGGGGGGCTGTGGACTTGTCCTGAACTTGGGATGCTGCGCTCTGACCACGTCTGTAGATGTGCAAACCTGACTGAGATATCAGTATTTTGCTGGGGCTAAAGAGACGAAACACTTAATCCCATCTGTGTTTAAGTCAGTAGGACAGGTCTGATGTCTTTGGCTGGAGGCAGGACTGTATCTGATATCAGAAGCAGCTGAAGATCTCTGTCTAAAAACTGTTTAAGTGGTTGCACAAGCAGAAGACAACAAGGTGATCAGATGGGGCTAAGAAAAGCACTAATTGCTGTGTTCCAGGAGGAATATAAATAGCCCCTTGAAAGGTTTGGTGAATCATTTGCCCTTTCTCTCCTGCACCTTTGTGTTTCATGGAGAGGTTTTGTGAGATTTAGGTTGCAGAAGGAAGGAATCCAAACTATCTGAACCAACGGTGGTAGCTCAGCGGGATAACAAAATCCTCATATTATTGCAGAGCAGGCAACTACGTAAACCTTTTCAAATCCTCTCCACAAGTAGAGTGCAGATAAAAGCAGGCAGCAAAATGTTTCTGAAATTATCTGTGATGGAGTAAAATCATGCATCATTTCATGAGGGATGCTGAATCAATGCTTATTACTTACAAGTAAGGTGTTTAAATCTTTCAATGGGTATGGGAAGAAAAGAAAGGGAAGGAAGTGTCTGAGATGAGCACAGTAAATTGCACCATGAATTTAAAATAAATCCATCCTAATTATTCTTATTTTAAATTGTAACATATATATTCCTGATCATTCTCTACCCCTTCCTTCCAGTTTATGACATTGTTCAACACACTGATCCATTTGTTTTATTTTGTCTTCTCCTTTTCTCTTGCTGTCACACACAGCATTTTAGAGAAACTACACCAGTGCATATAAAAGCCACAGCTTGCAGGAAAACAATCTAATCCCAGTAAAATATTGGTAAATGAGAATTTTGTCTTTGTTTTCAGAGTGAGAAAAATCAAGTATCCGTTCCTAAAAAACAAGAATTAGCACAGCTATTTTTGAGAATTAGTTCTGAAAAAAGGCAATCATGCCTCAGCTTGGTGTTAATGATTTCAAAGTTTCAACATTAATACATAACAATTCTCAGTTCAGAAAATTTCAGTATCTATGGTAATGCAAAGCATTATAATTTTATTTATTGTTGTATCAAAATAGATGACACTAAACTACAGCTTCCTACTTAGAGCTGAGTCTGGAGTTTTTGTTTTGGTTGGATTTTTTGGCGAAGCACTGTACTTCTGTTCCCAGTCAGGAGGTCATAAGAATCATAATACACCCAGACATTTACCTTTCACCATTCCTGCAATAAAGAACACAGTGTCACTTTAAAAATTTACAGCTCAGGTCGAGGCCACAGGAATCAAACAAGCCCACGCAGGCAGGGGTTGGTGAGGAGAGGTCATCCATGTGTCACTGGGACCGCAAAGTGCAGGTGGCAGAGGCAGGGCAAGCTGCTCACCTCTGTTTTGAGACCCTGCACAATGCTGTGCATGGTGGCATGAATTTTGATAGTCACTAATATTTGTATTTTTAAAAGGAATCCGAAAATAGCTAACTTGTGACATGATTGGAAGATGTGCTGTACTGTGTGTGGGCTTCTCTGACAACAGCAGAGTTCAGTCTGACACAAATCAGGGCACCATTTCAATCTTCCTGCATGAGCAGAGTCACTTCCACAGACGAAGAGAGAGAAAGGAAGAATCCTGCTAAAACTTCCCGAAGACCTGATGGGCCATGGTTTTTATCCAAATTGTCCTCTGAGCTCAAGGAAACTACACTCCCAGCCTTCTACCTCAGTATGATTAAGGAGGCACCCTGTATAATAAACACCACTTTAAATTATGATTTTTCAATATTTTTAGTTTTTCCCGGAACTTTTTATGTGACTTGTTTAAATCCAAGAACAATGGTGAAGATAAAAGAGCAAGAAAGCTTTCTTGTGCTATTTCAGTATTTGCTGAAACTAATAATTCAGTGTCATATGTGATGATGTAGTAAGTCAGCAAACGTGAAATATCTCTAGGGAGCTCTTTGTTCTGCTATTTTTTTCCTATCCAGTGCTTCTGGTTGTCAACAGAAAAACATAAAATAAATTTTCAGATTCTAAATAAGGCATCTTACATATGATCCTAATACTTCTTTCTGGGGAAAAAAAAAAAAGAAAGAGTCAAGCACTGATGTATAATTTTCTTTAACTGTTTCCCCTTTTATAAAGATGTAACAGGAATTGAGCATTTGAAAAGGATGTTTATTAAACTGATTCTATAAATGGAAATGTATACTTTAAACCCCAGGATTCAGGAGAATACTTTGTACTTTATGCTGGTGTCATTCCAATCTTACTCTCTTTGTCCCACTAAAAAAATCTAGGGAGAAACCAGTCACAGCCATAAAATTTTACCTATTTTTTAAGAGAAGGTCTACTTTTCCCAATTTTGGCTTCAGGATTTTAGGATTCAGAGAAACACTGAAAAATCCCACGTTGCCATAGCTTCACTCAGCGAAGCTATTCAATTTGCTTGTGTTTAAATAAGAAAAGGTTTTTCCAAAATAAAGTTAATGCTACCATCTGAAGGCCTGTCCATCTCTACTTGTGTGCCACGGAGTGCAGGGTGACAAGACTCTTCACTTAGGTCTTCACCTGAGTCAAATGTAAAGATTAAATGGGAACAATCCAGGCTTAGGCCTCCAGTCTTATGGTTAAATGACAGATTTAAAACTGTATTCCCACTGAATCTTTCCCTACTACTAAGCTTGGCAGAGTTCACATCTGCAAATTTTATTCCGAAACTGCCCAGCAGTAAAGAGAAGTTCATTATTTTAAAATAACTCTTGTCAGTTTGGCTAAGGTTTTACTTGATACAGCACTTGTGTTTTAAGGCTTCAGTGGCTGCCTGTCATTGTCATCCTGTAAAACTGATCTTTACTGGTATGACACATAGAAATTAATGCCTGAATGTAGATTCAGTGAGAAAAACTAAGGGAGGAAGGATTTGGACAGAGGGCAGAGACAAAGCTGAAGGGCTCCATAGCTACTACTAATTAACATGGGAAGTGCAGAGTCACCAGGTCACTCTGGAGGAAATTGTTATTAAGTATAATGACTTTATTTATTTCCTGTATAAAAGAAGTTTTCAGGATTCACCACTGAGATGGACACATTGGGCTTTAACAGGTTTACCCACAATCTTAAAATTATGTCTTTGACTTGCATCCGTATGTTGAGGTTGGACTGAAATTTTTGGTCGTATGAATCATCCAGAGATATCAGGCAGTTCTTTGGGACTTCTAGGGTAAGGGACACATATAGATTAATTACTGTTCTCTCTTTGTTTCTTGATACCCCTGCTCCTCTTGATGTATGTTTAGGATCTGTCATCAGCCTTTGCTGCCGCTCAAGTTTTCCTGAGCTGTCTGTGGACATCATTCTCCTCCAGGAACTCAGTTGTTGTAGATGATCCACATGCAAGCACCTCTAGGTATCTCTTTTTTCTGCAGATAGAGGCTTCAGCATCTCTACTTTCCTGATGCCTATCTGAGGACAATGAAGGAAAATCAGCTGGAGCACAGGAGAAATAAAACTAAGGGGAAATTGATGTGGGAGGTAGAGGATAAACCTGTAATAATATTGACTGCATTGCATTCTACCTTTCCCTGACTCATGATAGTTGAAGGAGTTATTTTTTAATTCAGGAACTGCTATTGTTTTTCCAGTGGTGTTGGTGGGTATTTATTTAGATCTGTGATGGCAATCATAGTTCCCTGATGTTTCTTTATTCACATTATAAAATCATCTAGACATCTCAAGCAAGAGCTGGGGGTCCATATTTGTAGGAGCTGCATCCAGACACAAGATACAGACAGTATTTACCTCAACAGTTTACTGACAACCAATGAAACAATACTTACAGGGAGTAATGTGGCTTATCTTGAAGACTTAATCTTGAAGAACATTAAGTACTTAGGTGACTTACCTAATCATGACCGTCAATTTGAGTTAAGACCTGACATCAGACCAATGGTGTTCAAACCCTGTACTAATTCCATGAGGATAGTCTGGTATAGTAGGAAAGTCTACGAGAGCAGTCATCAAGGGGTGCCCATCTACATTTACCAGCACATCATAATTTAGAACTGTCCTACAGATGGTTCTGAATGAAAAAGGACCAAGCAGCTGCTGAGTGCAGCCATCAGGAGAAACAGGAGTCAGAACTTAGAGCTAGATTTAAACCTCTCTACATCAATTAGCTATCATGTAGGAAACAAGATGCAAAAAAGGTTTTCAAAAATAGGAGGTAGCCTTTACGTTATTTGCTTTTCTCTACCTGCAGTATGTATCCTCTATGACTTCTGAATGGCCATACTGCACACAGCAAACAACCTTCCCCAGGCAAATCATTGTATCACATGGTTTATGAGAGGGATGTACAAGGATCAATATGAATTTTTATGATCTTCTGTGACAGCACAGACTCTTTCCCGTGGGAATTTTTCTCTTCTTCTCCCTGTGTTCTATAAACAAAGATAAGGTTTGGATGTTATTGAAACTGTCTCTGGAATGATGGACAGCTCAACCTGGCCTATCGGCCTAGGGGGAGGTTTTGAATTGACCCAATCGGAGGAACTTTCAAAAGTCTACATAAGTTTTAGAATTAAATAATAAAATCAGAATTCCGTCTCACCCGATTCAGCCTGGTTCTTGCACGCGGCTAGCGGTACCACAGCCACATTCTTCACTATAGAGTTTATAAGTTAGTTCTTTTAAAAATAATATTTTCTGTATTTTCTCAATGACCTAACTCTGATGTCTGTCCTAGGGTGCTCAGTAGGGGCTGTAGGGCCTTACAAATCTCAGAAATTTGCAGCTGACTGTTCCTACTGCTGGCCAGCTGTTGGAAAACATTCGCCTCTACAGCAGCCTTCTTGTATTTCCATACACTTTTCTGCATTTATATTTTGAACTGTTGTGTTCAGCTTTGCAGTGATTATATATCACATAAATCTGAATGCCTTTTGAAAAGTATGTTTAAAAATAAGTTGACAGAAAATTGCAGTGAAACTCCTTTTGTAAAGCGATTGGATAGGACAGAAACCTGACAAATCTGGTAGGGGATCTAGCCAGAGGTTAATGCAATTCAATACACTTTTCCTTTACTGACTGTTATTACACCTTATCCTCAGCCACTGTCCCTAACAAGGTCAGTGACTGCTGCTGCTGGAGGTCTCAAGGAAAAGGCTGTAACACTAAACATATGTCAGCCTGCAAACGTAAACTTTAGTCAAATTATACTTCCATAATAACTTCTTTAAACAGTAGCACATTACATTACTGAAATAATAGCAAGAGCTGTGCTGTAGTATTTTTCAGTACTGCCTTAATTCTCTACAAGGCAGCTACCGCAAGATTACTCTATAAAACATTTTTAGAGTCCCAGGGAAGTTGGTTAAGGCTTCTCATGACATAGGCTTGCAGCATTCATTTTAGAAGATGGTAGTCTTTCATCAAAAATTCTGCAAGTCTTTGTAATCCACATGGCTGCTATGGGGAGAATTTATTCATCATTTAATTTTTGGAAGTTTTCCAAACTGAAAAGATTAGGGTGAAAAGTATATTGTGTGCAAGCAGCCCATGGTCATTTTAGCTTTCCTTAATCCCCTGACATAAGTATTTGCATCTGTATTTTACTGATGAAAAAGCTGTCAGCACAGAGAAATGAACTGTTTTGGGCAATTCTCTTCTCAGGTGCCCGATTTCCCAGCCTGAGGTGACTGCATGATGAGGGTGCTGCTGTGGTTCAGCCTCTTGGGAATTCCTTGCAGCCAAGGCATCGGGTGGGCTGGGGACCCACCAGTGACACTGCACCCCTGCCCCACCGAGGGCTGATGAGGTGCCCCTCTCCTCTGCCCAAGGGTGCTCTGCACAGCCACGCTGCAGCACGGGGGGCTTTCCTCCAGCAAACTCTTTGTTTTAAAGGTTATATTCAAAGGATGTAGAGGACAAAAATGCTTTTTCAGTATTTCAATATCAGAGAATTACTATTTTAAAAGAATAAAAGTAATAAGAAGTATAATAAATTAATAATAATAAATTATTGGTAATAACAAATTAATAATAATCTGTTACAACTTGATGCATTTCCAAGCGGTTGAAGGAAGTGGATTGGGATACTGGGCACAGAAAGAAACCTGTAAAATGGGGGCCTTGCAGAAGGTCTGTGAACAAGTTAATCCTATATGAACAAACTGTCTATGACCAGTCTGGGCTGGGACTGAAACGTCTGACGACACAATGAGGTTTCACACATCTCTGCTTTTGGGACATTTTCATTCCACATTTTGGTTCAGTTTATTACAAACACAGGAAATGCTATTAAAATCAAAACTGTTTCTGGTGATGAGCTGTATCTCTACTCCCCTCAAGAGTCAGAGCTGCTGAATTATGTTCTACCATGGCCATACAAATATCTTTCAGAAAGTTTTGTTTCATCTCCAGTGACTGCTGCTGGTTTGTGTGGCATACACAGGCTTACTAATTACAATGATTTGCAGTCTTTGGCATCCAGGTATTTTCCCCATTAAAGAAACTATTGTCTAAGCAGCTTTGAAATGTTTACCTCATGCTCATCAGGGAGCTGGAGGTCGCCTACTGTTGGCATGTTGCAGTGAAACCCCATCAGACTAGATATGGGGTCTTGAAGAAATGAGGGGGAGAGGGGAAGCTTCTCATGTGGGAGATGAAACTTGGCTGCTGTGGCTTTCCCATAGCAGAGAACACAGAATCCCAGATCCCTTCAGTTCTGTCGCATTTTAGTGAGGGTGCAAATCCTTTTAGCATTGCCTTAACCTCCAGCTGTGCCATACCACAGTGTTACCCAGCCTGGGATATTTCATGTGCGAGAATATGCAAAGCAGACAGGAGGACCTGCTTGCAGTGAGGTATTTTTCTGACAAACTTGATACACTGAATGTGGATCCCTACCCTCATTGCTTCATCACCACCCTGTAATGTTTGGCCCCAAAGCTAAAGTGGTTTTTGCTGCAAATAACCACACTGACAGATCCTTGTAAGTAGGGCAAGAGTGGATTAGTGCAGGCATTTTGCGGCAGAAGGCTTTGGAGTCTCACCTGCACAGCCACACGATTGCATTCCTGTCCTGCTTTAACGCCCTTGAGCATCTTTTATCTTCCAAATTCTAAGGGCCTTTTTTTTTCTCTACCTACACAGGCAGGAGGAAGCAAAATCAAACAGAAACGGGATGGAGAGGAGACGAGAAAAATAGGTGGTGGCTACTGCATCCTTGTCCCCTCTCAGGAGCCTACAGGGCATGTCTGCTCCCAAGCAGTAAATTGCAAAAATCTCTACTGTGGCCTGCTGCTTGCAGTATCCATTGCTGCTTAGGAAAGGGACAGTGCAGCTGCAAACTGTGGAATAAGGCAGCCAGATGGCCTCTTCTAGAAGGTTCTTTCTATATTCTGGGAAGTGCAGAGTCTGGAGCTTGCCTCTCCCACTTGCTGTGCTGCTCAGCAGGGCCCTTTTGCTCTGAGAGGAGCACTCCCTGTAAATGCTGCAATGCTTGCGTGGGGCATTCCCTGAGACATCTTAAATGCTCAACATCACTTTACATATTTGCATTTCTGCAAGTTCCATATAGATTTATTTAAATTGTTTCACCTGCAAATTTTTTATTATCATGTCACTGAAAATAAAGCTACTCCAAATTTTAAAAAAACAAAGGGATAAAGAAAAAAATTGATCTCATATTTATTCTACTTCATCTAAATATGTTTGTATAGAAAAAGTACTGGCCACTCACAATACCCACGGACCTAGTATTCAGATTTGGATAACCTTCCCAAAGATTTTTTTCTTAACGCTGCTCATCTGAAGTCTTTAGCTAAAATAAGGGTGGAGTGCTTTTTTTCTTAACCCATTTTATTTTTTTCCCATTTCTGTTGATTACTAACTCTATACTATATTGCTTAGGCATGGAAATTTAAACAGTAATGCATAATTAAGGTGTGCAACCTGGCATCCAGTTTCACACTCTCTTTCCCCGTCATACTCTCATAGTCACCATCAGTCTTCCAGTTAATAAACTATTTGGACTGCCCTTCAGCTCTCCTCTTTTGAGAGAACCTGAGTGAAGTGAATTATCACAAATCCTGCAAAGCTTGGACTTCTTGCTTGGGTACCTCAAGCACTGAGAGAGACCTGTCTATCTCACAAGAACAGGACCAGAGGTTTTTGATGTACTGGATGGGATCAGTAGTTGTGATGGGTTCATGAGAGGAGTCACAGCTCCCAGACAGCCCAGGGAAGAGACATTCACATCAGGACTTACACCTTAAACTCTCCTAGCTGGCTGACTCACCTAGGCCTGAGTAGGTGACTGTGCCTTGGTGTGATGTGCATTTCTTCACAGACTGTAAGTCAAGGTGTACAAAGTTACGCTTTAAAACAGTCTGAATTACTTCAGTTTGAAGATAATAATCATGACAATCACAGGTTGTTGGCTCATGGAGATGAAATAATCCTAAACTGCTTTACTCAACAAAGAGGAGCATGGAACACCACTAACAATCATTACCAGGGCACTGAGGAACAGCCATAACTTCTGTGGGATGATAAAACTGTCAAGGGCATTGGCTAATGGTAGACATAAGTACATAACTGAGAGAGATGGTGTTATTTTATAATTTAGCTTTTTGCCACCTCATTGATACTAGTTTTGTATTTCCTAGTTTGAGTTTATGTCACTCTAACAAAGTGCTTGAAAACATGTACATGTTTTTCTGAGCAGACAGACAGAGCCGGTTGAGTGGGACTGGTAATCTGGCATTTAAATTAAAAAAGGCTGTTGAAACAGAGCACTTTACTGGGTGGAGAAGCCAACATCTTCCATTGTGGAGAACAAGAGGAATAAGCACAGCACACTTAAGGAATTTTACTGACCTTGCAGCTGGATTGTATAGAAAAACGACTGCCTTTCACATCTCCTTGAGGCCAAGGAGAAACCTTTCATAACTTCATCTGTCTTCATGCCTTCTCCAGTCCTGAAAACAGCCTAGGAGGGAGCTGTACCACCACTATAGATCCGTTGTTGCTAATGTTGCCTTGCTGATACTTTCTTAGAACTGTGCCTAGAAATGAAAAGCAGTTCATGAATCTGTTAGCCCCGAATAATAGTTTCTGAGATTTTGTGGCTTTTCAGGTTCGCTCAGTAGCAAGACCTCCCTAGGGACTGGCAATACCAGTCTGTCTTCTTAACATGTTAGGTTCCAGTCATTTTGAGAGTATGTTAACAAAATATTATCAGAAATAAGGCCTTCAGAAAATTTAATGTGCTGAGCTTGAAGCCACTCCTAAAAATGAATGAATGTCCCAGGATGCTCATTTTCCTTCTAATTGGATCTGGCTTCTCTTTTAGATCCATAATGGAGAGAACACAGATTGGTACTGAAATACAGAAGACACTTTTCTAAATCTGGCTTCTAAACTAAGTGACTTAAATTCCAGACTGGTCAGAACTTTGACGTACAGTTGAATGTGCAGTTGTGTTTTGCTGCAGCAGTAACTACTTCACATACAACTACAAGTTTTTGCCACATTAATAGATGAGAGTCAGCTGTGGTCAGAACAACAGAAATCAGAAGGAAAAGGGGAGAAAGGTTAAAGGCTGAAGGCTGAAGCTGAAAATAAAAAATACTGATTGCCTCTCAGTTTTCCTGCAGACAAGTTTTTATCCCTGAAACAGACAGAAGCACTTAAAGAGATGTTTACTTAAGCTATGTAGCAGTTTGGGTGATGTGTACATTGTAAAAAAACTCTGCCAGTAACCTATAAAAACTAGGCAAGTAAGAACTTACTTTCATGCAGAGCTTCCTGAACTATATCTGACATTCAAGAAATGCAGGTCTGGATTCTCAGGATCTCTTACCTCAGCTGTAGAGATGAGGGGGCAGTTTCCCCCTGAGCTTTGTGCTCTGCCACATAGCTGAAAGTGAGGGTACACAGGGCCTTCTTACCATATGCGACCTGCTTCGTGGAGCATAGAGGGTCCAAGAGGTGACATCATGTTGGCACATCTGAGTTATCCATATCCTGGTTTAATGAGCACCTTTAGAGACTTTTATGGAAGTGGTTTTGTTTATTTAATTTGAAAAGCTGTAGTGTGTAGCTCTACCTCATCCAAAAATTACAGAGGCCTATATACCAGCCAAACACAGAGGGTTTCTAATAGCTGGGAAGGTTGCAGTGGAAGTGGTTAGCAGCAGGGGCCAGGTAACCTACATTCCAACAAGAGGAAGTTTTAGATTAAAGGAGTTCTGATAAACAGGAGGTTGCTGTGCTCCTTCAGCCAACTGCAAATGCAGTAGGCACTAATGATGACATTCATTATTTAACATAATTTTTCTTGATATTCTTGCATTTTCCAGTCACTACCCAGGTTTCCAGATACGTGGTTTTAAATGAGATAATACGTAAGGACAATAGAGCACAGAAGCAGTAGGTCCCTCGTAACTTAAAGCAGTATCTTATCCGTTGTGTACCCTGGCTTTTTGTAACGAACATGTAATGCTTTGTAGTCAAGCTTTTCAGAGGATTGCTGTTGTCATCTTTCCTCTCTGTAAAAGCCCCTCTGCTCCCGACACTTTAATTGCACAGTTGCCTAAATGAGGCACTGCAGAGTGTTAATGTGTGAGTCTGAGTGACAACACACTCCTCTTTTCATAGAGCTTTTGCCCTTGATCGTGAATGTAACAGAGCACGTACCTTAAAAATAACTGGAGATTCAAGGGGAACCGCTACGCTTATCTTCTTGCATAAGGTTTGTTGACACAAGGATCCTTCAACAGTAACTCATATTCTTTCACTGGGAATAATAAGCATTGCAATTAGTGAACTAGTTAATAACTGCGTGGTTGGGGAGGACAGCAGAGGCATTTCTGTGTATGTGGAAGCGGAGTGTTCAGTGTCCACATGGTCTAAAGC